>JAZGUH010000931.1:0-315248 GCA_037893225.1 Hippasteria phrygiana
AGTGAATAACACTTTTCACGAAAATATGTGTTTGAACAAGAGGCATTTGATATACAAGACGTATATCGTTTTTGTTCTTTTCTTTATCTCCAGTACATGAGCGATTTTGGACACGCGGGTGAAATTGATAAAAGTACACCTGGACGTTTCCGGTGTACGCTGTCGGTTTAGTAAAGCAGTATTTTTGTTGGCGCTGGGAAGATAAATTTACTTTTGGTTGGGGTGAAGGGGACTGTGTTTATAATTGTTTTTCGATGCACAAAAGCTGGTTCTGGTAGTTATTTTTATCAGATAGTACATTGATTTCACGACAATTCATTAAAAGCAAATTGTCGGTTTGCGTTGGCCTACGGTACGCATTGGCTTGGACCCCCCCCCCCCCCCCCCCCACCTCCCCATGTACGCATGGTGCCTACGCAATGTCAACAGCCTCCCCCCCCCCCCCCACCCCCTTCGTGCGTACGTACAGTACTTTATGGACGTCCCCCAGGTGGTGTGTGATCTTGTTCCGAGTGCAATGTTCTCGGGTCGCGTTCCCGCCGTTCGGGCGTAAAAACTGACCGCCCGAACTCAGCCCCGGTGTCCTAACCACAGTGTTGGTAGTCTTGGTTCCAAGACGTTACTATTGTACTTTTGTACCTTTGCAGTTGCAATGCACAGGCAGCGCGATCACGAAGTTGCAACGCACAGGCCGACAGCGCGATCAGATTTTGGATCTGTAGTAACGTCTTGGATAAGTTGGCATTTCGGGGTCATAGATGCTCTGTCGTACAATCTGAGCCACTATTTGACACCTTAGTGTCCCCTTTTAAATAAATGGTATGATTAAATGAAATACCCAATTACTTAACAATCACGACACCGACGCCCTCACCACCTCTTCAAAATCTTTGTACACGCGCTTCAATCAGAAACTATAATTATAACAACTCCGACGACACCGACTGGCATCGCCTCGGTGTCCTTCCACCGACTCGGAAAATCGCCTGGAAGTGCGTGTACCAATTCCCTACATCCAAGAAAGAAGGGGATGTTCAATTCAAACTCCTCCACAACGTTCTCCCCTCTCTTCAAGTCCTTCATCACCTCAACCCTGCCATCTCTCTGTCTTGTGGGTGGTACGGCGAGGGAGGCTCCATCTATCATCTCTTCATCCTGTGTCCGTCCATCCAGCCTGCCCTCATACGTCTACAAGATCTACTCTCTCGTCTTCTACCCGACCTGGATCTCTACTTCGACTTCTACTGGGCTCTGATCCCCCACGCCTCGACGCGGAATAGGGAGGCCGTCCGCCTGGCCAACTATCTCATAATTAGTCTGAAAAATGTCATCTACTGGTTATATCGAACTTCCAATTTCTCCGACCCCCTTCCAATTTGGCTTCACCGACTTAAAAACAAAATTATTCTCGAATTTTCCTACTTTTCTTTCAACAACTCCCTTAACGATTTTCTTACTAAATGGTCCATTAACGATACTCTCTTCTCTTACGATAATAACGAGCTGACGTGGTCGATTTAATTACAACAAGTAATTTCACGTAATATAGTTAAAAATCCCCCTCCCCTCCCCCCAGGTCACCGGTGCGTGGGTAGTCGCCGCCCCTCCCAGGCGGGACGTGGTGTATTTTTACCGCCCACCCCGGTGGCCTGACCATTTCCCAACTGGGGCCTGCTGGCAGTGGGCACGAGGTGCCCACATCTAGACGCCAGTGGGCCCCTTTTCTCCTCCCCTTACCCCCCACTCACCCTCTATCCCTCCTTCCCCCTTTATTTTTGATTAATTATTGTTTCTTACTAAATGCTGTCCTTTGCCTTGTTGCTACCCTTAGTCGGAAGGACTCGGGGTATCCAGCTTCCGATGGTAGCAACTTGGCGGGACAGCATTGCTACTTTAATAACGTTTTTGATCTGTTTCACATATTAAACTTATTTCTGTTAAATACAATGTACTGTTAATGTATTTCTTCCGGTTTACATGTTTGATTTACTACTTCGTCACCGTGGTTGGCCGGTTTGGCAGTAGTATACAGCGAATAGGCCAGCCTCGGTGACGTTGTACAATGTTTAACTGATTACTTTAAAGTTACGAATGTATTTCTTTATAATTCTTTTAATTTTGTATATACATTATGTTATGTATTGTTCCTCAAGGAAATTTCAAATAAAGTTGTCCTTGGAAAAGTAAAAGAAAAAGTATTATTTTTTTTGTATTTTTTTTGGTATATATACATATTATATATATTTATTCATTTATTTATTTATTCGCCTTTTTTTTTTATTTCCAGGGGGTAAGGGCCTCCTCCCTTGCCACGTCCATCTTGACACCATTGGCCGAAAGTATGAATATTTCGTCAGTGTGCTATTTTAAAAAAATACACCCCCGATTTTAAAGATTTTACAATAAACACTCTTACCACGTCAATAACGTGTCTTACCGCGACATTCCATGTGTCTTACCACGTTAGAGCGGTGGCCCTTATAGTACACCATAAACAGCCCAATACACGGTGCGTTACCGTAACGTTGGTTACACATGGAAAGTTTTGAAATAGATCATGACTATCCTTGTTGATTTAATTTGGCTATCGGTAGAGCGCCGGTACGGTATTCCGAAGGTCGCAGGTTCGAATCCCGCTCCTGCCAGTTTCTTTGTTCACTTTGAAAATGTAATTATAAACTTGTCCGCCAGGCTAACTATTCCCGTCCGCCTCAGTGCCCACTTATATGAGCATCATTACTATTCTCTCATTTTTGGGGGCCAAATTTATTTATTTATCTATTTATTTATTTATTTATTTATCTCAGCAGCGGACGTGTGTTCCCTCGAACTCCGAGTAAGTGTCTATTAATCTTGTTTTTATGACTTTTCTCTCGTATATTTCTTGTGCATACTGTTAAACATTGTATATAGACTATACTAGACCTTGCTCACTGTGTACATTATCACAATTTTTGTGTTATTTCTGTACATTTTCCCCTTTACTTTTTTGTCGTAGTGCTCCTGGGGCGTTGGCTGGTCGCCATGGCCAGTCAACCAGAAAAACCCTCAGTGAGTCGCTCGACCGTTGGGGAGGGTGAGCATTCTAAGCCCATTGTTCCTGGTGACGAGCCTTTTGTTGGAGTCACCAGGAACAATGGGGTTGCGTTTCGAGCCATTGATAATATCCCAATCCACGAATACCTTGATAGTTTTGCACATTCACAACCTAATTAACAAACCCGTAATATCCGCTAGCCGAATCTCCAACAACCGCATAGCCGTGTATTTACGCTCGAGGGAAGATGTCGCCTATACGCAGTGGCTTCGGGTCTGACCCACGGCGGCTCTTTCCTCGAGCTTGTCCCCTTAGTTCAACCGACCACCCGACGCTCTCCAACGTTTTTCCTGAAATCCCTAATACTGTTCTGGTTAATAATATCTCACATTTCTGTAAAATTGTGTCGTCAATCCGCCCTATACCCCTTGGTCTCAAACAAAGACAACTATCTCATGTTTTTTCGTTTCGCCGACAAGTCCAGGTCATTCTCAACCCCGGTGTAGTTCCCCCTGATCACATTAATTTCACCTACACCGGGGTCAACTGTCGTGTCTTTCTGTCCACTGGTTCGCCTTGTTGTTTCAACTGTGGAGAGTTCGGCCACATCAGCCGAACCTGTAAAAACCAAAAAATATCCCCGAACCCAGACCCGAAAACCCACTCAATCCCCCACCTGCCTTCATGAACCCCAAACAAAAATCCGACCCCAGACACCCACCCAAGAATCCCTCCCGACAATCCACCATGCCCTCGGCGGCTGCCTCTGGGGGGCCGGCCGGTCCCGGCTCTCCGTCCGTGCCCGGGCCCTTGGGCTCGGCGGGCGGGGGGTCGGGCCCGGCTCGGCCGCCCGGCTCCGCTGCTGCCGCTGGCGCATCTTCTCCGCCGCCGGCTGCTTCGGGGTCGGGGTCGGGGCGGGGTCTTGGGCCTGGGCCTCGTTCGGGGCGGGGACTGGGGCCACGCCCCGGACGCGGGCCTCGTCTGGGGCTGCCTCCCCGTCGGTGACGGCTGCCCCCTCTCCCGGGGCGGCTAGCACTTCGGCGGGGGCGGCTGCCCCGCCCGTGGGCCCGGCGTCTGAGCACGTTTCGGTCCCCGATCCCGCCGAGGGTATGGACACCTCCGATTTCGTCTGGGGTACCCCTCCTGCTCCCACTAGACTCTTCTCTGATGCAGTATCAAAACGAAAACTATCCCCCAACCCTACCAGTGATGATGACCAACCACATTTTGTCCCACTTAGATCCCCCACCCCCCTAAGGAAACTACAAAAGAAAACAACACCCATGTCCACACCCAAATCCCGAACTCCCACGCTAACCCAAATTAAGCCCTCGACTCCCAGTCCCCGACTCTCTCGATCCCCCCTCGATCCCAGCCTCCCCTACAAGAGTCCCCCATCCCCGCCCCTTCACTCTTCCAAAATTTTCCCCCCGAACCCGCCCCTTCCCCCACCCCCACCCCCACCCACTCCTCCATCGCCTCCACCCCGTCACCCGCCCTTTCCGAACCCTCCCCAGTTGCTACAACGGACAGCTCGGTCTTTGTGGAGGACTCTCAGGAAGACTTTCCTGAGATCCTCCCGACCCACAACCAACCTCTATCCCACAAACAACTAATTGATTTCATACACTCGGTTAAAAATCAAAGAAAACCCCATAAAATCGCCCGTAAATTCACCCAAAATATACCTGGACTTGTTCGACAACTGAAACCCCTAAAACATCCCCCTTCTTCATAACTGTACGCAGCAAGAAACTGATCACTAGATTAGAGTCTTAATTCATTTCTCATGGAATTTAGGTCGTGTACCCTTTACCCCCTTATAATGGCGTTATCGCTAATCTCCCTCAACACTGGAGGCCGAGGTTGCACGCAGAATACCCGGAACGCCTCTTTTAAGTCGTATTTTGACAACCTTTCTCCATCTCAAGATATCATTCTCCTCCAAGAAACTTACTCTCTCTCTTCAAAATGTCCCTGTTGGAAAAACTGGTCAAATTATATTCCTTTCTGTACCCCCGGGTCATGTCCTGGCTCGGGGGTCACCACACTTGCTAAATCCAATATTGATGTTGTAACCTCCGGTGTTGTTTTTAATCAATATGTTAACTTCATTAAAATTAAATTAAACGATGTATGTTATGTTATTTACAATGTTCTTATCCCCCAATCTAATACTTTTGCTTTAAAAGCTGTCGAGGCCCTGAATTTACATGTTTCTCAACAAAATAGCGATGACGTCATTATCATCGGAGGTGATTTTAACTGTACCGACGATCCAAATATGGACCGTCTGCATAAGCCGACCGAGCATCGTCCCCAAATCTCCATGGCTCCTAGAAATTCCTTTAATAATCATTCTCTGTACGATGTCTGGCGTAGGCTGAATCCTAGCGAGAGGCGGTTCACCTGGCTGAGGATGTACGCAAACAATCCCGCGCGCGTCTCCAAAGCCAGGCTGGACCGCTTCTATGTTCCCCAAAATCTCCTTTCTTCCATCCGATCTTGTAAAATCATCCCCTGTTCCCTCTCCGATCATTCCTCCGTTAGTCTTGTTTTTCAATTTTCCTCTATCCGTCAAAAAGGAAGTGCCTATTGGCACTTCAACAACTCTCTTCTTACTGATATGAATTACCGGGATATACTCACCTCTTTCTGGAGTAACTGGCGACTCGAGAAGACTAATTTTCCCACCATTGGAAAATGGTGGGATTTTGGAAAAGTTCAAATTAAACAATTAACTATGACTTACTCTTCTCGAGTCGCCAGAGAAAAACGCAGTATTTTCCAAAACATGAATTCAAATCTCGAGCGGCTTCAGTCTACGCCGGACATCTCCCCAGAAGAAAAAAAATTGCTGGATGAACAGCGCAAGGAACTCAATATTCATTTAAAAAACGAGGCTCGAGGCGCTCTCGTCAGATCTCGTTTCCAACATATTTACGAAGTGGACACTAGCTCTTCCTATTTCTTCAACCTCGAGAAAAACAACTCTAAATCCAAAACTATCTCTAGCATTCGGCTCTCCTCGGGACTCCCGAGGAGATCAAAACTCACTGTCGTAACTTCTATGAAAATCTCTATGCTAGAGACAGTGTTCCGACTGACGAGGGCGCCCTCGAGCCTCTCGTTAATGATTTATCGCAACTTGATAGTCCGGACTCGGAGGACCTCGATGCTCCTCTGCGCCCGGACGAATTAGATGCCGTTGTCAAGCAACTTGGCAAAGATAAAACCCCCGGCCTCGATGGACTTACCTCTGAATTTTTCCTCTCCTTTTGGCCCCTGCTCAAGCCCGATCTCCTTGAAGTCTTGAATTCCTCAATTCAATCTGACACCCTCCCCGCCTCTTTTAACAAAGCCGTTATAACCCTCATCCCCAAAAAGGGCGACCCCCTCGATATCTCAAACTGGCGCCCCGTATCCCTCCTAAACACCGACTATAAAATCTTTGCCAAGTTGCTTGCCAACAGGCTTAAACAATGTATTAATTCGGTCGTCCGGGAGGATCAATCCTATTGTACTCCCGGACGTACCATTTATGACAACCTTAACTTAATCCGTGACGTTTTGAATATTGTAACTTTAATGACCTACCTTTAGCCGTGGTCAACCTTGATCAGAGGAAAGCCTTTGACAACGTTGACCACGGCTACCTTTTTAACGTAATGAGAGCCATGGGATTTGGGGACAAATTCCTTTCTTACGTTAACCTTTTGTACAGTAGCGCCGAGAGCCACCTGAAGGTTTGCGGTTCTTTAACCGCATCCTTTTCTTTCGATAAAGGCATTCGCCAGGGTTGCCCGCTCTCGGGACTACTGTACTCCATAGCAATCGAACCCTTTCTGAACACATTACGTCAAAGACTTCCCGGTCATAGTTTTCTTCTGCCGGATACAAATAGTTACTGCTCGGTCTCTGCTTATGCAGACGATGTCACCGTCTTTATCGCCTCCGATCAGGGCTTTAAAACACTCGAAGGGGTATACGACCTGTTCCACAGATCCTCTGCTGCTTCCCTTAATTTTCAGAAATCCAAGGGATTGTGGGCCGGATGTTGGACCGGACGAACCGACGCACCCCTTGGTTTTCAGTGGAATAACCAGGGGTTGACATTTCTTGGAGTTCACTTAGGAAATAACGACACGTACACGCAAAAAAACTGGTCCGAATGTAAAACTAATTTTTCCAAAACTCTAGCCAATTGGCATTCTCTATCCTGCACTCTTTCTCTAAAACTAGGTAAAGTTCTAATTGCTAACCAGCTGGCCGCCTCCAAAACATTTCACTGTATTTCTGTCCTCGTGTGCCCCCCCCCCCCCCCCCCCCCCCCCCCCCCCCCCCAATGTGTTGGGTGAACTCCAGGAAATGTTAGTCGACTTCGTCTGGTCCAACAAACGACACTTACTTCCTAGACATATTGCTTTTCGACATCCGGATAAAGGTGGGCTAGGTACACGCAGCCTCACCTCTAAATTTAAACTTGTTCAACGTTACCTTCAATCCGATACCCACCCCTCCTTTTCTCTCGTCTCGCACAACCTTCGCCGCTACAAAAAACTACATTTTGACTATCAAATCTTCTTTCTTGAAATCGAAACAAACTTCCTCACCAGTCTCCCCTGCTTTTACGGTGAGGTCCTGCGTGCTTGGAGAACCCTCGGGGCTCGAATCGACACACCCGCTGACTCTATCGACCACGTCAGCAATTTGCCAATCATTCAACCCTTGTTCTCTTCAAATTTACAGGGCGGTACGGCCTTCCAAACCCAACTCCTGGCCGGTGGGATCAGGGTCGTAAAGCATCTTCTTCACTCCTCTACCGGCGCCTGGATACCAGCTTCAGCCTTTCTGCCGTCATCTTCTTCAAACCTCCGTCCGCCCTCTCTTCGAGCTCTCCGACAGAACCTCTCTCGCCTGCACCACGTTATCTTCTCGTCTTTCCCTTCGCTCTTTGACTCTTCTGGATTTCTGCACGACCCCGCCATCCTGGACCATCTGCCTGCACGCCCTCTTCCCCCTGGACTCGTCACCTACAATACCGACACCGACGCCCTCACCGCCTCTTCAAAATCTTTGTACACGCACTTCAATCAGCTACAATACAACAATTCCGAGGACACCGACTGGCATCGCCTCGGTGTCCTTCCACCGACTCGGAGAATCGCCTGGAAGTGTGTGTACCAATTCCCTACATCCAAGAAAGAAGGGGACGTTCAATTCAAACTCCTCCACAACGTTCTCCCCTCTCTTCAAGTCCTTCATCACCTCAACCCTGCCATCTCTCCGTCTTGTGGGTGGTGCGGCGAGGGAGGCTCCATCTATTATCTCTTCATCCTGTGTCCGTCCATCCAGCCCGCTCTCATACGTCTACAAGATCTACCCTCTCGTCTTCTACCCGACCTGGATCTCCACTTCGACTTCTACTGGGCTCTGATCCCCCACGCCTCGACGAGGAGTAAGGAGGCCGTCCGCCTGGCCAACTATCTCATAATTAGTCTGAAAAATGTCATCTATATACTGGTTATATCGAACTTCAAATCCCTCTGACCCACTTCTAATATGGCTTCACCGAATAAAACACAAAATCATTCTCGAATTTTCCTACTACTCTTTCCTACTACTTTTTCTACTCTTTCTTACCAAATGGTCAATTAACGATACTCTCTTCTCTTACGATAATGACGAGCTGACGTGGTCGATTTAATTACAACAAGTTAATTCATGTAATATAGTTAATCCCCCCCCCCCCCTCCCCTCCCTCCCCAGGTCACCGGTGCGTGGGTAGTCGCCGCCCCTCCCAGGCGGGACGTGGTGTACCTTCACCGCCCACCCAGTGGCCTGACCATTTCCCAACCGGGGCCTGCTGGCAGTGGGCACGAGGTGCCCACACCCAGAGGCCAGTGGGCCCCATCTTCTCCTCCCCTTACCCCCACTACCCTCCGTCCTCCCCTTCCCCCTTTATCTTTGATTATTATTGTTCCTTACTAAATGCTGTCCTCTGCCTTGTTGCTACCCTTAGTCGGAAGGACTTGGGGTATCCAGCTTCCGACGGTAGCAACTTGGCGGGACAGCATTGCTACTTTAAAAACGTTTTTGATTTGTTTCACATGTTAAATTAAATTTCTGTGAAAACAATGTACTGTTAATGTATTTATTCTGGTTTACATGTTTGATGTATTACTTCGTCACCGTGGTTGGCCGGTTTGGCAGTAGTATACAGCCAATAGGCCAGCCTCGGTGACGTTGTACATGTTTGACTGATTACTTTAAAGTTACTGAATGTATTTCTTTATCATTCTTTTATGTTTGTATATACATGTATATATTGTTCAAGGAATGTTCAAAATAAAGTTCTCCTTGGAAAAGTAAAAGGAAAAGTATTTATAAATTGATACATTTATCTAGTTTTTTGGGGGCGGGGGTTAAATTGTTTGAAAAGGTGAAAAGTTCTAATGTGGTTACCCCGCAATTTCCCCATTCATTTCTGCACAAAATACGCTTCATATTAAAAGTGGCCTATACTGTACATGCGCTTTTCAGTCGTATTTGTAATCTCAATTTGGCATGTGGCCAATACGGTAAGCTTATAAGCTATCCAGTTCCCCCACCCACACCTTAGGAATATTTTCATGGAAATATTAATGAAATACCAATTTAATCATTTCATCAAAATCAACCGCCAGTGGTAAGTCCAAGGCTGTCACAGCGCTAAATCAATACAAAGCCGGGCTTCGTAGATTCGTCCAACCTTCACTTTCAATGTAAATAAAATGTTCAGTCCAAGTAATGTAGCATATTATGCCTACGGGTACGTCCGCACACATAATTGTTTTGTTTTGATTTTAGTTTTTGCTGGAGTGTTTAATTCTTTGTTTGTTTGTCAATTGTTTGACATTGGGCATTATAATAATAATAATAATAATAATAATAATAATAATTTTCCTCAATTGCCGGATAGGGCGACACATAATCCTGGAAAAGAGTGGGTTAGGGTGACCTGGTCGAATAGGGCGACAATTTGGTGTCGCCCTATTGTGAAAGTCGCCTCTTTGGAGTGTATTTTAGTAAGGCGCGTTGGGAAAGTGCTCTACCCGACCTGGATCTCCACTTCGACTTCTACTGGGCTCTGATCCCCCACGCCTCGACGCGGAGTAAGGAGGCCGTCCGCCTGGCCAACTATCTCATAATTAGTCTGAAAAATGTCATCTACTGGTTATATCGAACTTCCAATTTCTCCGACCCCTTCCAATTTGGCTTCACCGACTTAAAAACAAAATTATAATCGAATTTTCCTACTTTTCTTTCAACAACTCCCTTAACGATTTTCTTACTAAATGGTCCATTAACGATACTCTCTTCTCTTACGATAATAACGAGCTGACGTGGTCGATTTAATTACAACAAGTAATTTCATGTAATATAGTTAAAAATTACCCCTCCCCTCGCCCCAGGTCACCGGTGCGTGGGTAGTCGCCGCCCCTCCCAGGCGGGACGTGGTGTATTTTTACCGCCCACCCCGGTGGCCTGACCATTTCCCAACTGGGGCCTGCTGGCAGTGGGCACGAGGTGCCCACATCTAGACGCCAGTGGGTCCCTTTTCTCCTCCCCTTACCCCCCACTCACCCTCTATCCCTCCTTCCCCCTTTATTTTTGATTAATTATTGTTTCTTAATAAATGCTGTCCTTTGCCTTGTTGCTACCCTTAGTCGGAAGGACTCGGGGTATCCAGCTTCCGATGGTAGCAAATTGGCGGGACAGCATTGCTACTTTAATAACGTTTTTGATCTGTTTCACATATTAAACTTATTTCTGTTAAATACAATGTACTGTTAATGTATTTCTTCCGGTTTACATGTTTGATTTACTACTTCGTCACCGTGGTTGGCCGGTTTGGCAGTAGTATACAGCCAATAGGCCAGCCTCGGTGACGTTGTACAATGTTTAACTGATTACTTTAAAGTTACGAATGTATTTCTTTATAATTCTTTTAATTTTGTATATACATTATGTTATGTATTGTTCCTCAAGGAAATTTCAAATAAAGTTCTCCTTGGAAAAGTAAAAGGAAAAGTATTATTTTTTTTTTGATTTTTTGTTTGTATATATACATATATATATATTTATTTATTTATTTATTCGCCTTTTTTTGTATTTCCAGGGGGTAAGGGCCTCCTCCCTTGCCACGTCCATCTTGACACCATTGGCCGAAAGTATGAATATTTCGTCAGTGTGCTATTTAAAAAAAATACACCCCGATTTTAAAGATTTTACAATAAACACTCAATAACGTGTCTTACCGCGACATTCCATGTGTCTTACCACGTTAGAGCGGTGGCCCTTATAGTACACCATAAACAGCCCAATACACGGTGCGTTACCGTAACGTTGGCTACACATGGACAGTTTTGAAATAGATCATGACTATCCTTGTTGATTTAATTTGGCTATCGGTAGAGCGCCGGTACGGTATTCCGAAGGTCGCAGGTTCGAATCCCGCTCCTGCCAGTTTCTTTGTTCACTTTGAAAATGTAATTATAAACTTGTCCGCCAGGCTAACTATTCCCGTCCGCCTCATCAGTGCCCACTTATATGAGCATCATTACTATTTTCGTGAAAAAAAGTTTCCTTAACAGATTACAAAGTGAAGTACCGGGTAAATGACAATAGGGACCATTAGATTTTATACGCGTACGGGATACGTATGCTGCTCGGAAAAAGTCGCCTTTTAAACCCCCATTTTGAGTTACAATTTCTTCAGTCTTACATTATGCATTTCAACATTTTGATATGAGAAGTAAATCTATTCTAGCATCATTAAACGTCATAGTACATCTGCTGTAGTAGTATGATTCGCATGTCGCATCCAAACATTGAAAAAGATCACATTTTTATTAACGGACCTAGAAATGAGTGAGATATTTTGAACCAAAAGAATAGCAGTCAATGATGACATGAACCAAAAAAGGGAAACAAATATTCTGATACAATATTTGTTTTGCATAGTTTGCTCTTGACGTTTCATGAGTGGTTTATCTGAGCCGCATACGCATCCCGCACGCGTATCAAATCTAATGGTCCCTCACACGCCGTCGACAAAAGCCTTTTGTAGGCCGCCACTTCTTCATGAAAACAGTGCACAAGGGGGACTGTACCGATAACCAAATAGTTTATTTTTAGTTTTACGCCGATTGCCCCAAACAGAAGCCCCAAACAACCTTTACGGATCATTAAACAGAATTGTTGTCCAGTTTAAACCCGAAAACATTTTCGCCCCACATTTTGAGAATTTATTTTAAAAAAATGTCAATAAATTTCACCAGCTCAATTTTATTGAAATCAAATTCTGTCTGAAACTGTTGAGGAAAACCATTTCTTTTCCCGATCACAGCTCTCTCTCCACGTTTACCGATCTCTCATTTTTGGGGGCCTAATTTATTTATTTATTTATAAATTAATACATTTATTTAGTTTTTTTGGGGCGGGGGTTAAATTGTTTGAAAAGGTGAAAAGTTCTAATGTGGTTACCCTGCAATTTCCCCATTCATTTCTGCACAAAATACGCTTCATATTTAAAGTGGCCTATACTGTACATGCGCTTTTCAGTCGTATTTGTAATCTCAATTTGGCATGTGGCCAATACGGTAAGCTTATAAGCTATCCAGTTCCCCCACCCCCACCTTAGGAATATTTTTATGGAAATATTAATGAAATACCAATTTAATCATTTCATCAACATCAACCGCCAGTGGTAAGTCCAAGGCTGTCACAGCGCTAAATCAATACAAAGCCGGGCTTCGTAGATTCGTGCAACCTTCACTTTCAATGTAAATAAAATGTTCAGTCCAAGTAATGTAGCATATTATGCCTACGGGTCCGCACACATAATTTTTTTGTTTTGATTTTAGTTTTTGCTGGAGTGTTTAATTCTTTGTTTGTTTGTTTGTTTGTTTGTGTATTTGAGCGAGGTTGTGCTTTCAGACCGTTTGTGGACGGTCTATTGGTTACTTGTATATTATTTGTATATGTATATAGATTCATTTTAGTTTATTATCGGTTCTCTTAGTCCATCATAATTTGTGTAATTTCTGTTCATTGTTTTTACTTGGTGTGGTGGTCTTTGCTGAGCTGGACAGCTTGGCCGGCCACCATGGCCAGTCATGCAATTCCCCAACCTACTGTCCGTGACCAGTCGAGCTCAAAATCGGCTGGCACAAATCTAAATAATAATAGTTAACCCTTTCTGAACATCTCCCGACACAATGGCATTTCCATAAAAGCCGCCCCTGATGTATCCCTGGAATCCTATGTGAATGCAACGGCCAGCATTGTTCGCCCCGATTCTATTGTTTCCGCCTCTCGCATCTCAAACGGCAGAGTATAGCTGTATACCTTAAGACCAGAGATGCGGTTGATGATTGTGTACTGAATGGCTTGCGTTTAATGACACTTAAATTGAGGCGACGCCATTAGTACAGTACAGCCAACTCAAAAGTTAGTTCTGTCTAACGTGTACCCCGAAATCCCAAACCGAATCCTTGCACAAAATCTGTCCAGCTTCTGCAAAACCGTCTCACCAATCCGTCCCATACCCCTGGGAATCAAAGACAAGAACCTTTCCCATGTTATGTCTTTCAGGCGTCAAGTTCATGTTTTAATTGGTGTAAATGTTACTATCCCTGATCATATGAATATCACACATGCTGGAACAAACTACCGTGTATTTATTTCCAATGATACTGTAAAATGTTTCAATTGTGGAGAGCGAGGTCATATCAGTAAACAGTGTAAGAAATCACAGGATGCCTCCACCTCCAATGCTAATGCTAACCCCTTAAATCCACCCCCAGTATTCATGCATGGAAAGAAATCTGACCCGAGACACCCTGCCAAAAACACAAAGGCAACTCACGATGTCCCATCTACCACCGATCCATCGACATCCAAATTCACTGCCAAGTCAACAGACCCCCCTTCTACAAAATCTACACCCATTCGTCCAGAATCTCAAAAAACCAACGCAAAACCGACACCTTCCACTCATTCACCCTCTCCCGACAACACTCCACATGTCTGGGGTACCCCCTCCTGAGCCCTTGAGACAAAATCACTTTTGTTCTCGGAGGTTGCTAAAATAGGCAAGAGGAAACATCTATCCCCCAACAAATCGACCCACACCGAGAACCCCATACGTCTCACCCCTCTGAAATCCCCTTCACCAATGAGGAAACTAAGGAAGAACCAAAATGACCCAACGATGGAAACTGAAACTCACAGGCAAGAACAATCCCCTATCAAGATGAACCCATCCGAGATAACCCCCCATAATGACTCTCCAGCGATGGAAATAGAAACTCGCACTCAGGCACTTGACAACACACAACACTCACTACAATCATCCCCCGACCAACTCTCTCAAGAGCAACATTCTCAAGAAACCCTTGATTCAGACACAGATAGGGAATCTGTTACATCAGATCAAAGTCAACTCCTCCTTGATGGTGATAATGATGACTTACAAGTCCCTGAGGGACCCCTCTCGACTAAGGAAATGATCGCATTTCTGCAATGTGCCAAATCTAAACGCAACCCAGGTGCTATTGCGAAAAAGTTCACCCCGGATTTACCTGGTTTAGTTAAACAACTCATAAACCTCTTCGCAATAGCCCTCTACTCAAAAAGAGCATGCAGCAGAGGATTAGAAAACTGATCAGGAACCTTGATCCTCACGACCCCTTTTCCTCCTTCCCAAGTGAGTAACTTAAACGTAATTTGTTTAATGGCACTCTATATAGCGACTTTGAACAGTAGAGGGTGCTCCACGCCCACTAAGAATTCCTCCATCCAAGTGTATGTTGCCAACATTTTTACAAACCCTGATATAGTTTTACTTCAAGAAATTCATAATTTGTGTGATGTTGATCAATGCTGGAAATCCTGGCCATAACATTTTACTGTAATCCAAGTACCACCTGTGGATCCGGAGTTGCTACTCTTATTAAAAAAAAGCTTTGATATTGATGTTTCATGTACAGCAATTATTTATCCCGGTTACATTCTGTATACTAAAATTTTGTATCATTCTGTTACTTCACATTTATAATACTTTGATTCCTTGAGATGATTCCCTAGCCCTGCATGCTCTTACAGCAATGAAACAACACGCTGATAAACATGAAGAGGGTATCACTCTTATAGGTGGCGATTTAATTGTACGCATGACCCTAACTTTGACCATTTTCGACAACCGCATGAAAGAACTAAAGTCTCTGATCTACTTAAGGATATCTATACAAATCTCTCGCTCTGTGATATCTGGCGTAGACGCAATCCCAATACTACTCAGTATACGTGGTTTAGATATAACCCGAATGATACTTACAAAGCTAGACTTGATAGAATTTACATGCCCTTGTTTTCCATGTCTTCCATCATTTTTCTGTGATATTGTTCCTTGTTCTATCACAGTGCAGTTATTTTAAAGTTTAAAGTTTCTGACCACAGGCAGAAAGGGAGCGCCTTTTGGCATTTCAATAACTCCTTATTGAATGATGATACCTACAGAGACATAATTCAAACCTTTTGGGTAAACTGGCAACACCAAAAGAATAATTATAATAATATCTTAGTGTGGTAGGATATTGGAAAATCTCACATCAAATATATTACTCAGAAATACGGTGCCAAAATTGCCCTCGAAAAACGAAAGCAAGTTGTTCTGCTTCAGAACAAAATAAATGACCTGCAGTCTACGCCCGACATCACTCATATAATACAATAACATTTCTCCAAGAACAGAGAGATGCTCTTAATCAAATTTTCAAGCATCAAGCACAGGGTGCGACTCATTAGATCTTCGAAAACTATCTTTAGAATTCGTTTACCCTCAGGTGAAATCACTGAACATCCACCTGATATTAAATCTTGTGTGCGCGACTTTTATAAAGATCTTTATAGCAGCGTAGAAATAGATGAATATTCTATTGATGAATTACTTACCGATATTTGTAAACTTGATCCGGATGAGTCTGAAAACATTGATGGACCCATAACCATTAAAGAAATGGAAACAGCCGTCCATCAACTTAATTCGGATAAATCCCCTGGTCTTGATGGCCTCACAGCCGAATTCTACAAATCTTTTTGGCCACTTATTAAACATGATCTCTTCAGTGTTTACAGTAAATCACTATGTCAACAATTACCTGTATCTTGTAGAAGGGGCGGGATTTCCTAAATCCCCAAGAAAGGTGATTTATTAGATATTGCCAATTGGCGACCGGTATCATTACTTAACACTGATTATAAGATTTTTGCGAAAATAGTTGCCAATATAGGCTTAAAACTGTCATTGATAGTATTATTCACCCTGATCAGAGTTATTCCTGGTCGTTCATTATACGACAATATCAATGTCATTAAAGATATCCTGCTTTATTCTAACTCTGTAAACATCCCTCTAGCCATCTTAAACCTCGATCAAAAAGAAGGCTTTTGATAATGTTGATCACCGTTATCTGTTTCATGTTCTTAAATCCATGGGTTTTGGAGATCTTTTATAGATTATATTAAAATCCTTTACAATGACTCTCAGAGCCTTGTTAAGGTTTGTGGTTCCCTCACTGCACCCCTTCCCCTTTAAAAAGGGGATTAGGCAGGGCTGCCCTCTCTCCGGGCTCCTTTACACTATCGCTATTGAGCCCCTGCTTCATACACTACGAAGCAGGCTACAAAATTTTGGTCTCAAAGTTCCCGGAAGTGACACGTCAATAATCACTTCCGCTTATGCTGATGACATTTTGATTTTTCTAACCCAAGATGACGGTTTCAACATTATCAATGACGTTTATAATCTTTACAGTAAATCCTCTGCTGCATGTTTAAATTGGCATAAGTCCCAGGGTCTATGGGTCGGATCATGGACTAATAAGAGAACCGATAACCCCCTAAATGTTCAGTTTAAATCTAAATTCCTGTCCTTTAGAGGGAAAACCCCAATAGCTAACCAACTGGCTACTTCCAAACTTCTTCATTGCCTTGCAGTTCTTTCTCCTCACGAAGATATCCTAAATGAACTCCAGAAAACACTGATTAACTTTGTATGGTCCGGTGGACGTCACTGGCTAAGATAAAGCATTCTGTACCAATCACCAGACAAAGGTGGCCTTGGTTTAACATGTCTTCAAGCACGTATACTTACTTACCGGTTTACCATGATTAAAACAATTCTGAACAAGTCTTCCCATCCCGTGTTATTCATGAAGCATTTTCTTCACAACTACCGAAATCTTAAACTCGATTTCCAATTTTTTCTCATTAAACCAGAAATTAAATTCCTAACTCATCTTCCGGTTTTCTATAGTGACGCTATACGTGCTTGGATTCTATTGAGAGCCCAAATTGCTATTCTCACAGATTCCATTAACTTCTTCCTCAATTTACCACTTAATAGTATTTTCACTTGAAAACCATGTCGAGAATAACCAGCTCCTTTCACCTCGCCTTCTGTCTTCAAGATTATCCTTCTTGTCTTCAATACAATCCTCGTTGCAATCATTTAAATCTTCTCTTAAATCTAAGTTGTTCACCTCTCGGTTTTCAGTATAGATTTAGGTTTATTCATTTAATTCTTATGAATGTAAATCATACAGTATAGTTGCTTATTGATGTATGTAGCGCAATGGGCGTTTTACTTGGCGGATACCAGCCGCTGCCGCCGCCGCCGCCGCCGCCGGGGAAACAAATAGTGAGCCGCCACATTACACAATGCATTTTAATATTGTTGAAGAAGGTAATAAAAATAGACGGTATTCCGTATTTTTAACTCTCTTTGGATGGTGTTGCAACCGTCTTGCCTCGCGTGGTTGTTTTTTTCCCGTAACGTTAAAACCCCTTGAGTACGGTTATTACAGTGTGGCGCCGGGGTGCCGTATCGGCTTTGCAGCCAAGCGAAACGGACACAAAAAGCTTGTGCAGCCAAGCGTAACGCACACAATAATCCAACAATGGATTAAAAATGCAGAAAATGACGTCTAATGATTACATCCGGCCTGGTGGGACTGTTTTTTGCGCCATTTGACGTCATCCGTACGCAAGGGGTATGATTAGAGAGGTTGAGATTTTGTAACTTGTACGTGTGCGTGTACGTAAACATGTAGCCTGCAAACGAAGCCTGACAAATGACAGTAATAAGCCTACAATATATAGTTTTACATATAGTCCATTCATGCAAGCGCCCGTCTTGAAAACAGGTTGTACAGAGAGACAGACGCCCATCGTTTAAATAATTCGACATTCTTTTTAGACTGCCTGTAGACACGCATGCGCATTTAACAATTCAAAACTCGCTTTTTTGAGAAAGCCCAGTCGGCCGACCGTAAGTAGAAAATCGCGTGATTGTGAGTGTATGTAGCGTATATAATGTTCGAATCGCCGACCTCTTTGAATAACAAATCGCGTCGGACTTTGATAAATTTTAGCTTCACTCGGGCACTAATCCCGAATTATTTACCCTAGCTTTCGAGATCCAAACGTAGAAAAAACTTCATTTATTTAATACTCAAAGTTCCAACATGTTTTTAACATTTCGGAAACTGTATTTACCCGTTCAATGTCTACCCGTTTCAGCAAACCTGTAAACTCCATTTTACACGTTCGCTTCAACTTGTAGGCCTAAGTCTGCAGAAAAAGGACTGGCTCGCCAACTGATGACATTATATAGGCGTATCCAGAAATTGATAAACAGAGGGGCGAAATGTACCTGGGCTGCCGAATGCAGCCCCGCGTGCCGTAGGCACGCCAGCGCTAGGGGGTCTGGGGGCATGCTCCAACCGAAAATTTTTAAATATTTAAACCATTTTCCTGCAATCTGAGGCATACTGTGGGCCATATTCTACTAAAAAGTATTTTTTTTTTTTAAGTTTTATTGATTTTTTTCTAGGCCTGCAAACAGATGGGGGGGGGGGGGGGGGCGTACGCCGGCTCCGCCCTATGCTGGATACACCACTGGACGTCATACACATTTAACGTTCCGGTTGAACAAGATACACGTGTGTGCAGCAGATAATCTCTAGATCAGGCCCGTTACCAGGGGGGGGGGGGGGGGTGTCCCCCTGGTGATTAATTGCATCTATCTGTCAAACCATAAGCATAAAGTTGCGTTTTTTCTTGTGATGTGGCCCTCCTATCAAGCACTGTGGCCCCACCTAATGCCTGGAGCTGGTGAACTATAAGCATACAAAATCTGAACTTTATAAAGCATATTGTCAAATCAGAAATAAGGTTCAGAGGGATGTAAGGTCTGCCGAAGCAAATTATTTCAGTTGTAAGATCGAAGAACACAGACATAATTCAAAAAAACTCTGGCAAGTTTAAATCACTTGGGTACAGCAATAAGGCTAAGGGTCAAGCTAGAGTGGTTCTTGAAATAGATGGCGAGTTTTGTTCCGATACAAATATAGTGGCGAACTATATTAACAAGTTCTACACCACAGTTGCCTCAGATTTGGTGGATAAACTGCCCTGTGCCAAAAATATCTTTGGTACTGAATCTTGTGCCTTCAAGGATTACTATGAAAGTAAAGGTGTTATTCCTGAATGCCTTAAAGGAAACATGATTTAGGATTTATATTGCATTATTCCTGCTTAAAACAATAAAGTATTATCTTGACAATGATATTTTTTGTCCAGAGACAATTATTTCCAAGATTAAATATGAAAAACAAAATTTGAAAATGTTTGTCCAAGCTACTCCGCCCCCTGAGTGGGACCCTCATTAACATAAGTGTGTGACGTAGATCGAGGACATTACCTATTCATCACGGGTATGCATTGTGTGTACATTGTACGGCGAACATTCTTCGTCCAAAATCTAAGCAAAATATAGTGTTTTTCGGCCATGCCGACAAGGTGTGTGGCTGCTGGGTGCAGCAAAACAACGACGGATGGAGTAAGCCTTCATATATTTCCAACTGATGCGAAATATCGGAGAATTTGGACGGCGAAAGTGAAGGTGACAAGAGCAAAGTGGTCCGGCCGGCCCCAGCAGCTTTTCAGCGTTATGTAGCGACCACTTTGAGCCGTCGTGTTTCGATACTGGTATTTTCAAATCCTTTGGGATGACCAATAAAAATATGCTCAAGCCCACTGCCATCCCAACAAAGCTCCCAGATGTGAGTAAGATATAGGCGAAAGCAGTTAAACGGCCCATTCCCCGAGGAGCCTTTGCTAAAAGGGAGAAAATCAGGGTAAGTTCGATGTTAGTTGTTGTTGCAACTTACGAAATTGCAAGTGTAGACCTAGTGTGTGTACGTATACGGGCCGGGTCCAGACTATCGAGTCGATCAATGAATTTCGGTGCCTCGGTCTACGTCACGAACAGCGCCCTCAATTTGAGTCTCAACAAATTTCAAAAAGGGGGGTCAATTTTTGAGCGGCAAATAATCACACTAAAACTTAACTTGAACCAGTTTGGCTTTTAATTCACATTTAATACATATAAATGAATTTATTTATGAAATAAAATGTGATCCGGTCAATTTGAGAAGCATGTTTCCTTTAAGCTTTCTGCTGCAACTACCGATTTTGTATATAAAGAATTACTCAAATTAAATCCTAATAAGAGTACAGGTCCTGATAATATACCGGTCAAATTTCTTAAAGATGGTGCAAATGTACTAAGAGATCCCGTTTCGTTCATCATAAATTTGTCCATTTCCAGTAATACTGTTCCCACTGATCTGAAGTTTGCTAGAGTTAGGCCATTATTTAAGAAAAATAGTAGGTCTGATGTTGGCAATTACAGACCGGTCAGTATACTTAGTACAATATCTAAACCTTTGGAAAGAGCAGTGTATAACCAATTGGAAAAATATCTCACTGACAGTAACCTCATTTATAGTTTGCAATCTGGGTTCAGAAGTTCTTATTCAACTGACACTTGTTTGATTCACCTAACTGATTATATTCGATCTCAGATGGCCATGGGTAATTATACAGGTATGGTGTCATTGGACTTACAGAAGGCTTTTGACACTGTAGACCATGTGATTTTATGTCAAAAATTACAAGCAATTGGTATTCATTCGGACTCTATTAATTGGTTTCAATCATATTTCTCAAATAGACAGCAAATTGTCAGTGTCAATCAGGTAGAATCTCAACCATTAGGAATAACATGTGGTGTTCCTCAGGGTAGTATATTAGGGCCACTACTTTTCCTTTGCTATGTGAACGATATGAAAATAAGTGTCCATTCCAATTTGCTGCTGTATGCTTATGACAGTGCCCTATTCATTTCTGGTAAGGACCCTGAAGTAATAGCTGACAGTTTAAGTAGGGAACTGGAATCATGCAGGCAGTGGCTGATCGATAACAAACTGTCTTTGCACCTCGGCAAAACTTAGTCTATCCTTTTTGGATCCAAAAAGAAATTAAGCAGTGTTGATAAATTTGAAGTGTTTTGTAATGGAAAGATTGTTACCCCTTCAAACTCAGTTTAATATCTGGGCATCACACTTGATCCGAGTCTAACTGGTAAGAACATTGTAAATTCTGTGATTCAAAAGGCTGGTGCTAGATTGCATTTTCGTTATAGACATGCCAACTATTTGAATGAGAGATCTCGCAAAACACTTTGTTCTGCTCTTATACAATGTCATTTTGACTATTGTTGTTTATCCTGGTTCTCTGCATTGTCGGTCAAATTGACAAAAAGACTGCAAGTTGCACAGAATAAATTAGTCCGGTTTATTTTAAGCATGAATTCTAGATCACATATTGGTCAAACAGAATTGGATAGGCTGGGTATGTTGATCGTTAACGACCGTGTTACACAACTTAAGCTGAATCATGTTTATAAAATCTTTCATGGCACCAGACTACCTCTGTCATAAATTTAGGAAGGTTTCAGATATGCATAATTACTCTACGAGGGGTAGTTCCACCAATTTTGTTGTTCCAAGAATTAAAGGACCAGAGTGCAATACATTTTTTTTTACCGGAATTCATGAATGGAATTTACTTCCTAATAGTATCAAATGTTCAATCAATCAATATCAATTTAAAACTGCAGTAAAAAAACATCTCTCTTCTCAGTCTAATTTTTAAATTGTTTAATTTTTAATCACCATTTTTTTATATTTCTTGTGTAATTCTATTTACTTCTTTTTGTATTGTATATATTTGTTCTGTGGACCCCGATGGAAATAAGCTGTGTTTTAAACAGCTTTTTTGTGTTATCCTTGGCCTGTAATCTGTAATCTTATAAAACAAAATAAATTTTTGTTTTTAATTTTGGTTTTGAATTACTTTGTGTTATCGTTTACATTTGCCAAAAAAAAATAAAAATTAAAAATGAACAAATTGTCTTTTTTTCGTACGTGTACGACAAGTACATGTATGCTTACACGTACAAGTACATATGCATGTATTTTTGTATCGCTATACATGTAAGGACTTTCCATTGTTTCCCTTTGATATAACCCATCCCCATAGACTAAGCACTAGTTTGCCTGTCCTCACATTTTCCCGATCTGGCGAACCGCATTATTTGTGTCGTCTTTGTTTATTATTTGTCATTCGTCGGTCTATTAAATGAAGATTAAGCGCAAGTTTAATCATTCTCGATTCCACCACTGTTGGGAGTAACAGCAACATTTTGCTGAGAATTTTTCAACAATCTTCGACCGTGCTGCTCTCTTTTGTGACGTTATTCTCCCTTATTAGTTCATCGTGGCTTCGTTTGCGCCAATATTGGTGGAATTCGAGGTGAGGAATTTCCAATTATAGAGCCCGCATTTTAGGCAAGTTTTTGTTTTGTGCCACTGGCACTGATGACTTTTGGCCTAGTTCTAGTACTAGTACTAGTAGTAATGCCTACGATACGCTGGCGTTTATCTAACATGGCTGACGTTTTAATTAACGTGGGTCTGTGCGTATGATGAGTACAGTCTGCCATTACACGGCTCGGTACAATATCAATCTTTTTTAATAGCTAGACTACGTGCTTAACGTTACATACGCTGCCCATACATGTTCGCTAAATTGAAAACTACCCGAGTAGGCCTAATGAACAATTGTTTTGGTTTAATTAGGCCTAGGTCTATTATAGGCAGGCGATTAAAGTGATGTTACTGTTTGGGCTAGGCACAGGAATAACACAATCAGTTGTGAATACCGATTTAGGCCCTACGGATGGATTTTATTTTGCATGGGCATGGATGGTAGGCTGCATGTACTTGGGTACTAGTACATAGCTTGGTCATCAGCTCAACGTAATCTGCTCTTTAATTTATTTCATTTTGCATTGTACAATTTGCAAATTACGAAGTAGGCCTATATCTGACAACAGAGACTCCTGCGCATGTCACATATTATGGCGATTGTGTGCCATATATGAGGTTTTGTATTTCACGGCATGCATGTTCAGCATTTTATGTTATTTTTTGAGGCCACCAGTGAGGTCTCTTTTCGTTCTTTCTTTTGTAGGAGCAATGAAATCAACCTTTTCTGGTCACTCCAGTGAGTCATTTCTTTCCAAAGTTTACTCTTGTTGTACGTTGGTTTCTCAGACAAGAAATGCTTCGGAGCCCGGGGAGCCCTTACAGTTTTTTATAAACTGGTTCCAGGTTGATGCAGAACTCCTCCCAATTTATTTAACCCATTGTGGCTTTGTGCTCCGGTGGAGCTTTTACACACACTGTTTTACTGATTTTGGTCAGTCTTATTTGCTCCTTGGTGAGTCTTATTTTGCACCCCAAGTTGTATTGTATGCGCTTTTTATTAGCGCCTGTGCTCTCTCGTGAGCTTGTACTCTTAAATGAGCCCTTTTTGTTTATGCTCTTATATTTGAGCTTTTTGTGTGCGTTTTATTTCTGTCCATTGGGTGTGTTTTTTGTTTTCAGTTTAGTGTCATTTACGTTGAACACGCGCTTGCCGTGGACAATTTTGTTGTGTGACAATAGTTCTGGAGTCCTCTATTCACTTTATGCATTGAATACTATCATTTGCTAATTATGTGGCATTATCCAGCAGCGTCAGTAATGCCTTTTTTAATTCCAAGAAAGTAATTCTTGGAATGTACTTTATTACATTTGCTTTGTTTTTGTATGCTCTTACTATGAGCTTTCGGTGTGCGTTCTATTTCTGGCCACCAAACGAAATGTAAATGGAATGTAAATGTGGAATGTAATTATGGCAGATCTCTGTCCCGTATAGGCTATGGATTCAATTATTCTTTATTTTAAAAATATCATGGTCATCCCGTGACCCTGGCCAAGGAGTAGTCCTTACGGAAATATTTGACAATCCTTGGAAATCCCTATATATAGCCTGCATTATTTCCAGCAACAGGCTTCATAGAACTTGAGCAGCACAGTACATTGCTAATGTGTGTGTTTATTTTAGAGTTAATAAGACATATGTCCTAAATGAGATGTTGCACAAAAAAGTGATTGTTATTTCTGCTTGAAAAGTGCGTCATCATTGTTTACCATCTGTGAGTCTATAACCACGTATTTTTCTCTCACATCCGGCTAAGTGCCCTTGTGGTTTCTGAACTAGCCTGACTGGTGACGATATATGAATCTTTTGTTTAAAAGAAAAAAATACTTGGCAACAGACAACTGCTGCGTTGGGTTTGTATTTTCCTCCGTTTGCAGGATGCCTAGACAAAGCGGTTCGAAAAGTTCATCAAGCAGTATTTCCAGAATGCACGATACGAGGGCAGTTATCAGAAGGTCATTTCAAAGTCCGCATTCTGCGATCTCAAACGTTCACCTGGACACAGGACATTTGTCACAGTGGACACGTGGTGAACTTTTCTCGCCCTCAAATCTGAACTGTGTAGATAGACAAAAGTATTCTGAGCTGCGACTACACAAGAAGACACAATCTTTGGAAGAACAGTTCACTTATTAGGCAAGCGGCTCAATAACATGGATGTGACACTGCTTTATAAACACCGGTATTATCAGGTTTCGGGCAGGGGCCAAAATCTGTGTTATCGGTGGAACTTTCGTTCATCAAGCACCTGGGACAATTAGTGCGTCTAACGACAACTGGATTTCGATGAAAAATTGCCGACAAATTTTCAAGCAACTTTATTTGACTTTGTTGTCAGTGAGCAAGATTCGGGCAGGGGCCGAATTTTGTGTTGTCGGTGGATTTTAGTCATCAAGCGCCTCGGACAATTTGTGCGGCTAACGACAACGGCATGTAATTCGATGGAAACGTGCAAACAAATCTCCGGGCATCTTAAATTATTTTACTTTGTTGTCAGTGAGCCATGATGTTAGTTTGCTGCTCATTTGTTCTCAACCGATGGAGTTATTCTACTGGTGCAATCTTTATCTTGTTTACATTTGAGTTTGTGGCGAAACAGTCATTAGGTAGGCCTATACTGCCCAGTCTCCTTTACTTAGAAATGTATCAAATTTAACGTGCAACGCGCAGTGCACTGGTTTTGGTTCAGAGGCGTGACCCCAAAATGTATCTTATCTGACCTGCTTTGGTCGGTGTGTTATTTCTGTATTCCTGTATTATTACGTATACATGTATGCATATCCGTATAAACAATAGGTCTGTGAATCAATTAATGAAGCTATTATCTAGCCGATAACACTTTGCAATTAAAGAAAACTTTTCAGCACGCCGTGATTACACGCGCCTGGTAATTTGAGATTTTACTTCAATCATTGGGTGCTACAAAGTTGCAAGAATGCCCCGTGTTGATTGTTTATTTTTCGTTTTTTACTACATGTGTTTTTCTGAGTGTTTTGCTAACAAATTATATATTTGTATTTGACATCCATTGCTTACCTATAATGCACTTGTATTTGTTCTCAGCAGAGCAAATCAAATATGCCAAGGCCCATCTACTTTACACCCCTTCTCACATTGAGGACGGAGTTAGAATGCTTCTAAAGTTCCAAGAAAACTTGGTCACCTTAGCTAGGGGCCGGAAAGGAATTTTCCCATTTTTCCCCAACCAATCTGGGTTTTTTTTTGGTGGGTTTTTCGCCCTTCCTGAGAGCATTTACAAATTATGGGGTATACGTTCCTGTTTGGAAAGTAAAATTGTCACCTATTTCGGCTCTCCGGTTTTTTGATAATGATGTGCTTCTAAAATACACTATGGGGTTTTCGATTCTTGTGGGCCTCTGGCATTTGTTCTTGATTTCAATGAGAAATGAAGATTAACGTAAAAAAGAAAAGAAATTCAGGCAGAACTATTTGACATCCCTACCATGTAAAGCATGGAGCAACTCTGTAGGGCCAAGCCCGGCTTCGAGAAGGGGAAGCGACCTATTGATTGTGGTATATTTGAACTTGGTCAGCAGTGCCACTTGTCAATAGACGGTGCTGAATATTGTTTAATGTTGGGGTTCAATTTACATTACATGTAACTATTAATTTGCATTCACGACAGTCGGTGGAAGTCAGATGATACCAATGGCACAGAAATTCCTTGGTTCTTGCCTTATATGAAATAATGTTTTTATCATGAACCTGGCCCAAGCTACTAAGACAAAAAATGGTTAAGAATGTTTGAGTAATAGCGCATAACCATCCGCATTCTATTCAAATTTCACTTTCTTAAAGTTCATACACTCCATAAACCATTTTCAAATCATGGACATTTTCTCTATTCAAGTTATTCAGGCTAAAACTGGGGTCTGGATTTTCGACTGACGTGATTCCCTTTTCAGAGTCATCCTTCTTTAATTGGGGAGAATATTAAGCAAGGTCATCTGGTCCTTGGTTTCACTCTTTGTAAATTCAAGGGGACAAAAAGATATTTCATTTAAGTGGTGTGCCAATAAGATGGAATGTAGTAAAGCGTGATTTGGGTCAAAAACTTGTTTTTTTCTTTTGCTAAAATCATGGATTTTGGTAGTCATTTTGGCACCTTGTTTTAACATGCAATCTGAGAGTGTTATTGAGAGTTTTTGTGTTTAAGGCAGAGAGAAAGGTTCATATATTACAAGAAAAGAATTTCATTATGTTGTAGTTCATTAATTCAGTTTTTATGCCATGTTAAAAACCACGAGGAAGATGTAACGTGAGTGACCTCATTTGAGTGGAGGTACCTCCCTGTACTCTCATGTCCCTTACATCTAAAATACACACTGATTTGATTCAAAATGGGTTTTATACCTTTGGGTTGACTGAAGGGTAAAACAATGTTACTTCTGTGTTGCAGTACAGTGTGTTCAAAAGGTGAATGAATGGGTTAAATTTTTCTTTAAATTTTTGAGTACCCCTTACCCCAAGGTTGTATCGCTGGTTAGATTCAGCTTAATCAAATACTTTGAAAGCAGTGAGAGGTCAAAGTAGCCTCAAAATGTGAGTGACGATGGAATTGCCCACAGGCAAACATTACCATTCTTTAGTGTTTCTGATAGATTCACTGAACAAAGTTTTAAAACACTGTACTATATCATTCCGCAACGAATCTGAGTCTGTTTACATGTAAATAACAGCGAACTACTTGAGTTTGCTATCGATGTGAAGGTCGAATTTAAAAATCATGTTTTTGTTCATGATTTGACTTCATAATTATGGCTTGTGTATGCATATCGTGCTGTGGGATCATACATTTTGCCATTGAGAATATTTTGTTTTCTATTGAACCATTCAGGTTCCTGTTATACTATGGTGTGCTTTCCTATTGCTCTTGCTCTTATGTTTTCGTTTGGTTTTTTTTCCGGATCTTTTTGTGGGGAGCCGTCCTACGCAGCGCAGATGCAGCTTGGCAACCCGATCTGCTTGGACGACTTGTGGCGTGTTTCCCACACAAACACTGGTTCTTTTATCCATTTACGCAATTATCTCAGTTTATTCCGGGAAATGTTCCATGATAATATCAAACAGTTTTATATTGTGTTCTGAATTGTTCACGAGGTTATATTTTAAGGTGTAATAGTTAAATTTTGATTTTCTGGTAATTCAGAGGATGATTTTGATTGGTTGGATAACAAAAGGCAATTTTTATAACTGTTTTCAGTTAAAGCCCAAATAGCTTGACAGTGATTGGGAAGTAGTAAAGTGATGTCAGCTTTTATGTTTACGGTGGAAAAAATGTCATATTGCCATGGAAACAAACTCAATCTTTTAAAAGAACATGTTATAGCAATGTATGTATTAATCTGTATTTAACTGCAAATATTGAACTAATTTACATAATTATATAAATTATAAATAAATTATTTTAAATTGTAAATAAATAAAAAATAAGGACTCCTGAACCTTAAAAAGAGAGATTGGATGTTTTAGTTTTTTGTGTTTGAGTAAAGCAAATATATAAATGGTGGGTTTCAAGCTGAAATAATCAATAATCAAGCGCAGTGGCTTGGCATAACAGCCAGGTTCTGTTGGGGAATGGGGGAAATGCTATTTTTAAAGGGGAGTGAAATATTATTCAACTTTTCAGGACCAAATTAACTATAAAATGCAAAAACAATCCAAATCTCATAAGGAAGACCTAATAAATTTGTGTCACGACATTTTATACCTGGAAAATTCTTCAACTTAAAACAGTACCACGATCATTAGCAGGCACATAGCCAAATGAAGGAGTAGGATAAGCGGGAGGGGGGGGGGGGGGGGGGGGTCAGGAGGGGTCAGGTCAGGGTCAGGGTCAGGGAGGCTGTGAACATAATTCCAAGTAAGAAGCTATTGCACGGGATACAACTCTGAACTGGTGTGGATGACATCCAGTTAAAGCTTACCCCGAACTGAAATGAGCTTTGTATCAATAGGAAACTTAAGCAACATATTTTTTTTGTTACTTTCTATAATTTTGTTATTAAAATAACGATCATTGCATTATACGGTGATTCCACGAATAATTGAGCACACTATTCGTCACCATGGGAACGGGGCAACGACCGAATACCATTTTGCCTTGCAACAGTAGAGGTCAGTTTACCAATCACACACTTCAACGGTCAAGTAATATCTGCGGCGTATTTTGCTCCACTTGTTTCCTCCTCTTTGTGGAAATAATCGTTTTTCATCCAACTACATGTGGCATTATTGAGCAAGACTTACCCCGTGCCGAAAGGGGGACAGTATGCATTTTATTGACAACACTGCCGCTTTAAAAGTAAATGTACCTCACATACTTTCCCCAAAGTGGATTTTTGTTGCGGATTCTATCTTACCAATGTACTGGGCAGGCCCAGTTTTTTGAGGGGGCAAATTCGGCCAACTAATTAGTTTCTATTAATGAGCTAATGTCAAGTCGTTTTAAAAGTTTAATAAACTGCGTTTTATAAACAAAACTGCCACTTTAAAAGTTTCTCCAATGTGGACATATAGTATTACACAATTCAACTGATACTGTGCAGGCCCTATTTATGAGGGGGCCAAATCCGCCCATAATTAGCTGCTAATTAAAGGGCTAATGACGAGTCCCTATTTTCGTCCGAAAAAGTGCACGAAACTGCGTTTTCTGATCAAAACAGCCACTTTAAAATGGGGACTCGTCATTAGCCCTATAATTATCAGGTAATTAGTGCGCAGATCTGGCCCCTCCAAAATTGGGCCTGCCCAGTACATTGGTAAGATAGAATCCGCAATAAAAATCCACTTTGGGGAATGTATGTGAGGTACATTTACTTTTAAAACGTATAGTGTTGTCAATAGAATGCAGTTTTCTGCACTTTTGAATGAACATTTCTCATTATCCCTTTAATTAGAAGTTAATTAGTGAACATAATCGATCGTCTGTAAATTTTGAGCAAGAATATATTTGTTACTTAGACTATGCTTAAAACGTGGAATTTTGCTAAAACCTCTTTAAATTTGGTTAATGGAACCCCAAAAAAGACTTGTTAGAAAAAAACACACACTTTGTTCACCACCTTTTACTTGATGCGTTTGAGATTTTGAATCCACGGCTGAATCCGTAATTTGCGATAAAATGTGCCGACATCGCAAATATCTGCAAAGAAATGTGAAAAGAAATGTACAATATAATGTGCGACATCGCAAATATCTGCAAAGAACTGCGATGTGTGATTTCCCTTCTGGTCATTATAAAAAAATAGTTCACCATTTATAAAAATATTGCTCTAGTTAAAGTCAGTTTTTATCTCCGATACACGTAGACCTAATTGCTCATTATATTATTTCCCGTTAGATGTAAGTCGTCTTAAAAGTAGGTTTTCCTGTATGCTTAAAGTGTTTATTTTAAATGTGCAACTTCTTTTAGTGTTTCCTTTGTAATTTGACCACAATTCAGCTTTTGGCTGCTATGTTCGAACGGTACCCGAACCGAACCGAACCGAACCGAACCGAACCGAACCGAACCGAACCGAACCGAACCGAACCGAACCGAACCGAACCGAACCGAACCGACCCGACCCGACCCGACCCGACCCGACCCGACCCGACCCGACCCGACCCGACATGAGGATAAGCTGGATGTGATGTTATGTTAACAATGAGGGTCCAAAATCACATCCAGTGCTCAGAATCACAATGAGGTTAAAGCAGATTTGACTTGAATGTGTTTGAACACTTTTTTTCACTGGAAGTGCAAGAACCCACTCTGTCAAAACCCACTCATGCACACGCGTACATAGTGTCAAACTGAGGACTTCCTATTGTCCCTCTTTTATTTGTTTTTGCCAACACCTCTCATTGTTTTGGACGCCATCTCCAACCGAGGACAACTTGCAACACAAGGTCTCCATCGTGATGATGTTGTTATGAGTCGTCCTTGGTTTGAGTCGGCACGTAAGGTAGGTCTTCACTGTGAAAGAGCTCATTAGTACTGCAGACCCCGAGACGATCCACTTTGAAGGGAACAATATGTTATTCTTTAAAAAAAAAAATTTACAAACGAAATCTTCCGTAAGCTGCTTGCTTTTTTCATTATTGCCAAAGCTTGTAATAATTCATTTTCACCGTGAAAGGTCACTTTAATTTAGTAATCAATATTTGATATCTCTACGCACTTGGGGTTTAATGGAATCAAATGTGCGCATGCGCAGTTTTCGGCTGATTTGCGTTGGAAACCATCTGATGCAATTTGTGTCAAGCACTAGTCAGTTAATAGTTCCAAGACGTTACTATTGTACTTTTGTACTTTCGCAGTTGCAATGCACAGGCAGCGGTTATGCAAATACGTGCAGACCTGAGGGTTGTGCGCGCGTCGCGATCGACTAGACACATGAAATGTTTTTCTGATTAATTCATGTTTTTCAAATTAACTTTAACCTATTATAATTTATTGTCTTAATTCCCTGATCATTTTTTGTTTCTACATGTTTGTCTCTTAGTTACTTATGTATTAATGTATTTTGGGGGGCCTGTACTAGACAAGCTTTGCTTCTTACAGACCCCCTCCGTATCTGTACCCAAGTAGAATTATTAAAAGAGTTTTTGTATAGTTTAAATTAATATGGATATGGAAATAAAGTTACGTTAAGTGAAGTGAATAATTTATGATACGGCTATGGAGCGTCAAACTCGGTCGCTGGTTGGATCCCCCGGAAAAGCGTTAATTATGTATTTGTTACTTAGACTATGCTTAAAACGTGGAATTTTGCTAAAACCTCTTTAAATTTGGTTAATGGAACCCCAAAAAAGACTTGTTAGAAAAAAACACACACTTTGTTCACCACCTTTTACTTGATGCGTTTGAGATTTTGAATCCACGGCTGAATCCGTAATTTGCGATAAAATGTGCCGACATCGCAAATATCTGCAAAGAAATGTGAAAAGAAATGTACAATATAATGTGCGACATCGCAAATATCTGCAAAGAACTGCGATGTGTGATTTCCCTTCTGGTCATTATAAAAAATAGTTCACCATTTATAAAAATATTGCTCTAGTTAAAGTCAGTTTTTATCTCCGATACACGTAGACCTAATTGCTCATTATATTATTTCCCGTTAGATGTAAGTCGTCTTAAAAGTAGGTTTTCCTGTTTGCTTAAAGTGTTTATTTTAAATGTGCAACTTCTTTTAGTGTTTCCTTTGTAATTTGACCACAATTCAGCTTTTGGCTGCTATGTTCGAACGGTACCCGAACATAGCAGGGTCAGGGTCAGGGTCAGGGTCAGGGTCAGGGTCAGGGTCAGGGTCAGGGTCAGGGTCAGGGTCAGGGTCAGGGTCAGGGTCAGGGTCAGGGTCAGGGTCAGGGTCAGGGTCAGGGTCAGGGTCAGGGTCAGGGTCAGGGTCAGGGTCAGGGTCAGGGTCAGGGTCAGGGTCAGGGTCAGGGTCAGGGTCAGGGTCAGGGTCAGGGTCAGGGTCAGGGTCAGGGTCAGGGTCAGGGTCGAGGTCGGGGTCGGGGTCGGGGTCGGGGCCAGGGCCAGGGTCGGGGTCAGGGTCAGGGTCAGGGTCAGGGTCAGGGTCAGGGTCAGGGTCAGGGTCAGGGTCAGGGCCAGGGCCAGGGCCAGGGTCAGGGTCAGGGTCAGGGTCAGGGTCAGGGTCAGGGAGGTTGTGAACATAATCCCAAGTAAGAAGCTATTGCACGGGATACAACTCTGAACTGGTGTGGATGACATCCAGTTAAAGCTTACCCCGAACTGAAATGAGCTTTGTATCAATAGGAAACTTAAGCAACATATTTTTGTTTTACTTTCTATAATTTTGTTATTAAAATAACGATCATTGCATTATACGGTGATTCCACGAATAATTGAGCACACTATTCGTCACCACGGGAACAGGGCAACGACTGAATACCATGTTGCCTTGCAACAGTAGAGGTCAGTTTACCAATCACACACTTCAACGGTCAAGTAATATCTGCGGCGTATTTTGCTCCACTTGTTTCCTCCTCTTTGTGGAAATAATCGTTTTTCATCCAACCACTTGTGGCATTATTGAGCAAGACTTACCCCGTGTCGAAAGGGGGACAGTATGCATTTTATTGACAACACTGCCGCTTTAAAAGTAAATGTACCTCACATACTTTCCCCAAAGTGGATTTTTGTTGCGGATTCTATCTTACCAATGTACTGGGCAGGCCCAGTTTTTTGAGGGGGCAAATTCGGCCAACTAATTAGTTTCTATTAATGAGCTAATGTCAAGTCGTTTTAAAAGTTTAATAAACTGCGTTTTATAAACAAAACTGCCACTTTAAAAGTTTCTCCAAAGTGGACATATAGTATTACACAATTCAACTGATACTGTGCAGGCCCTATTTATGAGGGGGCCAAATCCGCCCATAATTAGCTGCTAATTAAAGGGCTAATGACGAGTCCCTATTTTCGTCCGAAAAAGTGCACGAAACTGCGTTTTCTGATCAAAACAGCCACTTTAAAATGGGGACTCGTCATTAGCCCTATAATTATCAGGTAATTAGTGCGCAGATCTGGCCCCTCCAAAATTGGGCCTGCCCAGTACATTGGTAAGATAGAATCCGCAATAAAAATCCACTTTGGGGAATGTATGTGAGGTACATTTACTTTTAAAACGTATAGTGTTGTCAATAGAATGCAGTTTTCTGCACTTTTGAATGAACATTTCTCATTATCCCTTTAATTAGAAGTTAATTAGTGAACATAATCGATCGTCTGTAAATTTTGAGCAAGAATATATTTGTTACTTAGACTATGCTTAAAACGTGGAATTTTGCTAAAACCTCTTTAAATTTGGTTAATGGAACCCCAAAAAAGACTTGTTAGAAAAAAACACACACTTTGTTCACCACCTTTTACTTGATGCGTTTGAGATTTTGAATCCACGGCTGAATCCGTAATTTGCGATAAAATGTGCCGACATCGCAAATATCTGCAAAGAAATGTGAAAAGAAATGTACAATATAATGTGCGACATCGCAAATATCTGCAAAGAACTGCGATGTGTGATTTCCCTTCTGGTCATTATAAAAAAATAGTTCACCATTTATAAAAATATTGCTCTAGTTAAAGTCAGTTTTTATCTCCGATACACGTAGACCTAATTGCTCATTATATTATTTCCCGTTAGATGTAAGTCGTCTTAAAAGTAGGTTTTCCTGTATGCTTAAAGTGTTTATTTTAAATGTGCAACTTCTTTTAGTGTTTCCTTTGTAATTTGACCACAATTCAGCTTTTGGCTGCTATGTTCGAACGGTACCCGAACCGAACCGAACCGAACCGAACCGAACCGAACCGAACCGAACCGAACCGAACCGAACCGAACCGACCCGACCCGACCCGACCCGACCCGACCCGACCCGACCCGACCCGACATGAGGATAAGCTGGATGTGATGTTATGTTAACAATGAGGGTCCAAAATCACATCCAGTGCTCAGAATCACAATGAGGTTGAAGCAGATTTGACTTGAATGTGTTTGAACACTTGTTTTTACTGGAAGTGCAAGAACCCACTCTGTCAAAACCCACTCATGCACACGCGTACATAGTGTCAAACTGAGGACTTCCTATTGTCCCTCTTTTATTTGTTTTTGCCAACACCTCTCATTGTTTTGGACGCCATCTCCAACCGAGGACAACTTGCAACACAAGGTCTCCATCGTGATGATGTTGTTATGAGTCGTCCTTGGTTTGAGTCGGCACGTAAGGTAGGTCTTCACTGTGAAAGAGCTCATTAGTACTGCAGACCCCGAGACGATCCACTTTGAAGGGAACAATATGTTATTCTTTAAAAAAAAAAATTTACAAACGAAATCTTCCGTAAGCTGCTTGCTTTTTTCATTATTGCCAAAGCTTGTAATAATTCATTTTCACCGTGAAAGGTCACTTTAATTTAGTAATCAATATTTGATATCTCTACGCACTTGGGGTTTAATGGAATCAAATGTGCGCATGCGCAGTTTTCGGCTGATTTGCGTTGGAAACCATCTGATGCAATTTGTGTCAAGCACTAGTCAGTTAATAGTTCCAAGACGTTACTATTGTACTTTTGTACTTTCGCAGTTGCAATGCACAGGCAGCGGTTATGCAAATACGTGCAGACCTGAGGGTTGTGCGCGCGTCGCGATCGACTAGACACATGAAATGTTTTTCTGATTAATTCATGTTTTTCAAATTAACTTTAACCTATTATAATTTATTGTCTTAATTCCCTGATCATTTTTTGTTTCTACATGTTTGTCTCTTAGTTACTTATGTATTAATGTATTTTGGGGGGCCTGTACTAGACAAGCTTTGCTTCTTACAGACCCCCTCCGTATCTGTACCCAAGTAGAATTATTAAAAGAGTTTTTGTATAGTTTAAATTAATATGGATATGGAAATAAAGTTACGTTAAGTGAAGTGAATAATTTATGATACGGCTATGGAGCGTCAAACTCGGTCGCTGGTTGGATCCCCCGGAAAAGCGTTAATTATGTATTTGTTACTTAGACTATGCTTAAAACGTGGAATTTTGCTAAAACCTCTTTAAATTTGGTTAATGGAACCCCAAAAAAGACTTGTTAGAAAAAAACACACACTTTGTTCACCACCTTTTACTTGATGCGTTTGAGATTTTGAATCCACGGCTGAATCCGTAATTTGCGATAAAATGTGCCGACATCGCAAATATCTGCAAAGAAATGTGAAAAGAAATGTACAATATAATGTGCGACATCGCAAATATCTGCAAAGAACTGCGATGTGTGATTTCCCTTCTGGTCATTATAAAAAATAGTTCACCATTTATAAAAATATTGCTCTAGTTAAAGTCAGTTTTTATCTCCGATACACGTAGACCTAATTGCTCATTATATTATTTCCCGTTAGATGTAAGTCGTCTTAAAAGTAGGTTTTCCTGTTTGCTTAAAGTGTTTATTTTAAATGTGCAACTTCTTTTAGTGTTTCCTTTGTAATTTGACCACAATTCAGCTTTTGGCTGCTATGTTCGAACGGTACCCGAACATAGCAGGGTCAGGGCCAGGGCCAGGGCCAGGGTCAGGGTCAGGGTCAGGGTCAGGGTCAGGGTCAGGGTCAGGGTCAGGGTCAGGGTCAGGGTCAGGGTCAGGGTCAGGGTCAGGGTCAGGGTCAGGGTCAGGGTCAGGGTCAGGGTCAGGGTCAGGGTCAGGGTCAGGGTCAGGGTCAGGGTCAGGGTCAGGGTCGAGGTCGGGGTCGGGGTCGGGGTCGGGGCCGGGGCCGGGGTCGGGGTCAGGGTCAGGGTCAGGGTCAGGGTCAGGGTCAGGGTCAGGGTCAGGGTCAGGGTCAGGGTCAGGGCCAGGGCCAGGGCCAGGGTCAGGGTCAGGGTCAGGGTCAGGGTCAGGGTCAGGGAGGTTGTGAACATAATCCCAAGTAAGAAGCTATTGCACGGGATACAACTCTGAACTGGTGTGGATGACATCCAGTTAAAGCTTACCCCGAACTGAAATGAGCTTTGTATCAATAGGAAACTTAAGCAACATATTTTTGTTTTACTTTCTATAATTTTGTTATTAAAATAACGATCATTGCATTATACGGTGATTCCACGAATAATTGAGCACACTATTCGTCACCACGGGAACAGGGCAACGACTGAATACCATGTTGCCTTGCAACAGTAGAGGTCAGTTTACCAATCACACACTTCAACGGTCAAGTAATATCTGCGGCGTATTTTGCTCCACTTGTTTCCTCCTCTTTGTGGAAATAATCGTTTTTCATCCAACCACTTGTGGCATTATTGAGCAAGACTTACCCCGTGTCGAAAGGGGGACAGTATGCATTTTATTGACAACACTGCCGCTTTAAAAGTAAATGTACCTCACATACTTTCCCCAAAGTGGATTTTTGTTGCGGATTCTATCTTACCAATGTACTGGGCAGGCCCAGTTTTTTGAGGGGGCAAATTCGGCCAACTAATTAGTTTCTATTAATGAGCTAATGTCAAGTCGTTTTAAAAGTTTAATAAACTGCGTTTTATAAACAAAACTGCCACTTTAAAAGTTTCTCCAAAGTGGACATATAGTATTACACAATTCAACTGATACTGTGCAGGCCCTATTTATGAGGGGGCCAAATCCGCCCATAATTAGCTGCTAATTAAAGGGCTAATGACGAGTCCCTATTTTCGTCCGAAAAAGTGCACGAAACTGCGTTTTCTGATCAAAACAGCCACTTTAAAATGGGGACTCGTCATTAGCCCTATAATTATCAGGTAATTAGTGCGCAGATCTGGCCCCTCCAAAATTGGGCCTGCCCAGTACATTGGTAAGATAGAATCCGCAATAAAAATCCACTTTGGGGAATGTATGTGAGGTACATTTACTTTTAAAACGTATAGTGTTGTCAATAGAATGCAGTTTTCTGCACTTTTGAATGAACATTTCTCATTATCCCTTTAATTAGAAGTTAATTAGTGAACATAATCGATCGTCTGTAAATTTTGAGCAAGAATATATTTGTTACTTAGACTATGCTTAAAACATGGAATTTTGCTAAAACCTCTTTAAATTTGGTTAATGGAACCCCAAAAAAGACTTGTTAGAAAAAAACACACACTTTGTTCACCACCTTTTACTTGATGCGTTTGAGATTTTGAATCCACGGCTGAATCCGTAATTTGCGATAAAATGTGCCGACATCGCAAATATCTGCAAAGAAATGTGAAAAGAAATGTACAATATAATGTGCGACATCGCAAATATCTGCAAAGAACTGCGATGTGTGATTTCCCTTCTGGTCATTATAAAAAAATAGTTCACCATTTATAAAAATATTGCTCTAGTTAAAGTCAGTTTTTATCTCCGATACACGTAGACCTAATTGCTCATTATATTATTTCCCGTTAGATGTAAGTCGTCTTAAAAGTAGGTTTTCCTTTATGCTTAAAGTGTTTATTTTAAATGTGCAACTTCTTTTAGTGTTTCCTTTGTAATTTGACCACAATTCAGCTTTTGGCTGCTATGTTCGAACGGTACCCGAACCGAACCGAACCGAACCGAACCGAACCGAACCGAACCGAACCGAACCGAACCGAACCGAACCGAACCGAACCGAACCGAACCGAACCGAACCGAACCGAACCGAACCGAACCGAACCGAACCGACCCGACCCGACCCGACCCGACCCGACATGAGGATAAGCTGGATGTGATGTTATGTTAACAATGAGGGTCCAAAATCACATCCAGTGCTCAGAATCACAATGAGGTTAAAGCAGATTTGACTTGAATGTGTTTGAACACTTTTTTTCACTGGAAGTGCAAGAACCCACTCTGTCAAAACCCACTCATGCACACGCGTACATAGTGTCAAACTGAGGACTTCCTATTGTCCCTCTTTTATTTGTTTTTGCCAACACCTCTCATTGTTTTGGACGCCATCTCCAACCGAGGACAACCTGCAACACAAGGTCTCCATCGTGATGATGTTGTTATGAGTCGTCCTTGGTTTGAGTCGGCACGTACGGTAGGTCTTCACTGTGAAACAGCTCATTAGTACTGCAGACCCCGAGACGATCCACTTTGAAGGGAACAATATGTTATTCTTAAAAAAAAAAAATTTACAAACGAAATCTTCCGTAAGCTGCTTGCTTTTTTCATTATTGCCAAAGCTTGTAATAATTCATTTTCACCGTGAAAGGTCACTTTAATTTAGTAATCAATATTTGATATCTCTACGCACTTGGGGTTTAATGGAATCAAATGTGCGCATGCGCAGTTTTCGGCTGATTTGCGTTGGAAACCATCTGATGCAATTTGTGTCAAGCACTAGTCAGTTAATAGTTCCAAGACGTTACTATTGTACTTTTGTACTTTCGCAGTTGCAATGCACAGGCAGCGGTTATGCAAAAGCACACACTTTGTTCACCACCTTTTACTTGATGCAAATACGTGCAGACCTGAGGGTTGTGCGCGCGTCACGATCGACTAGACACATGAAATGTAATGAATAATTTATGATACGGTTATGGAGCGGCAAACTCGGTCGCTGGTTGGATCCCCCGGAAAAGCGAGGGAGAATCGTCGAAAAATAAAGAATTGCCTGCCAACTTATCCAAGACCCTTTTGTGGTGATCCAAAATCATGCACGTTTGGCAAACACCGGCTGCGGCGCGACTATACAGCTGCATTTTGTAAACTACGCATGCGTGAGGCTAGCCGGGATTTCGAGAAGAAACAACGATAGTGAATCTGGCGCGAGGGCGCCGAAATAGCAACACAACTGTCTGGCCCAATACAAGACTAGTTGATCCTCAGAACGGGTCTCGCGTGTGTCTGCCCATGAATGTGGACACACCGTGTACAGTGCTTACGTTTTGGTGCGAAACGATCTTCAGTATGATGCATGGGACTAAATTCTGGTATCAGGCGCTGCTCCTCGTCGTTCCACTATCTGGTAAGTCTTTTTGTGTTCCCGTTGTGTTTTGCCGATGCTTCTATAAAATTCTGAACTATAGCCACAGAATGTACATGGCTTACAGAATCATTGGGTACGTCGTATGGTTTTAAAGGCATTGAAAGAGTTGACAATAGGCCTATACTGCAGGCAGTGTTCATACTTTGGAATTCAACATAGGCATATGAAATAAACCTAACCAGCTTTTTGTGCCAGGGAGCGCAAACAACGTCTAAATTGTCTTAAAATCGTCTTAAAATAACTATTTCTTTTTGTTTTTTGATGACGCCTCAAATGCCGCCGGGGGGGGGGGGGCAAGTTCCCCCCCCCCCCCCCCCCCCCGCTAGATACGCCACAGCTGTGTGAAAGTCTCAGCTCAATCTGCCGAATAATCCCGAGAAAATATGACCTGGCATCACGAAATGGGCAAAAAGCCTAGCAAAAGTTTAACATTGAGATTATCGTTATTCCTGAAAATGCATAAGCCTTATCGCAAATACCGCCTGGTTGAGACGTGCGGCATTTTGGGAAGACGTCACAATTGTTGCTGTAGCTCATTTTTGGCCACTATAAGTTGAAGCTGAGTCTTGACCCCTTGTTTTGAGAAAATGAAGCTCAACGTTTGTCAACTGTGCAGAGTATAACATGGTTCAAAAAGAAGTCACTCCCGCCAAAAATATTTCGAGATTGAATTTAGTTTCTAAAACAATAATGACAAAATAGGACTTTTTAAATGTAAAATGTTAAAATAAAAAAATCGGAAAGAAATTTTCTCGAAGGTGACGGCATTTCAGATGGATGATATTTCTCATGAGGATTGCGGATACTAGTACTGGTACCATCTTTATATTATTAAACGCTAAGCTTTCAGATTAAAACTAATCAATCTGGTTTTGGATCATTACCAAAGCTATGCCATACTTAAAAAAAAAAAAAAGCTACAGGGACCTAGCTGCTATTTACCCCCATCCCCTTCATCTTATTTATCTACTTTTTAATAGTATAGCTCCTCCGGTGTTAATGTTACAGATATTGTTGTATTTCTATTACCGTTGTCGTATGAATATCCGACAACCATGAAAATCGGACTTCTTTTCCCTATTATTGGTTAAACCCTCTGCCACTCTTCCAATTATCGATATTAGCCATCATATAGCATGTGCAATACTACCGTATTTTATAGTGACTACATACGTTTACCTAAAAGAGGCAGTTATTGTAACCTATTGGTAATGGACGCGGCCTACACGGTTTTTGTGTCCTTCTGATTGGCCATCTCTATGGCCTCCGTTTTATTATGTAAATTTTGTTTGAAGCATGAATATCCCATATCACGTAATGGTCAAGTCCGAGATCGCGAGTTAGTTTGTGATAGCCAATATTGGTAATGACGTTTTAATAGCGTGGCTGATGCAGACAAAAAAATAACCGCGATCTCGAACTTGAAATCAAGTCTATATAACGTTACACCGGTACACACATTAACACCATATGTTGGGTAGACTTGGTTCCAAGTCTGTGATCTTGGTTTTTGTCGGCCTGATAGCCAATACAAGAATTCTTACATTTTTACAGTGGTGCCGCGCTCGCGTGCAGGCTGCCCGCGTTCTATAATTTGAGTCGCGTGCGCATTTTGGCAAGTTCTAAACACCCTGTTGGTCGAAGCTGCGTCGAGCGCGTGCGTCTAACACGCACGCGAGCGCCTCGCCACCGCAGTAAATGCTTCTAATTTTGGTCGCCGGATTAGTCTATGGGCTCCGTGCGCCGTCGAATGAGGGCGCTGTCCACATAGCAACCGCACTTCGTCGCTCCTCGTTCATTTGATACTCGTATACCAGTGGGATTGCTTTGTCTGTTCGCTGACTCGCGATAATTGCTTTTTCATAAGAATATCACAGCGGGAACCAGACACTTAAATTGAAGTCAGGTAAGATGGCGTCGATATGACCCCCCAACTCGCCTTTTCTTTCCGCTGAGGGGGTAGTTGTGCACGGAGCCCATACAGCAATGCCTGAAATAGCGCTCTCTTAACTTGCGCCTTTTGTGAGCCTTAGGACAACGGAGGGACCTGGAACCAGTCTAAATTAAACTTCGATATGTGTGTTAGACTGGTTCCCGGTCCTACTTTTGAAATCCGAAGGACAATGTAGGGACCGGGAACTAGTCTGTATGTGTGTGATCAACCTCGTTACCATGGGTACGATCTTGCTGCGCCATGTTTGTCCCACCATGCCTTGCGCGATAAGGAACGCACACGCGCCCATGGAGTCGAGGATGGTGTGTGATGGCCAATCACTGATCTCCATGTATAACAATTTGGATTGCGCATTGGCCGCTGCGCGCTTTACGCACAGAATGTCGCCAGCAGCCGCCATATTTCCACTCCCCATTTCCAACGCTGATTGGTTATTTTTAAATAACCGTGCGTGCACGCACGCACGCGCGCGCATGTGTGGAACATCCAAAATAAACATTGGGACGCCTCTAGTCCACGTATGTCCTTGAAACCTGATACCCGTGGCAAATGGTTCGAGCATGCGCAGTTCGCCAAAACCAGATTCCCGCAACATGTAACCCGAAACCACACGCGAGCTTGCGATTCGCCCGCGCGTGTATGATGTCACTATGCAAATACGTATGCAAAACACTCATTCAAAATTTTCCCCGCGTAAACGAACTAAAAGGCAACCTAGTTTTGATTGCATTTTCGAGTTTTTCATGTAAATGTGTTTCCCACCACTTCCCAGCCCATTAGTTCTGGTAATTTTCCCAATATGTCATTACAAAGCTACAATTTTTTGCTGAGCAAGCGTTTTCAATCTCGCTGGCTCATTTCGCGTTTCAAGGTCACATTTCACGTGTAAAGCAATGGGGAACTTGCCGCGTACAAAAGGCATGGTTGAATTCCCGTGTGTCCCGTGTATTTAATCCTTTTCGTGAAAATTATGTCTGCTCTTTTTTTGATCGGCCAACTCCCGAGTTTCATCAGATTCAAATTAATTACCAGTTCTCGAAGTATGACAATGAATTGCTTAGAAACAGGAAAACAAATTGAACATTCTATATATCTCCTGATTTCTTTTCAGATTTGTTTCGTTTCTTCCTTAACCCCCATTCTGCTCAACGGTTTGCAGTGCTAGTACCCAACACCTCTTCAAGTCTTTTCACTTCAAGGCCCCAGGCTAGCTCTCCCCATTTCCAGGACCAGCTGAGAAGTCCTAATACTAATTCGAAAGGAATTTCAAAGACTAGCATCCATCAAGCACGAATGAAATAAAAAATGACCTAATTTTCCCAAGCTTCTGGTGAACCAAGTAATAATCATGTACTGGTATTGTGTTTATTCAACCATGGAGGAAGGAAAATTTTCCTTCCTTCATGATTCAACAAAATGTTTGCTCCAAATTGTGTTGACCTATTACATGTACATGTAAATTGTAATTGTCAATTTTTCTATGAGTTTTCCTTATTTTTTTCTATTTGGAGGGAAGTAGGGGGTTCGGTGGGAATGGTTGTTAAGCTTGATAGCAAGATATGAATTTCTGAAAACTTCCAGACTAAATTTCTTAGATTTCACATTTTAATTAAATAACAGAGCCCTTATACATTGTATTTGATGGAGATTTGTAAATATATTGAAACAAGAAACAATTACATGTATACAATCTTTACTAAAAAGTGAAATTAACTAGGAAATAATGGCACTTGCCATTTTGGTCAACACGAAGGATTTAACAATCGTTTTTAGCATAGTACAACTTTTCACTGAATTATTAGGACTCCCACTCTATACATTGTACATGTATATGACAGAGCAGGACTACTTTAAAAAAATGTTTTTTTTTTTATTATCACTTTTTATTAATAATTTGTGGACTTGCCTTTTAAATATTAAATCTGGAGAATGAAGGAAATGTAAAATTTATTATAGTACACAGCAAAAGAAAATGCCCTAGAACAAAATTATGATTTAATTAACCCTGTCGATACCAGAAAATGTGGCATTGTTTTTAAGAGGTGAGGACGTGTCAGAATATTATAGAGTACCGAAGTGATGACGTCAATCAATGCAATGTTTGGAACCAGAATACATTCTAAACTGCATGTGTGTAAGAACCATAGCCCCGGCAACTGACGTCAGACTTCGGTATTCTATTGCCAAAAGTCAGCCCAATAAACTCAGAACTAGAAGCTGCCCACCATTCGCTTTTCCAAAGAGCAAATACCAGGCCATCTATGCTTTTTATATCTGAATTCAAATTTTCAATACACAACTTGATGACAGTTTTAAAGCATCACAGGGAAAGACAGGTAAATTTCCACTCCTAATCGTCAGCGAAAAGCCATCGGAGATCCTCAAGAGTCCGTCTCCGTCAACCATGATCACATCTTTATTAAGGAACTGCAGAGGATGACAGAAAATAACCAAATTAAGTATATGTAATAGTTCACATTCAACTGGTTTTACTTTTTAGCCCTCTGGTCTGGAAAAAGAAATTGATACAAAAAACCCCACATTTTTCTTACCACAACTATTAAGTGGACCACAATCCTTTTCATGCTTGATCACGATGCGGCCCAGGGCTGAATGTTGTAAATCCTCACATCAAACAAAGAGTTTAAATTGACTCCAAGCATGCATGTACATGGACTGCAGTCACCGAGTACGTAGTACGGGCACGGCCAACGCGTGGGGCATATCCACGCCGGGTCCAGACAGCCCAGTGCCCGGCAAGCAGTTCATGCAGCGCGTGGCGCCACGTCGGGTTCGGTGTCGTGTTCTCTTCCCACGAGTATCGGTTTACAAAGCTCCGACAAACCCATGTTGTCCAGCTCTGCAGAAGAAAATCTTGCTTCAGAAGGTTAGAAAGTTGTAAATTTTTACCACATAATAGAAATATAGCTTTTGAGCGTACATCAGAGCATTCTTGAAGTGTACATCTCACCATCCATGGCGAGTTGCATGCAACTTGAAGACGAAAATCCGCGGAAAAAGGCATATTCATAGAGAGTTTTTCTCGTAAGAAAAAATTGTAGCTTTGTCGCCATGTTGTCCAAAACAATTGCCAAGCCTCCTATTTCGTTAAGATAAATATCTATTTCCTCTAAAAAACTCGGTTTCAAAAATATGCACAGTTAAAACAGAATATAGTGTAAAAATGTGTACTTTATGTTAAAAATAAGCCTGAATTTTGACATTCCGTAACTTTTTAATTAAAGCATTTAGAGTCCTAATCTTTCGAGCAAGTTCTGTTGTCATGAATAATGTATAGTTGGTGCTTCATGAATATATCATGAATTAAACATATATGCTTCAAAATGGTCTTTCTATTGGCCTATACAACTGTCAATCATGCCGCGTCAGCAAAAATGCATATTCATTGCGAGATAATGAGCACCGCCGCCATTAAAAATGTCGCGCGTGCGCAAACCAAATTCACAAATGAACGTACGAGTCCTAGCCATAACGCGCGCCTGCCCGTGTGGAGATCAGTGGTAGTAGGCCTATACGTTCGCGTTACGTTTGGGGATACGGCCGGGTATGGATGGAGTGGTAATGTGGCGGACGGCCATCTACAACTTGAACGGCCAAAGCGCAATCCAGATTTTTATAGAGAGATCAGTGTGGCCAATACGTAATGACGTTTAGCGTGGCTGATGCAGACAAAAAATAAACCGTGATCTCGGACTTAAAATCAAGTCTAGGTCGGACCCGACCCCGACCCCCGGAATTGACCTGTCGGCGTTCGTAAGAACCACGCCACTTAGACAGCCATATCGAATTTTATGCAGTAATTTCGACTTGAACCCGAGACTTAATAAAAGCTAATCTTCATCTCGCTCTGTATTTAGGGTATTTGGGGGTCATGGCCAATGTGTGTTACCTCGGCCAGGCACCGGACCCAGACCAGTCAGGCCAGCTTCGATGGGTAGTACCGGTCAAGCGAGCTGACCGCTGCTCATGTACTAGATTCCAACCCGGTGGCGTATTGTATGCCCAGAGTGTGCCCTCTGATTCGTACTACATCGACCAACCACTGTTCACGGACGATCAGAGGAAGATCGCTAATTGGTTCAACTGTGGAGGTTAGAATTTTAAGGAAAACTTTGCCTTGGAGGCGAAAAAGCACGTGTCCTAAAATTGCTATGGTCGGAGAGATCATTTAAAATAATTTAGAATAATTTTTAGAATGATGTACTGCGCACGACCATCTATTGAAGATGTACCGTTTGTCTGAAATCACTGACCGAAAACTATCCGCGCTCTCCAGTTTCCTTACGTATCCGAAAGTATTTTCGTCAATGATTTTTTTTTTTTTTGGGGGGGGGGGGGGGATGGCGCATCAACGGATGACTTTTCCTAATGCCTCAGGCTAGGACGGGGCGTAGCCCAGGTTGGACGATGTCTTCATTGCACTACGACTAACGTCCTGGATACGAGATGTCGCATTAATTGAAATCAAAACTTTAACAGGATTTTTTTCACGTTTTACCTCGTTGTAGAAGCTAATTTCATGCCCACACATACTTTTTGTGTCCTTATCTATCTGTCCGTTAGGTTCAGGAATTCCATATGCTACGCTGGCCGACGTTTCCAGGAAAATAAACTCAAACGCAACGTTAAACTTGTAGACTCTTTTCATCAGTTTCATACCGAGTTACATGACGTACAAGGGGCACGTGTGTGCGTGCACACATACGCGCGCGCGACCTCCGAAATTCTGCCAGTGCGATGCTGCTGCGTGCAGCGCAGGCGCAATGCGCACGCGCGATTTGCCTGGCAACCACTCGCATGCGCACTACCGTTTGGGCTGGCATGCGGGGTACGGTCTTGAAAAGTGTTTTCTGTGTAGTCTACAGATACTTTTAAAGTTCCAAATCTGTTTTGGGCTATAGAAGATAATAAGAACGAATTTGGGAGGTTATTATGGACGACGTAATCGATGTTGTTTTAAAGGAATATGGCATATCGCAAAGCAGGATCCTCGGTACGAACACGAACGTCACTCAAGTTATTGTGCCTGCGCGTAAGGGGGGGACAGTTACTAGGCAAATCGCGCATGCGCATTGTGCGTGCACGCGCGCGCGGCCTAGTGCTTGCGTGCGCGCACGCGTAATTATACGCACACATACGTTTTATGTACGTATACTTGGTCTGAAACTGATGAAAAGAGTCTACAAGTTTAACGTTGCTTTTGAGTTTATTTTCCTGAAAAACGTCGGCCAGCGAAGCATAAGGAATTCGTGAACCTCACGGACGGATAGATAAAGACACAAAGAGTATAATGGGCGTGAAATTAGTGTCTACAGTGAGGTAAAAATATTGTAATTTTGTTTCTAATTTTTTTCGACTACTTCCAGTAGCTTTATATTCTGGACTCCCTCGCAACGCGAAGGGAGTCCATACTGGGCTAGGACGGGGCGGTACGATAGGCACGAGCAAATACACAAAACAAGGTATTTTGGCCTGAAACCAGTGGCGGTGCCAGACTCTACAATTTGGTGGGGCAAGTGAGGGGAAAGGAAATATTTTGGGGGCAGTGAAAATAATATCCTATTTCTAAAAACTAATGGGCAAGTAATAAAATAGCATGCAAGTGTAAATCAAACGTCCAGTATCACGACGGAATAACGTCTTTCAATACAAAATTTCACTCTACTTTCAACACCAGCGGAGGAAATAAACAGAATTAATCTCTTTGTAGCGCCGCCACTGCCATAACATTTTCTACAATTTTTTTTCAGTGGAGTTCTCCATCATCGGCAAACCAACCGAAATGAGTTCTACGTACCGTTCCCGGACTTCGTCCAGAGCCGTAGATGGCAATCTCGACACACAAACTAACGGGAACTGTGCACATTCCGGTAATACCTCTCTCTTTCGTAATTTCCTCCAAAAATTGTCTCACATTATAGAAATGCTTCCCTTTGAATTAGCTGCTATTGCCGTCCTGTGACTGGAAATACAATTTAATGAGTTTCCCCTTCTAACGAAGTTATTTTGTTAATTCTACATCTAGGGTTATGTATCAGGCCGGGAACCGGTTCCAGATTGGTGATGTCTCAATGAAATTTTTTTAAATGTAATTTGTGGGGAATTTTCAAAATGACGTGCATACCTTGACGAACAATATCAACAGCAAATTCCGAGATTCTATTTTTGGGATTGGCATTCTTTAACGGGTACCCGGGTACCCGTGCTTGTTTTCATTCGGGTACCGGTACCCGATTGCTATACCCGTATTAAAATGCACACCTATTTTACACTGTGCACTACATTTTGGTCTGTCTGAAATCATTGTTTTATTTTGTGCTACTCGCGCAAAAGTACAGGACAACTTCCAATTTATTTAGATTTACCCAGTTTGGCTTATGTTTGTATTTCTGGGCAGGTGCTGAAGCAGAATACGACCCCTGGTGGCGAGTTGATCTGGAAGGAGAACACTGCATCACCCAAGTCAGCATCCTCAATCGTGGCTTCTGCTGCAGTAAGTCTTGCGAAATGAACAGTTCGGGTAGCTTCCCCGTGTGATATAAGGCTTGGGGAAGCCACAAAATGAGAAAGTGTGGAAGGTTTGCGGTAACACTATTTGAAATTTATCCTTTGAGTTGTTTGTTTCTGAGAAGAACCACACGTTTTAACTTGACATTTCGAACAGTGTGCTCGTCACCAGGAACTACCGCACAAAATCATGAGTCAGACACCACTACTGTTATTTTCCATTCAAGGATGTTTGTCGTTTCTTTTTTTTTTCAGGTTTGCGAACCACCCACGCTGTTGCTCGAGCTGGGCCGAGTACAAACGTCACTACCAACCCCACCTGCGGCTTGCCAGTGACGGCAGAGCAAGCCACGCCCCCGGGGGGCCTTATCGAGATTGAGTGTGACCCACCGTTGAGGGCGCGCTACGTCAGTGTTGACGTTCCGGTGGTTACCATTTTGAACTTTTGTGAGGTGACAGTCAAGGAAATTCCTCTGAACAAATGCCCATAAATATACAGCTCACCGCGTACAGCGTTGACGTTATTGCTGCATTCAAATCAACTCGAAGCAGACTGCATTTCGATTTACTATACTCGCGGTGTTTTAAGCAACAACTCCGCACGATCTGTTTTAATGTACATATGCGCACCTTTAAGTTAATACATCGAACTGCCTCTAATTTCATCAGATCCTGGGGTAAGGCATTCTGTCAGTACCTATTGAGAAATTGCAGACATCATGGGAAACTCATGGGAAACCAATGGGGTTCTCATAATAAAAAGGTTTTCTTAATGCCTCCAACGTTACCACCATGTTGTACAGAAAGGGTGCCGTGGTGGTCTCTTGGACCCCATGGCATTTTATGACACCCGACGATGTGCTTATGGTTTCACCATGGTAGTCTCAAAGATTGCCATGATGTTTCTATCATGCCTACCCATTGAAACACCGTGACTGCCCATGGTGTCTTCAAATTTGTCAAGGGAGGATACTAACCTTTCCCATCAGTCCTCAGAATCCCCCATAGTATCCCATGGGAAACCCATGGGGATGTCATGGGACGTTTTCGTAAGGGAATAAACGGGTGATGTCACTATCCAGCTATACTTGTCAAAACGTAGGCCTATCTGTAAAATGTCACGATAAGTATTATGCAACATGGCCAACATAAGTGGCGTGTTTAAAAGTGGGGTATGATCAAGATAAACAAAACAAAAATATACTCCCTCAAAAGTCAGTCCCGAAAAAATCCGATTGTAAAAAACTTTGAAAAGGCGGGGGGGGGGGGGGGGGGGGGGGGGGGGTCGGTCGAGTCGAACTATTGGGGGGCCTAAGGGCGCTGTTAAATGGTTTACCCTGAACTTATGCAGATATGAACCACTGACCTCTACACTGGATATGTCGTTGGCCATTGTGTGCTGTTCAAGCAGCTGAAGCCAGTAGCTGCCACATTACCACTGGCCATGTCACCACTGATCTCTGTGTAAGGAGAACGAGATTGAAAGTAGAGACTGGGGACAAGGTTGTCAAACCTGTTGTCAAACATGTTGTTTTGGGAGTGGTAATATGGTGGATGGTGGCTTCAACTTGTACAGCCGATGTGCTATCCAGTTTACATAGAGATCAGTGATATGAACACATGTAATAGGTTTTCTCGGAGGATTTCGCAAAATGTGTATTTAAATTCGTTAAACCTGAATTTAATTTCGGGCTGATTTTGAGAACGATACCCGGGTTTCATTTCCGCAAAAACTAGCATTCGATTTCATTTTGTATCATTCAAATAAATGAATATGCATAAATTGTCATTTAAACGATTACAAATGCGTGATTAGGCTTTCGGTTTGACGTATATGCGTGGCCGACTATTAAGAATGTGCAATCTATTCCGCAGCAAATGGATTTGTCTTTGTGACACGGCCTAAATTGAATATTCTTTTTCATTTGTTATATTTTAAATTCGCAAATTCTGCATTCAATTTAAATAAAGTAGGCATATCGGCATATACAATTCATGATACAACTTTGATTGAATAATTAATTAATCAATGTATTGTAGGCCTAATTGATCATCAATGTGTTTGTTCTTTTTTCATTTTTGGTTTTTTGTTTTAATTGTATTTTAATGTCTTTCCGTACTTCTTAAAGTTCTCTCTCGTTTTAATTTGGCTATATGATGCGATTGTGGCAAATGCTGAGCAAAGAAAGAACGATTTTCTTAGGTTTTTATATAGGATTTATTTCAATAATTGGCAGTTTCAAAAGACTAGACCACCTGATTTAGTTCCCCATTACGTTACTTTTGTTAACACATAAAACAGTGAATTGCAATGTTTATCCAGGCATGAATTAAAAATACTGCGAGGGAAATCGGCTGCACATTTAGCGAAATAGATTGATGATAAATTAAAAGGAAAACGGGATTGCGGATGTGCATTAAATTCGCGCTTAAATTAATTATCAATATACTAAATTCAGTGCACATTCGGGATATCGTACGCTGATTTTTTACGACTGAACGCACCTTTATATGGAAATAGAATTATCAATTTTTAAATAGAAAACGGGATTGTAAACGTTCATTCTATTTCGCACGAAAACGAATGCATCTTTTACAAATGAATGTGCACATTTTCCGAAATCGTCCGGGAAACCCTATAGTAGGCCTAATAATGAATATTATTTAAACATTTGCGTTTTATTGATGAATACATGTACACTGGAAATGTACTCGTGTTATTGGGAATTCTGGGGGAGGATGATCCTACGGAGCACCCCTAGCCAAGTATGCTCACCACCCATCCCCCGTGTGACCAACAATGTGCCCGATCCGAAGACAACTCCAGGGGAGTGTTTTCGCAACTGTGACCAGAAAAATGTTGCCACTTAATTGTGATCATGTCAATTTATGCCATAAGGAAACAACAATGTTTTCCTGAAAGCTTAACACGAAGTCAAAATAATGCTCAAAATAAGTATCTATCCTCGCACAATGTCTCAGAGTAGAAATTTTACGGAAAATAGTACAAATAAATATGCTTCACAATTATTTAAGAAAAGTAGAAATAACATTTAAGTTTTTTAGAATTATGCTGCAACCCTAGGAGGGGCATTATTTTAGACACCCTGTATAAGATCCGAATGGCCCATTGGCTGTGAGAAGTGAAAAAAAACATTCGCTATATAACCACTTCTTGATCAATAGATTTGTTTTGAAAGACATGCAATTTAATGTAAAATATAAATTTTTAAAAATGCTGTCATTAACATTAAATTGCAAAAAATAAACTTAATGTACAATTTCTGTTACAAAACAACTCATGTACTTTTTAGTAAACTCTATTATATTTATTTAATTTAATTCAACATCCAACAACGCAAGCGCCAATTACAGGATGTGTGATGAGGGCACCAGAAGCACCGGGGCAAACCCTACTCTTTCACGACAGGTTGCTCTGGGTTCTTTTACGTGCACTGATCCCATAGAGCACACGAGACCTCCGGCTTAACGTCCCATCCGAAGGACGTGACCTTTTGAGATAAATAAGAGCCTGTCGTGCCCCAGAACAATTAATGCACTATTTCCAAGCCAGCAAGCACTGTGGGGCCTTTGATGGGCAACTGAGTGGACCCCATACAGTTTTGGCCGATGGGGCCCACTTGGGTCTCAAATGGACTAGCCCAAACCTGCCCAAAAGGGTCCTACAATAGTTACCAGGCACGCTACATTTTGTGGTTTCCCATCCAAGTACTGCCTGCAATTAACGTTGCTTAACTTCAGTAATGCGCCACTTGTTCTTCCACTGAGCCAATTTTTAAATATTATTTTGAACGAGTGTTTGAATCCAGCTCCCTCCACACATTCGATCGGAGTGCATTGGAAAGGGCATAGATTCATATTGTTTGTACAGCTTAGAATGGCCAGCTACGTACTCTTAACAATTTAGGGAAAATTGTGCAGTGATGTTGCCAAGGATTTTCATTGGGGACACAATAATTATGAGTGGGGGGTCCATGCATGGCAACAGCATTTTAAGTGAGGGCCCGGGGCACCAGCATTCGCAACTGGCTGTGGCAAGGAGGGCACCAGCATTTTTAGTAGGGAATACAGGGGGCACCAGAATGTTTAGTGAGAGCACAGGGAAACTAAATTGTTCAGTGAGGGAACTGAGGGAACTAATATTTTTCAGTGGGGGCACTGGGGGAACTAATATTTTTGAGTGGGGGCACTGGGGGAACTAACTTTTTTCAGTGGGGGCACAGGGGGCACTATAATTTCCAGTGAGGGCACACTAGGGCCAGCAGCATGAAGGAAATTATTTTAATGTTGCGTCGATTGTGTACTTACGGGCTCCGTTCATATAGCTTGCGACATTAAATACAGGTATGTCGTAGAAACATGTAGAGGGCAGGGTTTTGATTTTTTTGTGGGACGAACATTTTGGGGTACAAAAAAAGAAAAAGAAGAAAAAAAGGGCACTCTGAAAATATGGGGGGGGGGGGGGGGGGTAAATACCCCCCCCCCCCCCCCCCCCCCCGCTGGCTACGCCTATGTTTTGAATTCACACGGAGGCGAAGTGGATCGACCCATTTCGAACCCGCTTGCGTTCAACATCAACTCACACCGCGCGGTTTAAGTTCACTAAGAGTACTATTGTTGCCCGTTATGTTTTAAAATGCACATATCTCCTGCCATAGCCATTGTCAGCTTATATAGTGACTGTAATGTATATACTGCCACAGACTCGGAGTTGAAGTCAGGCCAACATTAATTAACCTGCTCCAATCACACCCAAAGCACACGCGTTTGAAAGTTCTGGGAAAACCCCCAAACCCTCGATTATTAATGAATGTCTCTTGTACCATTTGCGCCACACACATTTAACCACACAGTATGAGCAACTATAGCCGGTGTCATGCCAAAAGTGTCCGGTGCCAAAAACTGTCTGCTCATTAACATACTGCTCTTTGATTGGTCAAGTGGGTATTACGTCATCGCGATACCGGAAGCTTGCTAAATAGTGTCCGGGCGTACGTAGCGTGCATCAATCGCGTCCTTGCCGTCAAGCTATCAACACTGCGTGACGATTCGCATCTTTTAATATCATCTTTTTGGGTTTATTTTACCTCTTTTATTGTTGATTTTTATGAATCTGACGAAAGGGCAATTAGCAGCATTAAAATAAGAATTATTCTCACTTTCTGGAATGTTGATTTCTATATTCAGATGAAAAGATTGCAAACTTTCAAATTACAAACTTTGGCAAGGAACGGACAGTATTTGGCAGCATTTTAGCGGACAGTATATTTGGCAAGAAACGGACAGTATTTGGCAGCAATTTAGCGGACAGTATTTGGCAAGGAACGGACAGTATTGGTAGCGTGCTTTGTGTGTGTGTGGGTGGGTGTTCATATTGTGCTGTGCATAATGCAACTTACGTTCATCCGCATGCATGAGCGGACACTTTTTAGCAGGGGTTTTGCGCGTGCTCAGCGGCCAGTATTTGACTAATCATCAGAGAGCAGTATGCTAATGAGCGGACGGATTTGGCACCGGACACTTTTTGGCATGACACCGGCTTACCGCAGGCATTCTTGTGATCTTGTTGATTGATCTCTCACTGGTGATGACTGTTTGTGTATAATTCTGGCCGTCCAACCGTGCAGACTGGATCACCGTGTCCTCTATTTGACTTGCAATAGTTGTGGGATCCATAAGCAAAGCACCAGTTAGTCTTGGTTCCAAGACGTCCTTATATAGCGGTGAGACGTATAGCGCGGCCGACAGAGGGCGCTGCTACACACACACGCCAAGGCCAAATCGCTAAGACCGTCTTGGGAATTTCGCAAGTTCTGCTCGCGAAATCGCGAGCAGAACTGCGTGGTATTTGCATGCGCGTGTGACGTAGCTGCATTATCGCATGTAAATAGCCAACACTCACTAGTCTAGTTTCTGTACTCACGTCGGGTTTACGTGTACGTACGTATACGTGCAGCGCCCCAGCAAACACATTATGTTTTATAACATTATGAAAAGGTCGTACGGATATTATATATAAAACATTTTAAAATAACATTTTAAAAACCTTATAGAAATGTTATGATAAACAGAACAACATTTTAATAACATAACTTAAATGTTTCAAATTTGACGTTTTATCGAGTATGTTAAAGTGATGTCATCTAAATGTTATAACCAAATGTTTTAAATTAGTTTTCATGAGGGAAAAGTTTGCCATAAATGTGATATTTTAAAAACATAATCCAGATGTTTTATAAATATCATAAAACGTTACTAAAACATCTCCTGAATGCTCGAGTCCACGGTACTATCAAAAACGTTTGAAAATGTTATAAATGCACTTCTACCTAATGTTTAAAAGTGGTTTAACTTAATTAATAAATGTCAGTGCATGTGATATTATAAAGTTTTTAGGATGTTCTTAAAACATATTTAAAAAAATATAATACTATGTTTTACAAATATCCCTAATATGTCATACCGCAGAGTTGACAACATTCATAAAACATTTTATAAATGGTTGAGTCCATGGAAGAATCAGTAACGTTAAAATAATGTTTAAAAACACTTCATCCTGGTGTTTAAAACTTGTTCGAATTATTAAATATATCTCAGAACATTTGATATTTAAAAGACATCATTATAATGTTACCAGTCGTATGTTTTTATAATGTTCTTAAAACATATATTTGTAGCCTTAAAAACATGTTGCAGAACTATGTGTAAAATATTATGCCAAATTATTGATAACATTCTTAAAACATGTTATGAATATTTGAGTCCACATAACTATTATTAACGTTTTAATAATGTCAAAAAAGCATTTCTGCCTGATGTTTAAAACTTGTCTTAGGTAACAAATAAATCTCGGGCATTTGATATCAAAACGACGCTATGACAATGTTAACATCTGAACATGTGTATGTTTTCATGATGTTCTTAAAACATCTTTTAAAAATATGAAACCATGTTTCACACATATCCCTAAAATATTATGACAAAGAGTTGACAACATTCTTAAAACATGATGTAAATGTTTGAGTCCATGAAAGAATCAGTTAAACGTCTGATTGTTAAATATATTTCAGAGCATTTTATATTTAAAAGACATCATTATAATTTTACCACCTAAAATAGTCGTATATTATTATTATAATGTTCTTAAAACATATGCGTATAGCATAAAACAAATGTTTTAGAAATATCTTTTAAATGTTATGCCAAATTATAGATAACATTCTTAAAACATGTTATAAATGTTCAAGTTAAGAAATATATGTACATGTATTAGGTAATAAATATATCTCTCGGGCATTTGATATCAAAACGACGTTATGATAATGTTACCATCTGAACATTTGCATTTTTAAAAATGTTTTTAAAACATCTGTTTAAAATATGAAACCATGTTTTACAGATATCCCTCAAATGTTATGACAAGAGTTGACAACATTCTTAAAACATGTTATAAATGTTTGGGTTCTTGGAAGAATAAGTTAAACGTTTAGGGACTGCGCAGTACCAAGCCATTCGTTGTTTGTTGGGAAAAATGTCTGACCGCGTGGACCAAGCGATCGATTTTACAGCAAACAAACTGGGCTTTGGAAAGCTGAAAAGTCATCAGATCAGTGCCATTCATCAATTTGTACGTGGCCATGATTTGTTTGTAAATTTACCAACGGGATTTTGCAAGAGTGTAATTTTTCAAGCTACTCCATTGGTCTTATATTTCTTGAACGAAGCATGGAGGTGTTTCCAACTCCATGAACGAAGTAACCGAATGCAAACAGGACAAAGCGCTGATTATTGTCGTCGTGCCATTGAAAGCTCTGGACGTTGATCAGTTACATCGTGCTGAACACCTGGGACTGAAATTGGCAGAGATAACGTCTGATATTCCAGATCACATTTTGGGAACAATCCGAAAATTTCTCAATCCTGTTTGCCAGTCCAGAATCACTCTGCTCAGAACGTTAACTGACTAGTAAGTTATTACTTAAACATGAGTTTCCTCCAGTGCGCAAGCGCGATTATTCGTTTGACCCGCCTGTTAAATTATGCATGAGCAGGGTCCAATTTCATGGCTCTGCTTACCGTTAGCGAAAAATCCCCGCTTACTGTAGCAGAAAATTATGTGCTTACGGCAAGCTTATTTCACGCGTTAGCGGGGAATTTTGGCTCCTGAGCATGCGTACATCCAGTAACTAAGGATTATGTGCTTACAGGGTTAGCGCAGAATTTTTCCGCTAGCGCTGTTAGCGCAAAATGGTGATCGTATAAAGCGCGGAAAGCTGTGGTTAGCAGAGCCATGAAATTGGGCCCTGGTCGCGCGCGCTCCCTTGCGAAATTAAATGCCCAAGACGTTCTTAGCGATTTGGCCTTGGCGTGTGTATGTGTGTAGCTAGAGGGCGCTGCCGTGCGCGCTGTACGTCGCACCGCGCTAAGGACGTCTTGGAACCAAGACTAAGCACCAGTCTACAGGCAATCTTGCGCAATAATGTCACAAAAAGTGGACGGTTGTTTCGGCTGGAAAAGCGTATACGTTAACCTTTGACCTATTTCGTTTTTTTACCATTTCTCGTTAATGAAAAAACATTTTGGTAAACAAAATTCACAACCACCTTTTAAATAGTATAATCCATGATTCTGAATTGATTATTTGAGGCCGGTTGAGGCCGGTGTGTACCTTTAACTGAACTGTGTGCTCAGCACTTGATGAAAATGACCACAGAGTGATGTCTGCCTTGGAACCTGTGACCAGATAGCATCAGTGAATGTAAACAATGCCACCGCTGTGTGGACTGCCATGCTTGATTCAAACAAAAATGAGTCTCCCGGGCTCTGTGTCCACTCATTCCAGCGGTTGGAAGGAGGGGGGGGGGGGGGGGGGGGGACCGAGGAAAAAGCGCACAAGCAACAATAATAAGCCAGTTCGGTATTCCAACTGCGCATGTGCACAACAAGATTTTTTTCTCTCGGGATAAATGTGGCAGATAAATGCACACAAGGCTATGGGGGACGTGGTATTACCGAAGATGCATTCTGTGCAATTTTCCTGCAATCGAAAAGACAATGGAAACTTTTGTTCGAACAAAAATTTGGACACACAAGACACCTGAAAAGACTTCGCTGTCCAAGCGTTTTTCGAAAAATGTTACTTCAGAACACGACGATCTCTTCAAATAAGCTGGTACCCGCTTTGCTTTTGCACGCATACAATTATCATGAATGTTTCTCCCGAAAGAAAAGTTGTCAAATCTAAGTTGATGCGCACACGTACACTTGCAGTTGGAAACCGAACTGGCTTATTGTTAAAAGAACCATGCTTCTCAACTTGACCGGATCACATTTTATTTCATAAATAAATTCATTTATATGTATTAAATGTGAATTAAAAGCCAAACTGGTTCAAGCGAAGTTTTAGTGTGATTATTTGCCGCTCAAAAATTGACCCCCTTTTTGAAATTTGTTGAGACTCAAATTGAGGGCGCTGTTCGTGACGTAGACCGAGGCACCGAAATTCATGGTCGACTCGATAGTCTGGACCCGGCCCGTATACACACACTAGGTCTACACGTGCAATTTCGTAAGTTGCAACAACAACTAACATCGAACTTACCCTGATTTTCTCCCTTTTAGCAAAGGCTCATCGGGGAATGGGCCGTTTAACTGCTTTCGCCTTTATCTTACTCACATCTGGGAACTTTGTTGAGATGGCAGTGGACTTGAGCATATTTTTAATGGTCATCCTAAAGGATTTGAAAATACCAGTATCGAAACACGACGGCTCATAGTGGTCGCTACATAGTCATAACGCTGAAAAGCTGCTGGGGCCGGACCTCTTTGCTCTTGTCACCTTCACTTTCGCCGTCCAAATTCTCCGATATTTCGCTTCAGTTGAAAATAAATGAAGGCTTACTCCACCCGTCGTTGTTTTGCTGCACCCAGCAGCCACACACCTTGTCGGCATGGCCGAAAAACACTATATTTTGCTTAGATTTTGGACGAAGAATTTTCGCCGTACAATGTACACACAATGCATACCCGTGATGAATGGGTAATGTGCCTCGATCTACGTCACACACTTATGTTAATGAGGGTCCCACTCAGAGGCAGAGTAGCTTGGACAAACATTTTCAAAAATTGTTTTCTCATATTTAAACTGGGAAATAATTGTCTCTGGACACAAAATATCATTGTCAAGATAATACTTTATTGTTTTAAGCAGGAATAATGCAATATAAATCCTAAATCATGTTTCCTTTCAAGCTTTTTGTACTTGGTGTCTCTTGTGTATCCTGGGAAATTTGTGTGTGCTGATCTTTGTGAATTCTGGTGCATTCTGGTGCATATAAAAGCCAATGACCCATACAAGGTATATTACCATGGGGAAATTATGGGGGGGGGGGAGGGTCACTGCCATAGCCGTCCCCTCCCCCAAAATATTGGGGGCTGGGGGAACATGTCCCCCCGCCCCCCCCCCCCCCCCCGGGATCGCCGCCCATGACTCATTCAGTAGGCTAACGAAAGTCGTATGTTTTGTCGAAATTGAATGCACTGAAATCATCAGATCCACTATATATTCCCAACAACATTCATTTCAGATGTTTTCAAAATCTTGCCATGTGAACTGCTAATCATTAAATCGGACGTCAACACTCAGACGTCTGCCTCCGAAGGCCTAATAGACCATTCACCAGACAAACTAAAAACAATATAAAGATTCGATGCCTGTGAATAATTTCATGCAGGATATGGGTGAGGAAAGCACTTTCGAAGATTCTGCATTCATTATTCATTGCAGAACTGGCTATTTTACTTGTGTTAATTAGAAGTGAAAAGAGTTATTTTTTTCAATTCATAGAAAATCCTTTTATCAGTTTAAGCAAGAGAGTTTGGTTGGTAACACAAGGCACTTCTTGTCAATAGAACATTGGACAGTACGGTACAAATATCAATCCTTGGAAATAATAAAACCCACCAACAAAGTTTTGGAGAAGTATTGGCAACTGATGCTGTCAAAGAAATATGTTTAACATGACAATTTAGTCCGAAATTGAACCTACACTTTAAATTTTTTTTAATGTTTGAAATACACTACTCAAAATAATTAAAGGAACAAGAAAAAATGTTTTTGTCATGGTCTATATGGGCTACCCTGACTCTATTGCTCCGTTTTGTCTGAAGTAGGGTCAGGGAACCAGACTACTAGGTTGTAGAACATATTTTTTTCTTGGTTTCCCATCTATGCACACAAAACTTTCAACAGGTCAGTTACAGTATTTACTAGCACGCTATAAAATACTAATCCGCAAATCCATTTAATTTCTGAAAATTACAGCAAAAGCAAATGTATACTATACGTCATGGAACAGTGGGTTGGCTTCTGCCAAGGAAGGGGTTGTACATCGATTTAGAGGTCATTCAGCAGACCAGCAGCACACATGTGCTTTTCATCTCCAAGTGTCCGCTTTATTTTTGGTAAGCCGACTTTTCATAATTTGTTTATGTATAAATCTAGCTTTGTATTATTTTATCCTATTCACATTGCCTAGTTTAATTGTCCTTTGGAGCTCCCTCTAATTAATATTTTTTCTCGAGTTTAAAGTTGTTCCTTATCTTTTCTTGAGATATAGTTTTAAGTCTTTTTACTGAACTTTGAAACTTTTGATGAATGTTCAGTTTTGTTCTGAAACTTACATTTTTGTTCACTCTAAGCATTTGAGGTGCTCTTTTTTGTGAAATTATTGGAGTTGGATGATTTTTTTCCCTCATGTTTTGTAAAAAGTCTGTGGAATTTGAACAGGCTCAATTAAGTTTAGGACACCTCGATTTAAAGCTCCATGTACATGTATAGGTAATCCACTGCTTTTTTAAAGATCTCATTTCTTGCATATACATTTCTTACATTAACTTTTTTGACTTATTATTTGACCACATTGTTATGTACACAAATTAAATGTAATCAGTGTTATGAAATTCCCCTCACGGAATGTATATACGCCCCTCCTTCAGTATTATGTACAACCGTCTAAACGTGGGCGAGGCCACTTATTTGCATACGCGTGCGACCTCGGCTGACCCTAACTTGTGAATGAATGGGTCGAAGTTGTTTACGCCAAGCCGTGCCAGAAAGTTCTGTGTAGAAATCTCGTATACGCTAGGTCTATCTCGTATACGCTAGAAAACACTGTAATTGTATTTAGAAGCTGTGTAAAGGATTATTTTTAGATGTGACGTAATTCTGTAAGATTATATTTGGAAGCTGACGTGATTTGTAAGATACTTCTGGATTTTAGTAATTTCTGGAATGTATGAAATTTCTTTTTAACGGGCTAACTTCCCAACAAAATCAGGACTTCAGACGGACGGAGAATTTCGTTGGGATTTTGGTTATCGAGTTCATCGAGCCGCTTTATTCAGACCTGTGACCTGTATATGACTCGTCTGCGTCGGAGCGTCTGGAGAGAGTTAGAGCCGAGTTATATTTCCGAAAAAGGAGACATTTATTTGTGAACTGTCGTTGGTTCATTATTTGCGGTCTTATATCCCCATACTTTCGCGACGGGAGCCAGTTTGTGTCGTTCCCCGCTGTTTTCGTCTCTCTTCGGCTGTTTTTGAGGTGAATTCGCCCCGTGTTCCAGCTCGCCAAAGAACATTATTCGCTCGCATTATTGGAGTCGTCCTCGTCCGTTGCTGAGTGCCCAAGTCGTCCAAGTCCTCGCCCAAGTCCTCACCCATTGCAGAGCTGCCCAAGTCGTCTGAGCCCTCACCTATATATAAGTCCTCGCCCGTACGATCTTTTAAGCTATATATTGTATAAGATCTTTTCTTAATTCTACACTTGTTAAACCCTATTGATTCTCGAATCTTCTCATTATTAAATCACATTGTTTCTTTGTTCTTATATCAGTGTGATCTTCTTTGATTTCTTTGTTGCATCTGAGAAAATTCAGGCTTTTTCTAGTAATTTATTTTTACGGATAGTCTGGAGATTTTCAGACCGTAACAACATGTACATAGACACATGGGTAACCCAGACCATGCTTTGGTCCTTTGTTCTTAGCTCATTAGACTTAATATGTTGTGTACATACCTAATGAGGCCCATAGGACTGTGCATTATCTTGTAGTTTATGACTGTTTAATCCCCCTCTGAACACACCATGTAGGCCCCCTTTGTGGCTCTCAGTATAGTTTTGTACATTACTGTTGTTTCATATAAGTTTTGTTTTATAAGAACTGTTTAAAATTTTGCCTTCGTTTCCCTTTTGTTTGATTGCAGGTTTTTAGATCATTTCTGTACTTTTAGAGGGATTTGCCAATAGTGCTGTGTGGGTTTACGTTTACTTTTCGTTTTTCCGTCATACACTTTCTCTCTTATTTTCCTAAATAGTATCAAATCAAAATCGTTACATATTTTTTTGAAAAGATTTTCTTTTCTTAGCAAGTTGTTCTCGATTTTTTGGATTCGTTGTTTAACCCCGATTGAATTCTTTTTTGAAGTTTTTGAGTATTCTGGAGGAAACCGTTTTTTGCTTTCAATTCTAAGATAGAAGTTGTTTAGTTCTTTTTTATTGTTTGCGAAAGGTTTTTTGTTTGGTTGAAGAGAAAGATTAAATAGATATTTTTTTAAAAGCATATTTTGTTTTCATTGATTCCTTCTTTGTCATAGCATTTTTCAAAAGTAAATCGCGACCTTATCATTTGAACAAGGACCTTTTTCCAGTGAGCTATTTTTCGCCGTTACATATGCATACTTTGTAAGGTTTGTCAACGTCCACTAATCTAGTAAAAAAATACAAAATCTAAGGGAATTTACCATTCTGACTAGTAAAAACAAACACTCGCCTCTGTTTGCCACATTTGCATATCAGCGCGTAAGCGCGCAAACCTCGCTGAAAGAAAAGCGCCCAAATCGCACCCTCCGCGCCCACTGCATGCCCCATAAAGGACCCTGTAACATAGCGGCTCGTCCTAGATTTTTTGTGTTTTTCTTACTATTAAGCTCTCCATTCGGGAGGTATGGTAAACAGAGGCGAGTATTTTGTTCTTACTAAAATGAAAAATTCCCTTGGATTTTGGGAATTCCATTACAGAAAACATCTTACCTCTGTTTACGTACATTTGCAGAGTAGCACCGAGAGATTTTGGGGAGGGAGGGACATACAGTGGCGAAGAAGTCAAAACTGAACCTATACATGAAACTGTATAAGACATAAAAAGGTTGTTTGGACATACCCGGGAGCTGCCTATCTATTCTAAAGGATCGAGCTTTGCGGGCCTTGCGGGCTGCTGATCGTGCAGTTTCTTGGAGGACTTTCCTGCCCATGTACTTTTGTGTCCCTCCGCTTGCACGAAATCATTCAAGTAACATGACATGAATGTGGATGGATTCTTCCAGCAGGCCGCCTTCATGATATCTGAAAGAGAAACTCCAAGCAGGTGAGCACAAGAAGTTGACAAGCTGCGTGTTTCATGGGCTTGATATTTCGATCCTCGTTTAAACCCAGCAAACACAAAACGTTCAAAAAACGTTTTGGTTAGGTTCTACTAGGTCACTTACGTCTTCGTCTTAAAAGGACGTTTTTAAAACGCGTATAAAACGTTGCAGATTACATACAATTTAGAGGTTTTTCCAGGACGTTCTAACAACGTTTTGCGGACGTTAGAAAATGTACCTACATGAAACGGTCTTTTGCGACGTTTGAAAAACGTTTTTCGGACGTCAGAAAATGCACATAAATTAAACGGTCTTCTAGTGACGTTTTAAAAACGTATTTCCCCGAACGTTTAAAAAACTTTGAAATCAAACGTACAGAAACTAACACAAAACGTTTAAAAAACGTTTTGGTTAGGTTCTGTATAGGTTACTTACGTCTTCGTCTTCAAAAACTTTTTAAAACGTGTCTTAAACGTTTCAGTTTACGTATATAACTCGGAGGTCTTAAGTACGTTTTTCCAGAACGTTCGCGTAACGTTTTTTGGACGTTGCAAAATGTACCAACATAAAACGTTCTTTTGTGACGTTTAAACAACGGTTTTTTTCTGGACGTACCAACTGACCAATCAGAACTGCGGAAATTTGTGTTCACAAAAGTCATGTTAAATGTTGGTGTTTTGGTCCAAAATCACACTTTCTTGACCATAATGTGTAAATATTCAAAAATTTTACATAGAAATATGGATTTTTTGCAAACATAGGTGAAACATTGTATTAAATCTCCTTTTGTATTCAAATATTGTAATTGTTCATGGAAAACCATGACTTCATCATGGCATAAGTTGAATATAAAGGTAACTCACGACAATGCCTAGTTTGTAGTGTGTAGTAGGTTATAGTATTTGTAGGCCTATACATTCGTAGATTTATATATCGTATCTTTCCATAATAATCTCAGCCAGCAAGCCCAAATGGGGTCTTGTTGGGCCTTTGATGGGCAACTGAGTGGTCCCAATTGGGTTGCCCATATGGGCCCCATACAGTTTTGGCTGATGGAGCCACTTAAGGGCTAGCCCAGACCTGCCCAAAAGGGTCCCACATGGGTGTAATAAGTTACTTCTATTTAGTCTGGTTCCCACTCCATTCATTTATGTAAATTTGCACTTACTATCCGGCAACGTGGCTTATTTCCAGTAAAGTTTTTAATACGTTTTTTATGTTCTGGGAAAGTTCTTGGAACGTTCTTAGAACGTCACAAAGTTACGTTTTTAAAACGTCCAAAACTGTCCACAAACTTTCGTCCAAAAAACGTTTTTTGGAAACGTCCGCAAAACATAAGAAAACGTTCAGAAAACGTGCCGAAAACTTTAAATGGTTTGCTGGGAAGCCCGGTTCATACCATAGCTGTAAGACGTGTTACATCTGGCTCTGACGAAAACGTCTTAATATTTCTGTTCCCGTCAATATTTGCTCGCCAATATCTGACAACATCAAGATGTAGGCCTATGGACGGCACAAGGAACTTTGGAGACGTCTTGAGGAGATTCCTGAAGTGTTTCTTGACAAAACAAGGTGAAAATATTCCACGTCATATAGAACAGTCTGATAACTAACTGTAACCTGCTGTTTATGAGTTGTGTGCGTCGTGCTACCCCATTGTTGACGTCACCGATGTAAGGATTATGTAGCACTTTTCACCTTGTATACGAACTTTCCTGAGAGATAGAGACGCCCATTTCTCTCTCAGTACACTGACGTGCATGAAGTCTACTGTGGCAGATAAGGCGGACTCAGTATGCTACATCACCCGGCTTAGATGGCATAGCAGCAAAGCTTTGTGGAAAGCTCATGTAACCCCGTGAGAAATAATCAAAATGGAATTGTATGTGACTGCTGTAAATTATGGATCCATCTTAAAATGTACTAACCTTGATCTTATTGACTTCTATACCCTAGTTAATAGCGATGAAACTTGGTTTTGCCCACAATGTCTTGTTTCTACCTTTCCATTTAATGGTCTAGATTCTAAGGAATTTGAAGAGGTAATCTTTGACTTAAATTCATGTGTGAATGTGCCTTTTACTCTTAAAACCTTATTAGACCTGAACATAAATTCTCGTGAACTGCCAATTATTGAGGACCCTGACAACCCCCAACTTAGTACTAGTAACTCAAGCTACTATTCATATGATAAATTTAGGGACTTTTTTAACGGTGACCCTATAGAAAATGTCTCACTTTTGCATTTAAATATGAGAAGTTTAACTAAAAATATTGATCATTTAAAAATTCTTCTCAACTCTTTAAATTATAACTTTTCTGTTATTGGCTTGAGTGAGACTTTATTAAATGCAAATTCATGTATGAATGAATTGAACATACCTGGGTATACACTATTAACTAAGAACAGAGAATGTAGAGTTGGTGGTGGTGTTGCCTTATATATATCTACTAATCTTCAATATGTTCCAAGGCCAGACCTAAATTCCATAGGTGATAATTTCCTTGAATGTATCTTTGCCGAAATTATTACCCCGTGTAATCATAAGAATACTATTATTGGGGTTATATATAAACCACCTGATGCTAACTTTGAAAATGTTCTAAACGGTTCCGAATTATTGTTCCAACACGTAATTAATGAAAATAAGCCCACATTAATATCTGGTGACTTTAATTTGAACTTGATTACCTCTGACCGTACTAGCCAGCCCCATGAATTGTTGGATATAGTTTATTCCTCTTCCTGCATACCTCTTATCAGTAAACCTACCAGGGTCACAAACACATCTGCCACTTTAATTGATAATATTTTTACAAATATCTTACCTTTACCAAAATCTGGCATTCTTGTGACAGACATATCAGATAATTTCCCAACATTTGCCTCTTTTCCTTTTACTATAAGTCGTCCCAAACCCCATCATATCTATACACGTGATTATTCAGATGAAAACATTGCCAATTTAAAACAAGAATTTAACTCTTGTGATTGGACTTCTGTCCTTAATGTGCAGGATACAAACTATGCATTTGATAATTTTATGGATGTCTTTAATATAAACCTTGAAAAGCACATTCCCCTAAAACTCAGTAAATCGTCTCGAAAATTAACTCCTAAATCCCCTTGGGTCACCGTCAGTTTATGTAAATCCATTAATCATAAAAACAATCTTTACCATAGGTTTAACTCCAATCCTACAGACTCAAATCGCTCCAATTATACACATTACAAAAATGTACTGACCAATGTTCTTCGTAATTCTAAACGTAACTATTATGCTAATCAGTTTAACAAAGAAAAAGGCAATATTAAAAATACATGGAAAATAATTAACAGTGTACTTTATAGTAGCCCACAATCTAAAATAAGTACAATTGAAACTGAAGGTGGTCCTATGGATAACCCTCAACATACCGTTAATTATTTTAATAATTATCTTACAAATATTGGTAAGAATCTCTGTGATAAAATATCCTCTAATGACCATAATTTTTCTGAATATTTAACAAATCCAAAGCCTAATTCTATTTTTTTCTCCCCTGTAACAGAAGAAGAAATTATTGATGTAGTGCATAATCTGCCAAATAAGAAGAGTGCAGGGGTTGGTTGAATTAGTTGCTCATTGATCAAGAAAGTGATCCAGGCCATCTCCAAGCCCCTAACTTACATTATAAATCTCTCAATTTCCACGGGTGTAGTGCCAGAAGGCATGAAAATTGCTAGGATCGCCCCTATTTTTAAGAGTGGTAGTGTTACCCTTGTTAATAATTATAGACCGATTTCTGTTCTTACTTTGTTCTCCAAAGTTATGGAACGTATTGTCTATAAACGTACACTACATTTCTAAGATACAAACAACGTAATCTCAGAAAATCAATATGGGTTTAGAGAGAAAGATTCAACTTCACATGCTATTATTAAACTACTTGATAAGATAACTAATGACTTGGATACTTCATCTGCTACAATCGGTATATTCCTGGACCTCTCCAAGGCCTTTGATACAGTCAATCATGATATACTTCTGTCCAAACTTAATTACTACGGTATCAGAGGAATTGCCTTGGAGTGGTTCAGGAGTTACCTTTTAAATCGTAAACAATGTGTATGCATAAATGTATTCAGTCCTCCTTTTGTAAAATATCCCATGGAGTACCCCAAGGGTCCATTTTGGGGCCCCTCTTATTTTCTATATATATCAACGATTTTGATAAATCTTCTGACTTACTCTCTTTCATCCTGTTTGCGGATGACAGTAATATATTTTGTAGTCATAGCGATGTCAATATACTTTTGACATTGTTAATGGTGAACTTAAAAATGTTTCTAAATAGATCAATGCAAATAAGCTGACTATTAAAGAGGAAAGAAAACCAAGTTGCATTTTTCCGCTTTATTGGCTTTTCTGATAACTTGTATATTCTTCTGACCGAATACAAATTGGTAAAGAACAACGATGAAAATGTATTTCATTGAAAAAGAATGACTAAAATTGCCCCTTAGAGTGAGCGTTTGGTCTCAATTCCTGCAAAGGTCATTAAGGTGCAAATGTATGCATATGACCTTATGACGCGTGTGCGCTTACTTGGCCTCAGTGGACCAGCAGCGCGGCCACCACGTCTAGTCTGCAGCGTCGTGTTGGTACTATCATCCACGTGTGTTATGACATTTTCGTCGTCAGCTGGTCGTACTTTCTTAGCAATTTTTGCCGAATTCACGGCCTTCCTAGCTTACTTTTGGAGTTATTCAGAGCTCGAATGTATTACAGTTGATAAGTACTATGCAGCTGAAAATCTTCAGAATCTACGCTATACTCCTCCCACGAGCCATCAGATTCTGCCATTATTCCAGAGCGAAAATTTTGTCCACGGCGACCCGGTGTCATAAAAGTACGTGTACGTCTGTACATATCGCGACGTCACTGTGATGTTTTCATTTCATTGAAAATGAAATAAACTGTTGCAAACTGCTGACTGACTGAATGGACCTAAAATATACATATACAAAAATTAGCTGGCCTGACGTTTCTAACTTTTAGCAAGTTCTTTCTCAAAGGCAAATGCCTTTGAGAAAGAACTTGCTTAAGCTGGAAACGTCAGGCCAGCAAATTTTTTTATCATCATTTCATTGAGACAGATACAATGCAGTTACCAGACTATGTTCGCGGCGCACACACAAATCCATGCACACAAACCCAAATTTCTGTGTCAAAATATGGATGAATAAGACACGAGTAAGCTTTCTGCTCCACAAAGACCCCATTAAAAAAATAATGAAAAACTCATCAGTGCAACGTTCATGCAATAATGCACCGCCAGGAACATTAAAAATAGGACAAAACCAACGCACAGTACACACACAAGCACGCAGAGAAACACAATGGGCACTCGCATAGTGACGTCATCTATCCCTACGCAGCTACGTCACACGATTGGATTGTAAACACGCGGTTGACCGCGAGCTTTTCTGATTCTTAGCGAAAGAGACTCCAAAGTAAAACCTCTCTAAAATTGCCAAATCCATGCATAAACTCTTCAAACCTACTTTGTTAGGTTTGTGGAGGCATAAGCTCTCAAAAAAGACACTAAAGTGAAAAAATGCAACTTGGTTTTCTTTCCTCTTTAATCTAAAGAAAACCAATTTTATGCTGTTTAGTAATAAGCCATGTCATCTTCTGCCTGATATAATTATTGATAATACTAAAATTATAGAAACTGATTCTACTAAATTTCTGGGATTATATATCGACCAAGATCTTTCCTGGAAAAAACATATTAATTATTTTTGCTCAATCATGTCCAGAAATATAGGCGTCATATGTAAGCTGAAAGCATTCTTTCCACAGGATATTTTATTGAATTTGTACAATGTCTTAATCTTACCGTACTTATCATATGGTATACTCGCTGGGGGCAATTGTGGCATTGGTCAGATAAATAGAATACTTAAACATCAAAAAAAGGTTCTGCGTATAATTAACTTTAGCTCTTTTCAAGAACATAGTAATCCTCTTTTCTAATCATTGTAAAACATTAAAAGTCAGCGATATTTATTATCTACAGCTAGGTACCCTCATGCATCAATTAAATAATACAAACTTTCCAAAATCTATCCATTCAATGTTCATAAGAAATGATAAAATATATCAACATTTCACAAGACAGTTTAGTGAATTTCATCGTTCGTTTGCAGGCACTAAGCTTGCTTCTAAAACAGTTAAGCTTGAGGGTCCTAAGCTGTGGAATTCTCTGGACATTCTTTAAAAACTATACGCAGTCTGTCTTTATTTAAACATAAATATAAGATATGGCTATTGAGTAATTATCTAGAGACTGATTAAGTCTCACGGGATTACGGGTTACAGATTTCGTTTATGTGTTACTTTCAATTATTTTGTTTCTATTGTATTGTTTTGTCTTACTGATGTGCAAGTGTTATTATGTTGTGTTGAAACTTGAAATAATGTAAGTGGGGGCTCCTACTCGACAAGCTTTGCGTCCACATTTATCCAAATATTAACATGTTTTGTTCTATTGCTTAATGTTATGTGGAAAATAAAGTGAATGAATGAATGAAATGTCTTCGGTACGGGCGCACTAGGTACTGCAGGCCATCCACTACAGCTGAACCCATCTCCAGACGTCTCGACTCTGTCTTGCCTCTGGCCCCAGATGAGCGAAGCCGATAGAGTGAGGTTGACTCAGCGCAAATCTCCTTCACTTAAATCAAAGTCACGCGCAGGTGCCGTAACATCTCCACCGTCTCCCTCCCCCTCCCCACAGACACATCCTCCAGGACTATCTTTCTACCGTGAGTGATCTTCCAAACGAAATGACATCGACAACTTACTCACACAGCAAGCATACGAACTGCAGGAAAGCCAAACAACGTTCGCTTAACTTTGCAGCCTGGAATGTGCGAACACTCCGTGATGGCCCCAATAGACCTATACGAAGAACTGCACTCGTTGGCAGAGAGCTTGCCAAATACAACATTGACATAGCAGCACTTAGTGAAACTCGTTTTGCCGGGAAAGGTCATCTCAAGGAACTTGGTGCTGGTTACACCATTTTTCTGGAGTGGTCGTCTCAACGATAAACATCATGAAGCTGGTGTTGATTTCAGAGTTGGAGTCGAGTCCCTGCAAGTACTTTCACAAGTACTTTCGCAAGCCCAGTCAAAATTCCTTTCATAAAGCTGGTCACAAGCAGTGTTGGAGTACTCGTCCCCGTATACTCGTACCCGAGTACAACTCGAGTACACGTAAGTACTCGGCCCGTACTCGGCTATCAGTACTCGAAAAATATTTGGACTTGGCCCGTACTCGATTCTTTGTACTCGAATTTTGCACGGATTCGATGGTTTGGTACTTGGTACTCGACTCCAGTACTCGAGAGTATCAATCAAGTACATTTCTCTTTAATCGATTCCGCAACGCTAGCGCGGTGCGCTGGTTCTAGTTCCCGCCTCCCCAATACTACTAACATTCGAAGTCGTACAGCTCAAAGGATTCGTGAATCGGGAGCCAGCCGAGCCCATGCTTCTTATGCTTGCTCGGTGCTTCACGGTTACAAGTGAGGCCATTTCGGGATTTTTCCCAAGCAAAATCCTTGTCCCAGCGCTTTGTGAGCACATTTTAAGCACATGTATTGTCCGTTGCTTAGGTAAATCTTGGGAATTGTACAGCGTTATCGCATGCACAAAACAGCGCAAGGCCTTTTCCGGCCGGTGGCTCGGCCTAGGCTATACGTACGTGCGTACATTTATATCACATGTGCTGCTCGCTACATTGTTCATGTCGTTGCATTTTTCTTAGCTTAGTTTTCTTAGCTCTATGGTTCATGCATGAAAGATTGAATATGTCATCAGTTTCGGACATAATTAAATGGGGATATAAAGATCACCGAGAGTTCGTCACCGGTGGGAAAAAGCGTCGAGCCGTTTTGTTATATTGTGTGTGCTGCATGTGTGCAAAAAACAGCAATCGGTCAATTGCACACTGCACAGTAGCTCTATATATAATGATGAATGTTCCAAAAGACCAGTTTTCAAGTAATCATTGCTTATAGACAGGGCCCAGACCAGGAAAAACTGCCGTTTTTTCCTGTCAAGGTTTTTTCAACGGTTTCATCATCATGAACCTCAACCACTTGAAATTAGCTTGGGGGCCACCCCGATTTTTGCCCCTAATTCAAAATGGCCGCCAAAATCAAAAATGGCCGCCAAAATTACCTAAATTACATATATACTGCGAATTACGATTAATATCAACGTTTTTTTCAGTGGTTCTGTCATCCTGAATCTGCACCCATTGAATTTAGCTCCAGAGCCACCCAGAATTTGGCCTGAAATCCAAGATGGCCGCCAAAATCTAAAATGGCTGCAAAAATTATCTTAATTAGATTTATACTGCTTGTTTTTTTTCTGTAGGAGTTTTTTTCCAGTGATTCCGTCATCCTGATCATACGGCCTTTAAAATTAGTCTGGGGAGTACCCAGGATTTGTCCTTGAATCCAAGATGGCCGCCAAAATAGCCGTCAAAATGGCCGCCAAAATTACCTAAATTAGATATATACTGCTAATTACGTTTAATATCAACGTTTTTTCAGTGGTTCTGTCATCCTAAATCTACACCCATTGGATTTAGCTCCAGAGCCACCCAGAATTTGGCCTCAAATCCAAGATGGCCGCCAAAATCTAAAATGGCTGCAAAAATTATCTTAATTAGATTTATACTACTTGTTTTTTTTCTGTAGGAGTTTTTTTCAGTGATTCCGTCATCCTGATTATAAGGCCTTTAAAATTAGTCTGGGGAGTACCCAGTATTTGTCCTTGAATCCAAGATGGCCGCCAAGATGGCCGCCAAGATGGCCGCCAAGATGGCCGCCAAGATGGCCGCCAAGATGGCCGCCAAGATGGCCGCCAAGATGGCCGCCAAGATGGCCGCCAAGATGGCCGCCAAGATGGCCGCCAAGATGGCCGCCAAAATGGCCGCCAAAATGGCCGCCAAAATGGCCGCCAAAATGGCCGCCAAAATTACCTAAATTAGATATATACTGCTAATTACGTTTAATATCAACGTTTTTTCAGTGGTTCTGTCATCCTGAATCTACACCCATTGAATTTAGCTCCAGATCCACTCGGAATTTGGCCTCAAATCAAAGATAGCCGCCAAAATTACCCTAATACGATTAATACTGCTTCTTGGTTTTTTTTTTTAATTTTTTTCAGTGATTCCGTCATCCTGAACCTAAGGCCTTTGAAATCAGTCTGGGGAATACCCAAGATTTGTCCTGAAATCCAAGATGGCCGTCAAAATGGCCACCAAAAGCATCTTAATTAGATTCAAACTACCTCTTCGTTTTTTCCCTGTTAACGTTTTCTAAAGTTGGTATTATTATGGCGTCCTGAACCTAAGCCTTTTGAAATTAATTTGGGGCTACCCAGGTTATGGCTGCAAATCCAAGATGGCCGTCCAAACAAAAATGGCTACCAAAATTACCGTAATCGGATTTAAACGGTCTCTTATTTGTACCCCATAATTTTCCTTTCTCGGAAATCAGAGTTTATGAGTGTCATACTTTAACTGTACAAATAATCTATGCTGTCTTCTCTCCAATTGCAACATCAGCAGCCCAGCCTCATCGTTGTCCATCTAGAATTGTTTCCCTGCACGTAATTTGAACATACAGTTTAGAGAAAGGATCAAAGTAATTAATTGACAGGTATTTTGCGAGTTAACATTGTTGTTTGCGAAATGCATTGCTTTGGATGACATTATTGCTCAACTATTATGTTCTTCTTGTGTAAGTATACTGTAATTCACAAAAAAACAAAATTGAATGACTTTTACAATTGTATCTTTACTTTTAGGAATCAGCACTATGGCGGCTACCCCCTTTTTGAGTACAGGAGCAGATGACAAAAGACGGTGCCTGCTTTGCAATGAAAATATCAAGGATAAGGATGACATCTCAAATGTGACATTACATGTAGTTGGACTGGAAGTTCTCCAAACACTGGCTGACAGATGGTCAAGTGTTGCTGAGAGTGTATGTTCTTAGCCTCCTTATACTAAATTTAAATTAGCTGGGCCACGACTGTTCACCACCATCCTTATCCTTGATATTTTCATTGCAAAGCAGGCACCGTCTTCTGCTCTTGTACTCAAAAAGGGGGTAGCCGCCATAGTGCTGATTCCTAAAAGTAAAGATACAATTATAAAAGTCATTCAATTTTGTTTTTTTGTGAATTACAGTATACTTACACAAGAAGAACATAATAGTTGAGCAATAATGTCATCCAAAGCAATGCATTTCGCAAACAATGTTAACTCGCAAGTATACATACCTGTCAATTAATTACTTTGATCCTTTCTCTAAACTGTATGTTCGAATTACGTGCAAGGAAACAATTCTAGATGGACCACGATGAGGCTGGGCTGCTGATGTTGCAATTGGAGAGAAGACAGTATAGATTATTTGTACAGTTAAAGTATATGAGACTCATAAACTCTGATTTCCGAGAAAGGAAAATTATGGGGTACAAATAAGAGATCGTTAAACCATTTTTGTTTGGGCGGCCATCTTGGATTTGCAGCCAAATCCTGGGTAGCCCCAAATTAATTTCAAAAGGCTTAGGTTCAGGACGCCACAATGAAACCAACTTTAGAAAACGTTAACAGGAAAAAACAAAGAGATAGTTTGAATATAATTAAGATGCTTTTGGTGGCCATTTTGACGGCCATCTTGGATTAAAGGACAAATCCTGGGTACTCCCCAGACTAATTTCAAAGGCCTTATGATCATGATGTCGGAATCACTGAAAAATCTCATACAGAAAAAAAAGAAGTAGTATAAATCTGATTAAGATAATTTTGGCAGCCATTTTAGATTTTAACAGCCATCTTGGATTTGAGGCCAAATTCTGGGTGGCTCTGGAGCTAAATTCAATGGGTGTAGATTCAGGATGACAGAACCACTGAAAAAACGTTGATATTAAACGTAATTAGCAGTATATATCTAATTTAGGTAATTTTGGCGGCATTTTTGAATTAGGGGCAAAAATCGGGGTGACCCCCAAGCTAATTTCAAATGGTTGAGGTTCATGATGATGAAACCGTTGAGAAAACCTTGACAGGAAAAAACGGCAATTTTTCCTGGTCTGGGCCCTGTCTATTAGTTAAAGTTATGTGCACGTGCAAATCATGGCAGATTCAATTTTGAGATCTTTATATTATTGGAAAGCTTTTAGTGTAATCCATTTTGGTACATGTAAAAAATAGAGTTATAAAAGAACCTGACGTTGTTGATGGTACATTGACTGCACTTGTATTGCAGGATTTTTTTCAAAGCTGTTTTTCTCCAAATATGCTGTTTGCATGGTTGTTGAAGTACAGTGTCGTTCTTTTCACATATCAATAAGGTAAGAGGATTATTATCAGAAAGCCAATTACATGTATTTCCTCTTTATCCTGGCATTTTATTCTCAAACTTTCTCAATGAGGGTCACAAATGTTTGAAACTAGGTATCGGTATGATTAACAGCCTTTGGTAAGGCTTCACATATACAATATACATGTACATGTGACATAATTTAGGAAACTCATATGTTTTACACTATTAAAAGTTGTTTTTAAAAGTGTTTACCACTTCGTAAAGAAGATTGGATTACACGTTGTTTGTTCTATTTATTTTACTTTAATGTAACTTAATTCTATTTGTTTTTGTACTTTTTTGGTACTGTACTCGTAATCGTACTCGGACTCGTACTCGGACTCGGACTCGGACTCGGACTCGGACTCGGACTCGGACTCGGACTCGGACTCGGACTCGGACTCGGACTTAGGTACTCGGACTCGGCCCAGTACTCGGCCTTGAATGTACTCGTACTCGGTGCTTTTGACTCGGACTCGTCACCAGTGTACTTGGACTCGGCCCGGGACTCGGCCCCTAAAGTACTCGGAGTACTCTGTACTCGGATTTGAGGACTCGACTCCAACACTGGTCACAAGTAACTGGATGAACAATGACAAAGGAATGCCTTTGTCAAAGTTATTTTAATAGCTTGTAATTGGGATTAGGACTGGAGGGCTTGTGATGGACTTGCAGGGACTTGTGATGGACTCGACTACATCTATGGTTGGTTTTGCCGTGAAAAATCACATCGCAAAAAGGCGGACGAGCTCCAGACCTACTCAAACTGTAAAGACATGAAGAAGTTCTATGATGCGCTTCAGACAATGTATGGGCCAAAATCAAGAATCCACACTCATCACAGATAAGAACCTCATAATGGACTGCTTGGCTTCCCACTGTGAAAGTCTGTTAAACAGAGACTCAAACATCAGCTCCGAAGCAATATATCAACTGCCTCAAAGCACTGTCAAGGTAGCCCTAGCTGAAGCGCCCACATCTGGTTCTGACTCGATTCCTGCCGAGATATACAAAGCAGGAGATGCTTCGTTTGTGCAACACCTCACATAGCTATTTCAACTGATGTGGATCAAGGGAGTGCTCCCCCAAGAGTTCAAGGATGCCTCTATTGTCCACATTTATAAGAAGAAAGGCAATCGCTTCATGTGTGACAACAACAGAGGAATCTCCCTGCTGGTCATTGCTGGTAAGATCCTGGCCAGAATCATGCTTAATCGCTTCACAACACACATTGCCAACACATTTCTACCTGACAGCCAGTGTGGTTTTAGAAAAGGAAGAGGTACAGCCGACATGATCTTTGCAGCCCAGCAGCTACAAGAGAAATGCATAGAGCATAATACCGACCTCTATTGTGTCTTTGTCGACTTGACAAAGGCATTCGACACTGTCAGTAGAAAAGGCCTCTGTAAACTCGTGTCCAAAATTGGCTGCCCTGAAAAGTATATCGAGATGGTGAAGCAGTTTCATGATGGTATGATGGCGCGAGTAATGGACGATGGGGTGTCTTCAAAAGCCTTCCCTGTATCAAATGGAGTTAAACAAGGCTGTGTCCTTGCACCAACGCTCTTTAGTGTCGTGTTTGCTTGCATGCTTCTTGATGCTTTCCGTGACATCAACATCGGCGTAAAGATGAGATTCAGGACTGATGGAAAACTATTCGCTGAATTAGTTCGTGAAGTCCTATAATGCCGATGACTGCCAGTGCTGGAGGACTCGAGTCCGGACTCGGACTCAAGTCCCGATTTTTAAGGACTCAGACTCGGACTCGGACTCGGACTCGGACTCGAACTCAGACTCGGACTCGGACTCGGACCCGGACAGTCAGGACTCGGACTCGGACCCGGACTCGGACAATAAGGACTCGACTAGCTCGAGGACTCGGCCTGAGTCCAGCCCAATATTTTGTTAACGACGTCGGAGTGTTCAGTTTGCAAATCCCGTCAGTAGCCTACATGTACGTAGTACAGCACGCTTAAACCTCGTACCCATGGTGTTCGAGCAATACGCTTCCAGAACCAGGATGAAAGTAGACCCTGGGGATAAGGTTGAGTACGTTCAGTACGTGAGGTATGGACGCGTCGACGGTTGCCTGACAAGACGTCGGTCCAACAGCGACGCGCGGCGTGGAGACTGGGTAAAATTTGCCGTTCGCTCGCGCGCTCTATTTACGTACGCACGTGCGTATGACGTACAAACCAGTACCGGTCCCTGCGATCGAATACGCTGTTTGGTGCGGTGTCTGTGTAGTTGCCAGTCGAGCCGCATCGTCATGTGGCTGGTGCTCGACGTGCATTACTTCCTAGTAGGCTAGTATATACCAGCAATACTTCCCAACTGATATTCATGACATCATTAATCTTTTACATTTCAAAATTGTGAAGTACTTATTTATATTTCTGCACCATAGAAACATTCACATTTTCTTTTTTGTCTGCTAAAATAGTTCGTGTACTACAATTTCAATAAGAAATCATTACAACATTATGTTAAAGCTTGTCTTCGAGGTCAACTTGTACATGCATAGCAAATTCCGAACATCGATACATGTATACTGCTGCTGCTCGTCCCAAATTTCCATCATGTCGGCAATGTCCCGTGTGATTAAGTATGGATTTACAAATCACAAGGAATATTTATGCCCCAAAACTGGCAAGAAAAAACATTCTGTAATCTGTAAATTCTGCAAAGCTACGATCTCTGAAACTAGTGGAACGACATCCAACTTCACCCGTCATCTGCAGCGAGTACACAAATCCCGGTAGGAGGCCTACAGCGTACAGAAATTTTGTAATTTTGTAGCGCCTGTAATTTTATAGAGTCTGATGTTGGGCAATTAAAAAAATGCGATCCCAAATGTTTCAAGTTGCCCGTTAGTACAGATGATCTATACTCGCTGGCTTAGAAAGTTAGAGAATTAGACAAACAACAAGTTTCATATACCGATCATCTGTTCTACCTGCAGCGGATGTAGGCCCCTATACGATTTGAAGTTTTGCATGGTGGTGCGATATGAGAGAGACTGAGATTGCGGGTAACACCATGTAAAATATATCTCTTCTAGGAAGAAGTGTGGTTCTGAAAAGAACCGGGGTGAGCGGATGATAATTTGATTACTCACTGAAATAATCTAGTGAATTGAATTAATGATTTGAACAACTAATGGCTCTGCTGTGCTAACGCTCAGCTAGCTAAGTCATAATTTCGGTGTTTTGTGCCAACAACTTAAGCCACCTAAAACGAGTGCGTAAGTTACGCCATAATTTGTGGCGCAAGTCAGCGACTTACGCAATGCTTAACTTTCGTGAAATCGATTTATAATGTTGCGCAACTTACGCAATAAATTGTGGCGTAAGTAGAGTTGCGCAATTGCGCAAGGTTTCGTGAAATCGGCTGCAGGTCCACCAGGTTCGCCATGAGGCCCAATAATCTGAGACAGGCCTTGGCTGGAAGAGTTGACGAGGACATGAACAATCTGATAAGCCCCACAGTGTCTGACATCGCTCCGAAGTTGGCTTTGCTCTGCCTGTTGCCAAGTTCAGAATAGTCCCAATGTAGGTTGGTTTTTGCGAATTGGAATCAAAGCTTTCTCGGTGTTGATTATGAAACCCAGGTCGGTGGTAAATTGAACTGTCTGCAGGAGGGCTCTCTCAGTACATTGAGACGTTGGAGCCACTATGAGCCAGTCGTCCAGGTGAACGAACACGTGGATCTGCCTTTGACGCAAGATAGCCGCGACAACCTTGGCTATCCTCGCAAAGACCCGATTAGCTGTGGAAAGACCGAAGGGCAGACATCGGAACTGGTACACAGATCGCTGATATATGAACTGGAGAAACCTCTGGTGCTCTGCATGGATAGGAACGTGAAGATAGGCATCCTTCAGGTCGATGGTTTCCTCTTCATAGACTGGAGAACAGTCGAAAGTGTTTCCATGCGAAAATGTTTTGGCCTGATGTAAAAGTTGAGAGGCCGGCTTCTTTGGAGCGAGGAAGAAGGTTGATGTCCAAGGTGGATCCTGCTGGAAGTGGAATGATAGCATCCTTTCCCCTCAGGGGTCTTATTTCCTCCTCTAAAGTTGCCCTGCAGAAAGAGTCCGTGGGAACAGGAGTTGATCGTCGTGGAGACCATAGTTAGTAGTGGGTTGCTGGTAAACTCCAGACGATATGCCCCGAAGAAATTGTCTGGAGAACCCAGGCATGCGATGATCGGACAGTAGACGGGCGCTTGGCTGTGCGTCGTCGGAGATCCAACTTGTCTTCAGTTTTGAGACGTTTGGCTTCTTGCATCATAGCCTCGTCAAACCTATTTATTGTCAAAGAGATAGCCCCCACCCAGGGGAAGATCGAGCAGGCGGTCCTTAGAGTCAACTGATGGGAGGAACAAATTGTCCAGTAGGCCTACAAGGGAGCGTTAAGGAGGGATCTTCATGGCATCTAGCAAGAGCATCAGACAAGCGCAAATGGTTGTCAAGGGCAGAAATTCTCTTGTCCAGTGTTTGTGTTTTCACATCAAAAATTTGCTTGCAAAATTGTGAGTTCTTATGTCAGAGCAAGTCCTTGGCTTCCGAAGACAAAGTTGGGGTCCAAAAGTATTTTTCGAGGTCTGCAGTATTTGTATTAAACATGCCACTGTGGTTACGCTTTATCTGTGGGAGTGTCCGTTTTTCTTGAACCTGTTGTGGGGCCTCGTTCATTATGTCTGCACACATTCTATCTACTGGAAATGTGGGCTGTTTAGATTTTAGATGCACCGGTATCTCTACGGTATGAGGGCCGAGAGGGCTCTACCGGGGAAGGAGGAAACTGGATAAGCTTATACCCACTTCGGATATGGTAATGTTAGCCCGCTGGGAAATAGAGAGGCTGTCCTCATCAACTGACTGTCAGAAGAGACATATGACATCGAAGGAGATCTGGAACGGGTGTGACGACTTCGATGCCCGGACTCAGACCGTGAGTAGTCAGTAGAAAATCGATGACGGCCCAAACGTCGATCCTCCGGCTCCGAACAGGGCTGCGAGCGGGACCGTGAGCGGGCGTGGGTAGCGTGCTGCAATCTCCCAGTAGTAAAGTGGCCAGTGTGGTCACCGATACAATGTGGAGATTGACGCCGGTGTCACGCCATAATCACTCGAAGAATGCGGCGAATGTCCATATTGTGGCGTGTAGCGGCCGATGAAAAGTGCACCGGTACTGCAGTAGAGAAACCACGCGGATTGAAGGTTTGGACCTCGTGTGGATGTGGTGTGTGTCGATGTCGAACTGACGAGGGACGCTCGGAAAATAAGACCACGCATGGGGTTGAGAGCGGTGGAGAAAATTGTGACCAGTCAACATTTTGACAATTGTCACATACTCCATGTACATATTCTTTTATTGGCATTAGTGCGCCCTCTATATATAATCCAGTGCGCCCTCTATATAGAATTCTAGTGCGCCCTCTCTCACATGGGTCACGCCACAACTGCAGCATTGCATGAACGCAATATGTCAATGTTCTTGACCATCAGTGTGACACTTTTTGTAGCAATTACAGCAAATTACAGCCAATTTAGCAGATTTTGCAGCCAAATTGATGACCAATCACCCATTTTCACACCAATTTGAATGCAAATGTAAAAGCATGCAATTTCAAATTTTAGATATGTTATTTGTGCATTCAAATTAAAACTGCCCACGTGAGCATTTAAATTCGTTGGAGATTCCAGATTCCCCCCACAGTAGTGTTGGACGAGTCTACGAGCGATACTTACCCAAATAGCCACACTGTTAGAAAGTTGGGCAAACAGATTACCCAACGTTGGTACAACAGTCAACATGTTCAACCTTTGGGTAATTTGTCACGTAATTTACCAACTGTTTTATATCCACAGCTGTTCACAAACCAATTGTTGGTTAAAGTGGGGTAATAAACAACAGCTGTGGTTATACAACAGTTGGTAAATTACGTGAAAAATTAGCCAAAGGTTGAGCATGTTGACTATTGTACCAACGTTTGGTAATCCGTTTGCCCAATTACTTTCTAACAGTGCACTAGTACTATACTTATCCAGCCGACAGGCTCAATTCACTAACGGTTTAATCAACTGTCAGGCGCCCTCTCGGGGCCTACCCATCTTGCTATGCGGTGACTCCGCCATCGCAAGTATCGCTCGTAAACTCGTCCCACACCGTGGGGGGAGTCTACTTCACTCACCCAAATATTAAACCACTACTTATGCATAAAATAGCACCGTAAATTGGTGGCTGGGTAGGCGAGACGCCTAACTAAACAAAAAATCTCTACCCTCCTTAAATGGGCTCCTGGCGACGCCGGGAAGAACCACTCAGCCGGGTAGGGCTATGGAGGAAGACTGGGCAGGTGTAAGAACCGCCTTCCCTAATCTGCCTCTACTCTTGAGTACGTGACGTTGGTAGTGTTTCAGCGAGCGCCTACTGGCATTGAACAGCGCCCTCCAGAGATTGGACAGTTTGTTTACATGAGATTTTGGCATCCATGTTTTGCCCTATACATTATGCAGTAACAATCTTGACGAAAATTCCTCTGTTTAACAACCTGGTTTTTGTGTAAATTTAACTCTTCAACAAAACCTCAGATACCGGATATTTCCTAGAGACTTGCCAAAGAAGTGAGTGATCATTTTGGTTGTACTTGAATGAGATTTAAGCCCCCTTTTGTGATATATTTCACCGATTTAAATATATGTGTTTATGCATTATGTGCAAACGTGTTCACATGGTTAAAGTGCTTCAGAGACTGTTTAACAAAGTTGCGGCCAGTTTAGGGAATCTTTTACCTTTCCTTGTTAAAAAAGCATTTCTAGATACATAAGATTACTGGAAGATTAGACCAGTGCAGGATTTTGAAGAGTGTTACATGTAAATGTACATGTATTTTCCGAGTAATTTTCTTGAATTATAGCAATTTAAGGAAGTTAGATCACTGGTAACTGCTTGGAAACTTACTTGAGTTTTCGTTGTGTATTTGTTTGTTTACAGTTCGAATAGTAATAAAGATCAACACAACCTGAAGTTATACAGCATAAATCTGGTGTTGCATCTTAGAATTTATCCGAATCGCAAGGACTCTAGGCAGCAATTCAGTAGTTTACTTCTTGACAATCCATAATATTCGAATTCTTCTGCTAACCTGGGAACTAAAGAAGTACTACTAATGTCAAGATGGCTGATGATGCATCAAAAGAGTTGAAGAAAAAGCGGAGGAATGTGAAGGCAGCACTGACACGGCAAGGAAAAGCACTACAGATGCTAATTGATGGGACCCGGTAAGTGTCGGAGATAAATAATCAGGTACGTCAGATTCAACTTACTTATGACAACTTGGTGCAGAAACATGAGAACTACACCGAGCACATTGATGATGATGATGAATTTGAGAAAGAAGAAGGGTGGTTGGCTGACTGTCAACAAACCTTCATCAGCTGGAAATGTAAAGCCGCAGATTATGTGAAAACAGCTGAACCCGCCATAAGTCCCAGTAATGAAAAGTCAGAATCTGCAGCATCCGATCCTGTTACACCAGATGCCATATCAGTAGTGGAAATGTCTCCCGATATGGTCACGTCAGATGAAGTCCTGTCTAATCCAGTTCCGTCAGTTCCCTTATCGTCAGAGTCTGTTACGCCTGCTGCTGAAAACCCCACTACAAGTCCAGCTGCAGCTCCAGAGGGGAAACCCGACACCACAGATAAGGCCGCCACAAATTGCCCAAATTTGCTGGCGATGTACGAGAATTCTTCACATTCAGAGCCGACTACCGATACATGGTTGACAGCCGATATAGCAAACGTGATGCCGTGGCCATCCTACGCACATGCCTACAGGGAAAACCCCTCGACCTGATTAAAGGGTTGGGTTGCGACTACGATGCGGCATGGGAATACTTGAATGCGATCTATGGAGACCCACGGTTCATAGCTGACATAATTACACAAGACATCGTTAAATTCAAGCCCCTCAAGAATGATGACGACAGCCGGTTCTGCGAACTTGTTCATCTGGTGAAGAAAAGTCACAACATACTCAAGGAAGTCGGCCGTCCACATGACATGGACAACAATCATATGTTGGCTATGCTTGAAAGGAAAATGAACACTGATGACAGAAAAGTGTGGTTCCGGTTCCTTGAAGGAAAAGAACAACAAGCAAGTTTAGAAAGCCTGATGTCCAGGATGACAGCAGAAATGAAGTCTCGCATGAGAGCGACGGCACCTGTCCGAAATCAAACAAGTCCCCACACATCATTTGTCAACCACTTCTCAAAAGCTGCTGAAATGAAGCCCCGTCCCAGTTTCAAGTGCTGGCTGTGCCAAACATCTGACCATTGGGTTGACCAGTGCCCAAGGCTGACTGCAATGACACAGAACGAACGTTTGAAAGTAATGAAAGATAGCCACGCTTGCTACAGCTGCATGAAAAAGGCTGGAAGAAACCACAACGTGTCCACCTGTTCCAGACGACGCCAATGTAAGGAGATGGCTAATGGAGCACCCTGTAGGATGTTCCACCACCCGCTGCTTCATGTACACCCTAGTCCAGTTGGACAGTTCCAGCCCCCCAGTCCCAGTTCTGTTGTAGTTGCATCTGTCAGTAATGGAGAGGCCATGCTACCCATTGTCCAGGTTGAAGTACTCGGATGCCAGAATCTTTGCCTACGTGGAAATGTACTGCTTGACTCCGGAGCACAAATAAGCTTGATCACCACAACCCTGGCCAAACATCTGAACCTACAAGGCAAAGATGTAACTGTTAGAATTCACAAAATAGGAGGAGAGGAAGAGGAGTTGATGACGAAGCTGTTCCGAGTACACATCCGTCTAGTAAATAATAGCCAGATACATGCAGTAAAGGTCATTGCTATACCTAGCATAAGTGAAGAGGTAGCCGAGGTTCGACTCCCAGAGATTGCCGAGCGCTTCAAGATACACAAGGGATCAGTGGACCTACTCATTGGGATAGATCATGCAAAGATGCATGTCGGAGAATCCCGTGAAGTCAGAAACCTGGTGGCCCGCCACTCTCCACTTGGATGGGTCATATTTGGAGCAGCATCTGGAGTTCATGTACAGAACAGTCATTTCCTGCATGTCAGCCTGACGTCACCAGTTGACATGACTGAATTTTGGACGACAGAATCCATGGGAGTTACAGCCAAAGAATGCATCTGCCAGCCAAAAAAGCGAAGTTTGGCTGATCTCAATGAAACTGCAGTCATTGAACAGTCGTGCATGAAAACTGGCAAGAGATGGATGATACCATACCCGTGGAAGAAGGAGGCAAGCTTACTGCCAGATAACAGATCACAGGTGGAGAAGAAACTACAGTCCACAGAACGCCGACTACAGAAAGAGTCAAACCTTGCCGAAAGTTACAACCGTCAGATGATGGAGATGTGTGAATTGGGATTTGCTAGAAAGCTGTCTTCGGAAGAAATGAAGAACTACAACGGCCCAGTCCACTACATTTCGCATCATGCAGTGATAAGACCAGAGAAGAAGGGTACGCCAATTCGCAAAGTATTCAACTCATCTGCTGCTTACCAGGGCCATAAGCTGAATGATTACTGGATGAAAGGTCCAGACCTGTTGAACAGCCTGTTTGGTGTCATCTTGCAGTTGCCATTAGTGGTGATATCTCCAAGATGTACCATCAGATACTCATCCCAGAGAGAGACCAGCATGTGCACCGCTTCCTGTGGCGGAACATGCAGCTGGACCAGGAGCCTAGTGTGTTCGTGAAAACAGTCCTGACATTCGGAGATAAACCTGCCCTGGCAATGGCACAGATAGCACTGAGGAAGACAGCAGAAGAGGCGGAAGCTACCTTCCCAGCGGCCACAGAGGTGTTAAAAGAAAGCACCTACATGGAAGACATCTGCACTTCCACATCCACCGAAGCTGAAGCAAAACAGCTAATGAGCGACATCGATGACGTATTAGCAGAGGGAGGATTCAGAGTGAAAGGCTGGCTAACCAATAAACTGAAAGATGCAGATGTTCCGTTGCAAGACAAACTGGAGATGAAGCTACTAGAAGGCATGACTGAAGAGAAAGTACTGGGGACAATCTGGAATCCTGATGACGATACAATATCGTACAAAGTTATTGAACAGAAACAAATGAAGCTGACCAAACGAAGCATCCTCAGTCAGATTGCCCGAATCTTCGATCCCATCGGCTTTGCATCAGCATTCCTGATCCGCCTAAAAATAGGCATGCAAAGGCTGTGGCAACTGGGACTGCAGTGGGACGAAGAATTGCCAGTAACAGAACAGAAAGAATGGATCAAGATGTTTTTCGAGATACAAGAGCTAAACACTGTAAGATTTCAGAGATGCCTGACTCCGCCTGGGGCCATAGAAATTCCTATGCTGTGCATTTTTTCGGATGCTTCTGAAGATGCTTTTGGAGCCTGTGCTTACCTGAGATGGCCACTTACCAATGGTACCTACGGAGTGAGATTCATAACTGCGAAGTCTAGAGTAGCCCCGCTGAAAAGGCTGACAGTTCCAAGGCTGGAACTACAGGCTGCTGTGATAGCATCTCGTCTGTACAAGACTATCTTGGAAGAGATGAGACTTCATATTGCAAAGACCGTGTTCCTGTGTGACAGTACAATTGTCTTGGCCTGGATACAGAGTAATACAATAAGCCTCAAATCATTTGTGGCAAACAGAGTTGCAGAAATCCAAGACGCCTCGGATCCATCACAGTGGAGACATATCCCTGGAGATATAAATGTGGCAGATGATGTCTCCCGAGGTATACCTGTGAATCAGCTGTCAGATCGATGGAAGTGTGGTCCAGAGTTTCTGTACACAGATGAAAGTGATTGGCCACAGAGCAAGTCCCAAGTAGACCGGAATCAGGTGACAAAAGAGCAACGCAAGGCACAGTCTGTCTGCGTTACAACAGTCAAGGATGACGTCATTAAGTGTTCAAGATTCTCTTCCTGGAGAAGACTGATGAGAGTGACAGCTTTCGTGCAGAGATACATCTGGAACTCCCGACATCAGGAGAAAACCAGAAGCGGTCCTCTTTCATCACAGGAACTAGCAGATGCAGAAAAGCACTGGATTATACGAGCACAAATGGGTCTACACAGACGACACAGTGACGGAGAGTTTAAGTCATTGACTCCCTACATCGATGGAGACAAAGTCCTAAGAGTTGGTGGCAGAGTTGATAATTCCATGATGTCGTACTCGGCAAAGCACCCAGCATTGTTGCCCTATGACCACCATATCTCACTCATGATCACACGTCATGTGCACCAAGTTGGGCACTCTGAAGTAGCTGCCTCCGTTGCAAAGATCAGAGGCAAGTACTGGATACTAAAGGCCCACAAGCTTGCCAAAACAGTGAAGTACCACTGTGTACCATGTCGAAAAAGAGACCACCAGACAGAGACACAACTGATGGCCGACTTACCTGTTCATCGACTTGCGCCGTATACACCGCCGTTCCACTATACGTCGTGTGATTACTTTGGTCCATACACTGTCAAGGTGGGACGCAACAAGACAACGAAGCATTACGGCGTGATCTTTACCTGCTTGAACACCAGAGCTGTACACCTGGAGCTGGCTGTAGACTGCGCAGTACCATGGAGTTTTTGCAAGTGCTGAGACGGTTCTTTGCTATTAGAGGATACCCGTCCAAGATAATCAGCGACAATGGGACACAATTTATAGGAGCTGAAAGAGAACTCAGAGAGATGGTGAGAGGATGGGACAAGGACATGCTACGCCAGTTCTGCGCCGGAAGACAGATGGAATGGACTCTCGTAACCCCAGCCTCACCACATCAGAATGGTTGCGCAGAAGCACTAGTGAAAACCTGCAAGACTGCCTTGAAGCAAGTGATCGGAGCCCAAGTCCACACGCGGTTTGAACTGCACACCGTCCTGCAAGAGGTAGCGAACCTGGTTAACCAGCGGCCAATTGGAAGAATCGCCAATGATCCTGACGACGGCAAGTACCTGTGCCCTAATGATATCCTTCTTGGACGAGCATCGGCAGAAGTCCCTCAAGGCCCTCAAGTCCCTCAAGGCCCCTTTCCAGTAGACTTGGGTTCCTACCCAAGGAGACGAGTGGAATTTGTCCAGAAGATAGTGGATTCCTTCTGGAGACGTTGGCATTGAGATGTTCTCCCACTCTTGGTACCGCGTAGAAGGTGGAAGGCAGAAAAGCGCAACATCCGAGTTCATGACATAGTAACGGTAGCTGATACAAATGCAGTGAGAGGCAAATGGCACATCGGTAGAGTGATTGACGTGTATCCTGGACCAGATGGTCGAGTTAGGAACATCAATGTCAAGACGACAGACGGTGAATACAGGAGGCCTATCACTAAGGTAGCCGTCTTGTATCCAGTCGAAGGGTATGAGGATGACAACTCATGCGTCATCGGGGTGGAGGATGTTTCAGCGAGCGCCTACTGGCATTGAACAGCGCCCTCTAGAGATTGGACAGTTTGTTTACATGAGATTTTGGCATCCATGTTTTGCCCTATACATTATGCAGTAACAATCTTGACGAAAATTCCTCTGTTTAACAACCTGGTTTTTGTGTAAATTTAACTCAACAAAACCTTAGATACCGGATATTTTTTTTGAGACTTGCCAAAGAAGTGAGTGATCATTTTGGTTGTACTTAAATGAGATTCAAGCCCCTTTTTGTGATATATTTCACCGATTTAAATATATGTGTTTATGCATTATGTGCAAACCTGTTCACATGGTTAAAGTGCTTTAGAGACTGTTTAACAAAGTTTAGGGAATCTTTTACCTTTCCTTGTTAAAAACGCATTTCTAGATACATAAGATTACTGGAAGATTAGACCAGTGCAGGATTTTGAAGAGTGTTACATGTAAATGTACATGTATTTTCCGAGTAATTTTCTTGAATTATAGCAATTTAAGGAAGTTAGATCACTGGTAACTGCTCGGAAACTTACTTGAGTTTTCGTTGTGTATTTGTTTGTTTACAGTTCGAATAGTAATAAAGATCAACACAACCTAAAGTTACAGCATAAATCTGGTGTTGCATCTTAGAATTTATCCGAATCGCAAGGACTCTAGGCAGCAATTCAGGAGTATACTTCTTGACAATACAGGTAGCAAGAGGTGAAAGTCGATGGTGACCTCCATCATGCTGCCTGTGAGATCTCTGAGAAAGGGACTCCCTAAAAAAACGCCCATGACGTTGCCACGGCACCAACCTCATATGACGAGTCCTTGGACGGAAGTGTCCCCTTGGGATGGCCCGTCTGGGGTTGCGAACTTAATAGCCGAAACTTTCCTGTGCGCAACGGTGTTCCTCATGGCCTGACGATGTGGGGGTGCCACAGTAATGAATAACTGAGTGCATGTCCCCCACAGCGGTTTAGTGCATGCCAGATACCACTTAAGGGTTCGCACCAGGCACCAAGTATGTCCGAGAGAACTGAGGAGATCGATCCAACGTCTGGGAGGAAAATATCGGGGGGGGGGGGGGGGGTGTGAAAACCCGAAGTCTGATTTTTCGTCAAGAGGGTAGTCTTAGAGGATCAGGCAGACCCTGCCTGGTTCCCAGCATATGTGACCCGCTTCTAATGTGAGCGTATGACTCTCGCTACTTCATCTGGCCGTGGCTGCCGCGAGTAGAAAGGTTAGCTTAAACAGACACACGAAGGAGAGACACCTGACTTGACGGCTCATATGGCACTCCGGCCAGGATGTCGTGAACTTGACCCAGATTCCAGGATGGGATTAACTTTACGGACATGGAACATCCCTCGAAGGAGATGTGTACTCGCCATGTTAGATGAGATGGAGGTCCCGTTGGAGAAGCCATTGTGGACCGCTGCAATGGCTGACCTGTAATTTTTCACTGTTTCTATCGCCAGATTAGCAATGAACAGGGATAACAGGAAGTCCGAAACGATCTACTGCTTGTTCGTTGCACCACCTACTATAATGTCGTAACCTACTGTTGTAGACTTGTCTTGTGGCTAGGCGACGTCGTCCCTTTGTGGCTAATGCTGCAGCATCTCCAGAAAGGCCCGCTCAGCAAAGATACTCTTGACAGTGGCCAGCACGCCAGGTTCAGAACTCCTGGTGCCAGGCGATGGAATTGGGACCTCAGCTGAGACAATAGGTCGAGACGAGCCGGAAGGATTAGAGGAGTTCCCACCAGGAGTCTGTCTAATCTCGGGAAACAAGGCTGATGCGGCCAAAAAGGGGGGCGATCAGACGGATCTTGCAACCTTCCCTCTCTATTTGCCCGATGACTCATTGAAGAAGGGAGATCGGGGGAAAAGGCACAAGCGAACATGGTTGCCCACTTTATTGAGAGAGCATCCATGGCCAAGGCCCGAGGATGGTGGAACCTTGCGCAGAATACCGGGAGCTGAGAGTTGATTGCTGATGTGAACAGATTCATGTGGAGACGACCCAGGATTGAGACAGACCGACCCCCCCCCCCCCCCCCAAACGTTTGTTTAGAAGTAGTGTAAGGCATTGACTACAGCCAGAAAAATGTAATCTTTCTTTGGCCAGAAGTGCGCCAAAAAGGTACATCTGTAGAGGACGCATCCTCAGACAGTACCATGGGATAAGGTCTACTAGACAGGCCATAAATCCCAGAAGCTCGCACCGGGATGGCGTAAACTGATAGGAAGAGGCCGATACACTGATGACTGATGCAGATTGGTGATACGTTCCCCTGTGGGAACTGCTACGCCTTTGTAAAGATCGCTATCCGCACACAGCGAAGTTGGTGTCTAGGACGGAATGAATGGGACTTCCCCTCGTTGAGAATTAACCCTAGAGCCATTGTCAGTACCGTTGTCATGCTTCGAGCAGTCTCATCCTCCGATCTCCCGACGACTAGCCAGTTGTCCATGTACATACAAAAAATCATGATGTTTTGTTGTCGGAGGCATGCTGCCACTGCTCGCGTAACCCTTGCAAATACCCTCGGTGAGGTTGACAGACCAAAGAGAAGGGCCGTTAACTCAAAAATGTGCCCCCGGTACCTGAAGCGCAGGTAACGGGAGTGTGCTTGAAGGAAGAGAACGTGATATCCAGAGACGCTGCCTATGCTGGCGTTGGCAGAGAATCCAGAGTAACGCCTGGGTTTGACAAACTTGTTGAGTGGTTTCAGATTGAGAATCGGTAGCCATTCGCCTGTCCCTTCTTTGGAGTTAGAAATAAGGAAGAAAAACGGGTTGGCGTTGAGCTGATCTGTCAGAGAAACGGATTGGACAGCTCTCTTCCCGACTAGGGAGGAGATCTCCTTAACCAGAGCAAGACATTTGTCCAGGTGGACCGGAACCGGCGATTCGCGAACGTAGGTATCCGGTATCCGACAGAGGGGTTCTTGTGAACTCTAACTGGTAACCGTGGTTGACCGTAGAAAGCACCCATGCGTCGGAGGTGATCTCTTCCCAGGACCCTACAAATGTTTTGAGGCAGCCCCCGATGGGTCCCATGGTGGGGGCCGACATCGAGGGGGAAATGTCACCAGTGCCACCCCCAAAGTACCCGGGAGGTGGAAGCCCTCCGCCGCGACCCCGACCACTGGTCCGGAAGTTCTGCCACTGATGTTGGGGTAGGGACATGAAGCCATCGCCTTCGCCGTCACCCCGGATGAAGCCCTGGCTATCTGACGAAAGGGCTTGAAGAGTTTCTGAAGAGAGGGTGCACCTCTAGACGCCTTGTTCCCTGCAGGCTCTGTCTTGGTGGAAGCTGTTGGCTTCCTCAAGCTCAGTTTGTCTGCAGTGTCGATATGTCTGGCTTCAGTCTCCAGGATCTCCTGGAACTTGCCGCCGAACAGATCTTTCCCAAGAAGGGAAAGATCTTCCAGCTTCTTCTTTGTCCCCTCATAAGGAATGTAAAGGGCCTCCAGAACATTAGTCCTGCGGGACCTAGCGGAGAAGGAGATCCTTGTATACTGGTCCAAGGAGAACCAAAGGGCTTCATCCAGACATTTGAAAGCTATCGCTAACATGTCAGCCGGGACGGAAGAGCCCTCTACACACGCAGACGATGTATTCGGACAACAGCATCGTCAATTTTCAAACTTGGCTTTTCTTTTTTCTGCAAAGACAGCCTCAGTTGCAGCCTTGACGCTATCGCTGGCCAATTTATCCTTCACCATGGCAGGGATAAGGGGACCATCATGAAACCTTCACAGTCCTTAACCGGACCCATTTCTTGAGGGAGGCCACGTGTTGGATGCAATCCACGCACAGACGGTCCAACGGCATAGTTGGGAAGGCTGGATGTCGGGATTACTCTATGCCCGTCTGGCTCGCTACTCTCCGGTAACTTCAATACGCGAACCATATCCCGTTGAACCAATCTCAGCTGGGTTTCAAATGAGGATAGTCCACCTGGATCCGTGATCTCTTCGTCTCTGGAGCATGTATCATGCGAAGGAGTAGGAGAATCGTGAGTGCTAATCCAATCTGCTTCAGGAATCGTCGAGGAATGGAGAGAGATGCCCGGTGGTGACCCCGCAGGGGGCTGACCATGACCCCGAGTAGAAGGTACATCGGAGCCGGCATCCGTAGTGTCCGGAGAAAACAGAGGAAACGGAGGCCTGTCGATGCTCGGCACAATCCTGCTTGGTCCCAGAAGAAACAGGTTTGGGTCCGGATCAGGAAAGGCCGACGCTGGGGGCTCCACCACGGGAGCCGCTGCCAGCCTCCACTGTTGTTGAGAAAGGGCAGACAATGAAGAGCTGATCGATTGAAAAGCCTTCATAAAAATCAGCAGACATGCTTCCCTTCTTTCGAGTTGGCAACTTTCGGGGGAATCCCTTGAGGAGGGCACTCTTGCCCACGGAATGGCTAGACCCACTCCGTTGGATAACAACCGAAGAAAAAGTCAATCTCGGAACCCCAGAGCATTGATCAAATACAGAGGTCGACTGTGACTCGCCAATCCGGACCGGAGGGGGAGGCGAGTCACCGACCAGGAGGACTGCCAGACCCACCTGCGTGGGTATTGGAGGCCTGGTGCCTGAAGATCGTACCGATCGGGCTGGAGAGGACTGAGCCCTGCTCCTGCCCCGTGCACGATTATCCCCGGATACAGCCGGAGCTAAAAGGCCGAGCCGTGGAAAACTTGAGGGAGACTGACACTGGCTGACTAGTTGAAGTCGGAGGTCCGGGCACCGACGGAGATTTCAAGCGACTCGAGTTCCTCTTCTGGGCCTTGCCTTTGGGACTGCTCGCACCCCTCGTCGAGCCCTTTTTCACCATGGAGCCCTTGCGATTAACTGCCGAGGGAACCGCGGGCACACGGAGGTTTATCCCCGGAGCCGACTCGTTGTTCCATACCGTGCTGTACGTCCGACTGCGGGCCGACTGTGGACCATAGTGTTCGGGGGAAAGAGCGTTCGGGGGAAAGAGCGTTCGGGGGAAAGAGCGTTCGGGGGAAAGGGAATGGCTGACGGCCATTATAACCCACGATACTTCCTGCTCCAGCGTACCAGCTCCCCGAGCTAGTTGAGACGGCTGGGGGAAGGGAACGACCGACATACCCCGTGATACAACTCGCTAGATCTCAAGGTCACCGTGAGCAAGTGGAATTGACCGGGAGAAGAAAACGGCCGCTATTCCCCACGATACGTTGCGCTAGTCCCCTGAATGGCCGGGAGGCTGACTCTGGCCGGACAGGGGCCCCACAAGTGGAGCGACTAGCAGAATGAACTCCGAGGAGTTATAACGCACAACTAGTCCTGCTCTAGTTTACTAGCTGCTCGAGCTAGATGCCCGGGGGAAGGGAACGATCGACATACCCCGTGATATGACTCGTTAGATCTTAAGCTCACCATGAGCAAGAGGAAACGACCGGGGGGAGGGGAATGGCTGACGGCCGCCATTCTCCACGATACGTTTTGCTAGTCCCCTGAACGGCAGGGAGGTTTGATCAAACTCAGAGGAGTTATAACGCACAACATGCCCTGCTTTAGCTCACTAGTGCCCCGGGCTAGCTGAGACGGCCGGGGGTAGAGAACGACCGATAGCCGCTATCAAAGGAGATAGAACCGCACTTCTCTCTGCACGCAACCATCGCTAGAAAAAATAAAAGGATTTATGATGCCGGAGTGACTGCATCGCATGATGGGTAGGCCCAGAGAGTTATTTTAGTTATTTTATAGGAAATATCGTTTCACTGACCGGTTCAAAGTTTGGCGTTTTTGGATGATTAACAAATCCGTTTTTTTTCCCGATGATTGTTACGCGGAACAATCATTGGAAAACAATATATATTTCAACTTTTCTTGAAAACGACAGCACACCAAGTTCCATCATTTTACAGGATGATTCAGATTGCTATTAACTTACAGTCTAGTAAGGTTTTTCGTAATAATTCATAAAAAAGAAAATTGAGGATTACCAATCGTGTACACTACATTTAATAAGGGAATAAATATGTGCTGGGCCGGTTTTAAACGTACGTTTAAAAGAGCCTTGGGGCCTGGGTGCTTGATAATGACCCGAGCCAAAGGCGAGAGTCATTATCAGCGTCCAGGCCCCAAGGCGGTTTTAAACGTACGTTTAAAACCGGCCCAGCACATATTTATTCCCATTCATAAAATACCTTTTTGTATAATTAAGCAAACAACACCGAAAATTATAAATTTACAATGATTTTGTTTAATTTGTTTTACCTTGGTTTGTAAAACACCCCTTCAGCTATTTAATGGTTTGTGCCACGCGCGATTAGTGGTAAACATGTGGAAATTGATGCGCGCGCGACACGCCCGCCAGGTGGTGCAGAACGCAGCAGTGCCGGTGTACCGTAAAACTATGGACTCTAAATACGGACGCATCGGCAGTATTGCGCTTGCGTTATTAGGAGAGTGACTGGTCGCTCGAGTGTTCAACCAATAAAATGGACCAGATTTTGTAGGACTCTACATTTCGTGTGACACCGAAATTGTATTTAAAAACCACGCCGTGTTTAAACAACTTCCAGCCGTGTTTAAACAACCGTTTAAACACACCCACGTGACAGGCTCTCGACCAATAGGGATAGTGAAACTCGCTGAGGCATTTATAAATACAAATTTTAACTCTCACACCAGACATTAAAAAGATAATACACAAGCCGCTTTTCATTTTTAAAGAGCAGAAAATTTAATAACCAATCAATTGATTGAAAATCAGTTGAAGGTTCGGCTATTTCTTGTGTTAAATTACTGTTTTTTGTATGAACCTGATCTAAAAGGTGTTGCAATTCTTTACACGCTGCACATTTAATTATAAGGCGTAAATGATTTTAAACTTTGTAGCTGACGATGTTTCATTCTGGAATACAATAGTATTACATGTATACACGTATACTTGGAGCGTCAGTTAAAACACACATATTATATGGCCATTTCTCAAATCTGACTTTGACTTTGGCTCTCTCTAAACTATTCCCCAGCTCCAATCCGAAGCCTTGAATAATTGAATAAAATGAACAGGCTCTGGTTGTAGGTTCACAATACAAGACTTGTAAATTTAGCAAAAAAGGCCCCAGATCTTTGGACCTAAATTTTTGTGAAGCCAAAGCCAGTTTAAGAAATGGCCTATATACTGCGCCACCAATAGTTTGTAATGCAGTGGCCATTGTTCGCAATGCGCGTTTGAAAAAAGGTCAACGTCCGGACGTGCAGTCTACCCTTTTCAAACGCGCATTGCGTTTAACTCCGAAAACAATCCTTTTTTTAATTGCTATTTTTCAAGACAAAACCCACTCACATTTAGTTACAGAATAATTACGTTACAAATATCAAATTATTTGCTACCCGATAATAATTTGGGCATATATAGGCTATAGTTTATAGTAGCCTACATAGAATATAACTTTTATAAATGCGCAAAAGCAACCATACTTCTTTTTAGGGTTAAAGACGCCGAAATAGCAAAAACAAAAATTTTTTTCGTTGAAATAGAACATAAGAAAAAAGAACTTAGAAAAAAAAAAATCGAATTTGCAAGAGCGTGGACAGTTTTATCTTATAATATCAGCCCTTTCTTTGTTAAGTACAAGCATAGGCCTACTACATGTATAACGCTATGCTAATTTACTTTAAAAGGGAGCACGCGCCAGTACGTAATTCGTTCGCACGGACGTAATATTTTCCACCTCTATATAATATTTGTCTAACTACTGTAATATATACGTAGTGTTTTCCATCTTTAACAGAATATAAGTAATATTTTTTTTTATTAGTAGAAGCATACTATAACACTATGCTAATTTATTTATCATGAGCTTCATGAAAGATATCATTCGAAAACGGGACGCACCCCAACTATACGTAATTCATTCGCACGGACGTAATATATTCCATTTGCCTTTGCGAAAGAACTTGCTAAAGTTCGAAACGTTAAGCCAGCTCATTTTGTTGATTTGAATATTTCAGGTCAATTCAGTCAGTTAGCAGTTTGCAGCAGTTTAATTTTATTTTAATATTTTCCATCTTTAATATAAGTAATATTCTTTGTTAAGTAGAAGTAGGTATACTACAACGCTATGCTAATTCATCATGAGCTTCATGAACAAATAATTCGAAAACGGGATGCACGCTCCTATCCTATACGTAATTCGTTTGCATGGACGTAATATATTCCATCTCTAATATATAATATAAGTAATATATAAAATATAAGTAATATTTTCATCTTTAATAGAATATAAGTAATATAACTGCACCTACATATAAATTCGAGTCGACACATGGTTCATGTATTATTAACTATATTATAAAAGAATGTGGAATTTAAAGAAAAGTACTATTGTCACAATTGTCAATTTGAGTTTTATTGTTAAGTTTTAATATTTGGTTCTCTAAATTTAAAAATTATAGGCCTAGCCAATCTGAACCGCAGACTTTTGGAATTCTTGGCCAGTGGAGTAGCCAGGCCCTTTTCAGTGTTGTACCCCTTTCAACATGTAAATATATGAAATTCAAATAATGCAAGGTAATTCTATAAATCAAAGAGACAACTATTCGAATTACTCTTTGAATCTAAAATCTAAATCTAATTACTTTTCGAGCAATTCCATGATAAGTGAATATTGCCCAAGAGGTGATTTTTGTTAATTCTTTTAAATTTTACACTGAATTACACTGAAATATATTAACTGTGTCAAACGAATGGTCTGTGTCTGCCACAAATCCTTATTGTAAGTGTAATATCATTTCAACCACGCCCCCTAACAGGGACAAGACTGCTGAATTGCTGATCTTTTTGTTCACTTAAGATTTATCAACTACATTAGAAAGCATTTTATTATTCTGAAATATATTAACTGTGTCAAACGAATGGTCTGTGTCTTCTGCCACCAATCCTTATTGTAAGTGTAATATCATTTCAACCACGGCCCCTAACAGGGACAAGATTGCTGAATTGCTAATCTTTTTGTTCACTTAAGATTTATCAACTACATTAGAAAGCATTTGATTATTTTGAACATAATGCATTGCATTATTGATTTAATGTTTATTTAATTTACCCCTAACTCCCCAGGGTGTGTGGAAAATCATATTAAAATTGGAGGATTCAGGACTGTTAGGGTTAATTTTTATTTTATTTTACTTCTTTCTGGAAATAAGACCAAGGATTCCTCAAGAATGCATATCACATTGTTGCTCGAAAGCCCAAGAAACCCGGAGGAAGACGAGGAAGGAATTTTTAGTTTTAGGTGGGATAAAAACCTTAGAATGATATTCTGGGAAACACAAGGATTCAGGCAGGGACTGAAAACCCAATCAATCCTGGTGGGATTCGAACCCGGTGTCACAGCAGTGGGAGGCGAGGAGAGTACCACAAGTCCAACCTGATTTTCCAATATCAAGTCCAGGATCATTTAATGCAGTGTAAAGGCCACAGTACTTTTGATACAATGTATTCATATGCAGAGAGGATTGTTGCCCCTAACCCCCTAGGGTGCATGCAAAATCATATTAAAATTGAAGGATTTGGGACGGTTAGGGTAAGGTCAGTCTATAATCGGTCGCGCTACTGAAAAATTGACAAGTGAGCATCACACACGCGGTTTATAGTTATTGCTGAACTGCCAGCGACGAGTCGCCGAATGACACTGGCGACGTCGCTACAAATGATTAAACTAAATGACATGGTCGACCTCACTTTTCATGATTGGACCAATAGAAGTGCGCGGTTGGTAAAAAAAATGATGAATATGCAAAATAAATAGCAGCAAACAAAATGGAGGACTGCATTTTTTCAGAAGAGGATTCCATCCCCTGCATTTCGACCAAGCAGACTACAGAGGCATTTGCAAGAAGAAAAATGCTAGATGACAGGCCTAACATTATCCAAATTGAAAAAATTCACGAATAAAAATGCAAAGACCTAGGCTGCTTCTAGAAACTGAGGAAACACAGTCTTGGTCCGGTTCTTGAAGCTGGGGAAACTGACGAAACACAGTCCAAAATTCCCTCAAATTTATCTTTCTATAAAACTTGATATTTAACTTGCTACTATTTCTTCCGTTTTTCCAATGCGTGATCGTCACATCTAAAAAGTGAATTTGGTGCACATTACGCTTATGTTGCACGCTTTATCATGAATTCGCGCGACGACTATAAACTGCCCGAAACCGGCTTTAGCGTCCGGCGACCATCAGCATCCGGTGTTCACCATCGCGCGACCGACTATAAACCAGCCTTTATACAAATCATGAGCGGGCTTAACCCCTTGTGTACGGGTATTAAATGGGGGCGCCAGGGCGCCATGCTGGCTTGTGCAGCCAAGCGAAACGGAAACAAGAGGCTTATGCAGCTAAGCATAATGTACACAATACCCTAATAATGGACTGAAAATGCAGAGATTGGCGTGTATAGATGTCAACCGGCCAGGTGGAAAATTTCAATCCACACATATTACCGGGCGCCAAAGGTTAAAAACTCTCAATCTTTTATTTGTATTTGATGAGGTGTTCTGGATAGGCTTGGGCATCGTGGAAAATAACATATATGGCAGCTTTGTTGATGTCATTGACCACGCTGTCAAACAGCTGATCTGGGTTGTTTGGTTTGTTGGGAGGCACCACCATTCCATGTCCACCTGTTGTATAATCACCCACCAGGACTTTGGTGGAGTAAATGTGCTTGGTGTTGTTGGCATTTGGTTGGGCGTACGCAGATCTGGCCGAGTAGCTTGCATCGGTCGCGAAGTAGGTCCCATTGCCATACATAGTTGCTGAGGAACAAATGAGGCAAAACAAATTGGAAATCAACTAGATAGTGATGACGCTTGCTTTTGTTGTTTTCCTGCAGGGGTGCTATACTTCTGCTTTTGAATTTTTGTGATTGAATTTTTTGCGAATCCTTTCAGTAAACCTAGTGTTGTATTGGACACAGTGGAGGCCGTCCAACTGGGCTACAAAACGCATTCATCCTAAAAATGCTATGGTTGGAAAGATCATTCAACAGCTAGAATACAATAACGTACTCGACCATCCCTTGAAAATGCGCCATTTGTCTGAAAATCCTTGACGAATATAAATTTTGGGGCCGCCAGTTTCGTTCGGAGTAGTGCCCTTGGCGCTTGGGTTGTGCACAGGCTGCACTATATGCGGCACCAGTCTGAATGTCCAGATGTTACTGCTTCAGTTTTTTTCCTCAATTCTTCGTAAATATTACACAAATATGTAAGGTAACTAACCAGAGAGACTAAATTTGAGGGGATTTCAGAGCAATGTGTGCCTTTAGCTGGATAATGTGATTTTTAATTTTAGTTTTAATGTAAATGTAAAAACTGCAATTTATGTATGTCTTTCAAGCAGCGAAAAAAATGATATGAAAATGAATTAAAGGCATGATTTTCTTCGAGTTTCGTTCACCAAATCTTGTCGATAAAGTTGCAGCCTTTCGAGATAAATTAGGGGTAAAGGCAGCCCTTTGTCTGTAGGTCCACTCGGTATTTGAAGGATTTTTTGTGGCATATTTTGGGGGAAAGTTTACAATCTGGGAAACTGAGGCCAATATTGAGAAATTGTTTCTTTAGGCAAATAGTCCTGTCCTGTTTTCAAATATGTCAAAGCTTTCCTTTATTAGCAGAAACACTAAAAGGTATGCCAATAAAAATATGCATCGCTCCCTATGGGTTGAAAACCATCGTCGGACGGGAGATATAGGTATGGTGTAATGGGCTTGACCAGGCGCCAAACCTGTTCCGCATCTTTTTTCAACGAACCATTGACAAGAATGATAAACAAAATAGTGGCTGTGATAACAATGAGGGGATGTATTCTTTTTGCGTAGTTTATACAAAAACCTTAAAAATAACACAACTGTGTACTTACCGTTTTTACCGCAAAAGCTACGGTTAAATCCAAACCTGTTGATCTTCTCACAAGTTTGTTCATCGGTACCATGATACAATGTCTCTTCAACATCAGTTCTACCGAGACGGGCCTCTAGCGATGTCTTACGAGCTTGGTACTGCATCATCAAGTCTTTGTTTTGAATTCGCAGTACCTTGAACAGACCATGACAAAGTAAAATAACTATTCGTCAAACAATCCACACGGGAAACTGACTAGGTAAATTTTTAATACATTTTCAAAGTGAACAAAGAAACTGGCAGGAGCGGGATTTGAACCTGCGACCTCCGGAATACCGTACCGGCGCTCTACCAACTGAGCTATCTTGTCCTATGTTGGCGGTCTCCCAAATTGTCAGTATCTTTGTTCGGGTGGGCGCTAGTCAGAAGTCATAAACCCAGAATGCCGTATAGCCAGGGATCACACCCAATTTTACGATACAACCTGGGAAGCGACATTGTGGGGATCACTCAATGAGGATACAACTTTTTTTTACGGTATTATTATTAGTTATTAGTCCATTTCTAGCATTAAACTTCTTGATAGAGTATATGCCTACATGTATGCTAATTCTGATTGTGGTATATCCCAGCTTAACAAATTACACAATTTTAGTGCTTAAAATGTGACCTTTAATTTTATGCCACGTGACACATTATGATGTCATCACGACATCTTTCTGAGGCGCATACTTTTACTATAATTTCTATGCCTATTTGATAAACCAAGCTTGTCAAATGACTGAAGTTCAATCAAAAGATCTTTCTTCTTAATTATGGTGACAACAGGTCAAATTTTCACAGCACCACGACAGTAGCCCTATTTTAAATTCAACCAACCTGTTGGACCTCTCAGAAACATTCTAGTACCAATGAGTCCTTTACCCCTTGTGTCCAGCTGTTATTGATGATGAGGTGCTGGTATGTCAGGATTGGGGCTGTGCAGCCAGGTGTAAAAATATAGGTGCCACACTGAATAGAGTAGTCCTATTCATCACACTTTAGCTTTGTTTTGAAAAAGCTCCATCTATTCATTACACTCCCATTCAAGGGCAAAATAGTTAAATTAATGTTTTGAGTAAGCACAGGAATGTGCCTATAGACCCCAACCAGCCAGGTGGTCTTTTTCAAACCACGGTTATGGCCCATGTCCATATGCAAGAGGTTAATAAAATACCAGGGATTAATTATGATTTTCTATTTAAAAAGTCAACAGTGCATAGTCTAAATGACTGAGGGCACTATCTATTTTTATCCTTCGTGAAAGATTGTGCTCGGACTGAAATGTCAGGCCCTTCTTACTTATATTAGTTGTATAATTTCAGGTCATTCTAGGTAGCAATTGCAAGCAGTTTCTCCAACTGGAGAGGTGTTACTGAAGATGTGAATGAATAAAACAAGATATTCACAACTTCTCTTGCAAAAAAAGCATCTGCACAGTGCCCTCAGCCGGTCCAAAAATCTTGCCTCAAAGGAATGGATTACCTCGTCAATTTGGGCAATCGGGATATTGCCCATGGATGCCCTGAAACGTGTTTCAACATCGGTATACTCCTGGGTCCCAGCAGTCAGTGGAACCAGCTGGAAGTGCTCACCTTGAACCATGGGTATCCAGTTGCTCGGAATTTCAAATTTAGCAGCTACAACATTGAAAATATCAATATGAGATGCAGTTAAAGACAATAGTTGACCGCTATGTCGATGGGTGGTTGCCCAACTTAACTGGGAAAACACTTGAGTCTTGATATCAGATACTCTTTTGTTCTTTCGTCTCCTACATATACATGAGTCTTTCTGGAAATTTAGACATGAACTAGACTTGTGGTTGGCTCAATTTTGCAAGTTGAAACTGTGTTGTAATTGGAGAGGTTGAGATTTTACAATGTGCGCGTGTGTGTGTGTGTACGTGTGGAAGTGTTGTAGCAAGTGGGGAAGTTACAAAATAACTTTTCAAATTTGATAAGCCTGATGTTCTTCGACTGTTCTCATCATAAATACGTGCCCAAACGGTATAGTGGTATAAGGAGTTGAGGGGCTTTGCATTGTATACTGAGACGTCTTGCATACCCTAAAAGCTGCTAAAAGACTATATAACAAATCCGAGATTAATGAGCTACGTAGGTCTGTATATGCAGCAAAATGGAAAGCGATCGATACTGATGAACAATAGCAATAACCATTGTGACCACAAGCTAAGGTATTCAACTTAATATAAGGCATCCTAAATTTACACGTGTCAGTGTACTTATAAAATCGCTTTTACACGTACGACGTTACGTGTAGGGCTTAAAAAGGAAGGACTGCGCCGGGGGAAAACTGAAATACTAATGTTGGTATTTCAAGACAATCGTCTTGAACTTTTGTCAACATTTAAAACAAACTTAGTTTTAAACACATGAAATCAACCGTATGCGCTTAAAATGAAAACTTAAAACTTGTCTCTTTTGTTGGTATTAGCTGATAGTATGCGTACACGTCAACGTACAAGTACAAGTTGGAAATCTCAACCCCTCTATTATATAACTTACACATACAAATACATTTTCATTTGTGCAATGGCCAGTTACAAACGGTTTTGTTGGGGAACTTGCTTCAAATTTGCAACACACTATTAAACCGGATAAAAAAAATTGACAGTCAGGAAAAATTGAGCTATTACAGAGAAACGTCTATATAAAAAACATAATTAATTAAAAAAAAAAAAATTAATTAGTGTTTAAAACACTGGCTAATGTTTCGTGTAACAGTTAATCTCAATACTAGAGCCACTTATACATAGATTTGATTTGCTCATTATGACAGTGTAGTAATGCTCTAAAGTTTACACGAAAAACCATTACTATGAATTCTATCTTCCTTCTTTGATATCACCTGATGATGAGGGATGCACACAGCAAAGTCGGAGATCACAATATACTCATGGAGAAATAACACCACCAGATGATGAACTTTTTACAATTTGTGTTTTGCTAAAAGTGGGCATGATGCTGGACTGGAAAGTAATTATATAGGTTTAACGTTTTTACTGGTAAATTCACAGAAGCAATATAACTCCTTTGTATACACCATATTCACTTAAAAATGTGTGGCATATTAGTAATATTTCTTTAACATTATGCCTTCAACTTTTTCGTCGTGTACTACAATTCGAAACCTGCGGTGTAAAGTAACACCCTGTACCTATACTGGTTGAATGGTTCAATACAGATACAACACGGTGTTAATTTAACCCCTTGCCTTAAGGTTGGGGGGGGGGGGGGAAACACTGACACATTGTGTATCCTGGGGAATTTTCAAAAATGTGTGCTTATCTTTGTGTATCATTCTGGTGCATGTAAAAGCCAATGACCCATAAAATGTTTATGACAAGGGGGAAATTATTGGGGGGGGGGGGAGGATACTGCCATAGCCGTCCCCTGACCCAAAAATATTGGGGGGGGGGGGAAAGATGTGTCACCCTGTCTTCCCCGCACATGACACTCCCATTCAAGAACAATAGTTGAAACATGAATATATTAAGTGCATACAGTCGATTTTCCCTGGATACTTCCGAGGACAATGCTTTGTGTTTCCTATTGTTCCTTTAATATAACCCAACCCCATAGACTAAGCACGTATTTCTACTTGCAAGGACCGATTTCAAAAAAGACTTGACTTGCGAGGACTGAAAGGTTTCTTTGTATTAAATTTCCTTTCTCCTCTTGTCCTCGGAAATATATACAGAACCTGCACAGGAATGCACATACAGATGACAACCGGCCAGGTGGTCTTTTTTAAACCGCAGCTATGGCCTTCGTCCATATTCAAGAGGTTAAACATCACAGTTTTTGCAGTGGAACTCCGAAAATGATGCTCGGTTTGATCGATTATATCTTTGTGATACCACTAGCGGCTTACCTTGCTGAAGATCCACACGATGTATGTTCAGAGTGCCACCCCTGGACATTTCCTGCATCTGAGTCAAGTCGATGGTGACCTTCCCCTCACCTACCAGATCGAGGGCTACCGTGGGCTGCTTCTTCTGATACGCGTCCTCAATGATGGCGTTGATTTCTGGGTCATAGTCTTCCACTCCAGTAGCAGCGCTGTACTGCCACTGTACCTGTGCACAGGTTTCACAGGAATAATCCAGTTGGAGTAATCTCTTTCGATAAAGTTTCGGGACTAGCTTCAGTCTGGATCACATACGCTATTGTTCGACTTCGTGGGGCAACATGTACCCAAATGAAACAAGCACGGGTACCTGGGTACGTACCTGGGTACCCAATAAAGAAAGCCAATCCCAAAAGTTAAATCTCAAAAATTGCTGTTTATATTGTTCGTATACAGTACATTGCAATTGAAAGTTAACCTCAAAATGGGAATTTCTCTTCACACTTTTTCTCTTCTCAGGGAATTCATTTTCATTTCACAAAATGTGACCCGCTCTACAAAAAAAGGGTATTATGTCGCACTATGTAAAAACACACAGAGGGCTGTTCTATGTGAAGCGGGCGAAAAAATCTTCACATAAGTGATTTTTTGGTTTTTGGTTTGTTGGCTTCTGTTATATCTATATTTTCATAATTTATTTTCAGGAACATTAATATTGATGAATACGGATGAAAAAATTAGTGTTGATAAATATCTTATTTCTTTGCACTTTTTGTGTTTAAAAACCTATATCTCTAAATGCACTTATGTTAAACTTGGAAAATAGGAGTATACAAATGTCAAGATATCTCGAGAACAAAAAATGCCACAGGGGTCAAACCTACACCAAATTAAAGCTTAGGATGACACAAATTCAACTATGTATACAACTCATTTTTCAGATTTTGCGACATAATACCCCTTTTTGCAGAGCCGGTCACAAATGTGAATGTTTTTTCCCAAAGTAGGAAAACATTTTCACACCTTTTCACACAAGTAAGAAAAAAATTTCACACCTTTTCTCAAAGTGGGAAAATAATTTTCCAGTTGAATTCACAGCTGGAAAAAGTTGTGTGAGAAATATGAAATGTGAATGGGAATGTGAATAGGAATTCTTTTCAGAAAATTTCCCATTCCCATTCACAGTGTTAACTTTCAATTGCAATGTATTGTCCACATTGGTGCATCAATGCAGCAAGATGCAAATGTGTACAGTGAGCTCTAAAGCTTTCCAGTGTAAATTTTCACAAGCATTGTAAACATTAATCTTTTTTGTTTTTCTACGTACCCTGCTTTTCATTTTGAAAATTGCCCACAAATTACATTTTTCATTATCTGAGTAATTCGATTCCGGGTACTCGATTCCGTAATCTGGAACATACAGTTTCTCACATTAGCTGTCCGGTACTCGGGTGCACAGCCCTACCACATGATTTGTATATCTTTAAAAAAGTAAAAATTGAGTAACACAATCGAGTAACAAATTTTCATACTTTAATATTTCAAAGCAATGTAGTAAAAATGAAGTTCTGCTCAAGAATTTTGTCAACATTTTGAAAAATCTTATCAAATGAACTTTTTAAAAGTTGTTATTGATTTTCTTTTAGATCCTATTCGTGCTGGTTTCAAGCATTACATGAAAAACAAAGAGTGCGTATTTCCTATATACATGTATGGCTATTTGCAAAATTTAATAGTTGTTTGCGAACGTGTTAAAATTAATCTGCAACATGAAATTTGACAATTTTTCAGAGAATATCTGTGAAGTTATAACCACAAAATATTTTGATCTCATACATTTAAATTGTTCAATCATTAATGAAGGCACATCTTACAATTTCTGGACAAGAGAATGCCCTTTCCACAGAAGTTCTAATACAAATGGGAATGAGAGATTCTAATTTTAAGAACTGAGATGAAAAAATAACCTCGATATCATCAATAACAATGGAAAAGGACCAGTATGTCTGCTGCCACCACGATTCTCAAAGTCTCCAATTGTCGTTTCACTGTGAAAAATCTGCTTCATTCTCAAATTCGAGTGAAGTATGAATTGGCCTAAAAGCTCCCGAAAATAATACTAAGTAAATGAAAGTAGTTGGCTCTACTAAATTACATGGGGTTGAACTGCATCATCGAAAGGGCAGTGGTTGTGGGGAGTTGCCCAAAATGTCTCTCTTGAAACTTACTTCTTTTGTCATGTGCTCACTCCGTTGCTTCTGCGTTTCTTCAATCTGCAATCTGGTAAACAGCTCCTGGATCTTGAATAAGGCATCCTTAACATTCAATTTGAGGCCTTCGACCCGGATGAACTTGGCATGGCCTTTTGACAGTTCTATGTGCACCTATTGAAAAATAAATATAAAGTTTTGCCAAAGACGGAAGGAATGAACAAATAAGGGATAGTGCATAGAATATACAGTGCACTCTCTCATTATGAGGGAGTTGCAACGTAGGTTATTGACACTCGTTCAGTTCTTGTGTCAGTCAATTGCTGTAAGTGATAACACAACACTTGGGTTTGTACTGGACCTAAGTTTTGGTGGCTGGGTATTCAGAAAGTGGGTTCGAATCCCAGCCTGGCCGGTCATTGCACTTGTGTCCCTGAGCAAGACATTTTATCATAACTGCTTCTCTCCACCCAGGTGTAGAGATAGGTACCAATGACAGCTGGGCATAACCTGTGATGGACTGGCATCCTGTCCAGAATAGAAACATTTGCAGTTTAATGCTAAGGAAACAGAAATAAAAAGACATAAAAAGAAAAATCTTTAGTAAAACCAAATCCCGGGCAGACGGCTTATCATGCAGGCCGGGATAAACTCCTTTTTCTTTTTAATTAAGATTTTTCTTTTTACCACTGATTATACAGTACTCACTGCTACATTGGATTTGAACCAACCAGCAAGCTCGGTAGTTGAGTGGTTAAGACATCTAGTAAGCAGGAGGTTGTGGGTTCGAGTCCCACCCGAGTAAGCCTGTGAATTTGTTTCCTACAGGCTCTCGGAAAGCACTGAGCATACAGTGCTTCATACATTATGTCAGGAAAGGGAAAACATATCTTTTTAAGTACATCATCCCCAAGGCAAATTCCATCTTCACACTACTAAAGAACATGTTAAATTTTAAATTTGAAATTCTCATTTTGCGTTTTTTAAAAGATAAAATATTACACAATGTGGCTACTCTATAAAGTAAATGTCAAAAGTCATAACTGAAAATTGATTATCTGCAATACAGCCCCAAGTTGACCACAAATAAGACACACATGCAAAACAAATTTCCACTATACATGATGAAAAACAAGTTTAAAAAGGCAAGTGCCTACAAGGAGTATAAAAAGAAAACAAAGTTACCAACATTGTATTTCCTTTCAATATTCTTCAGTTCAGCTTGGTATTCTTCAGTCATTTTGGCGACCATTCCAAGATGATCCGGCATATCCTAATAGGAAAACAAAAGAAAATTTAAACTGAGATAAAATCAAGCACCCAAAATGCATTTGAGTGAACTGAGCTCAGTGTATAGAGCATTTCGAGGTTGTCATTTATACAGTTTCTAACTACAGTTAGACGTCACTCAACAGCAATTTCTTCTCTCAATGATCATGCCATGAGAGTTACCACATCGATGGCACGGAGCAAAATGTTTGCCTGGACCCTGAGATATATGGCCATGAATTGAGATGAAATTTCACAAACAATTACACCAACCACAGGCTGAACGTTTTATCTTCAGCGCTCATGGTACCACAATCACTGCATGTCATCACCATAACCACCGCCGCTATCACCACACTATCATAGCTATATACAAATATAATGAATACACAGCACTTATAAGGCGCATTTTATCTGTGAAACATTCAAAGGCTGGGTTAAAAACAAGACAAAAAACTAAATTTTGTGTTTGGTGTGAAAATGCAAATGGGTCTGTTTTGAGATGTCGTTAAAAGTGTGTGTACACATGTACAGGTTCTGTATATATCTCCGAGGACAAGAGGAGAAAGGAAATACAAAGAAACCTTTCAGTCCTCGCAAGTCAAGTCTTTTGTTGAAATCGGTCCTCGCAAGTAGAAGTACGTGCTTAGTCTATGGGGTTGGGTTATATTAAAGGAACAATAGGAAACACAAAGCATTGTCCTCGGAAGTATTTGGAAAGTACGACTGTATGTTCTTGTCTGAGGTAATTGGGAAGTGAGTTCCTTAGGCAGGGGGCAATGCTAGAAAAAGCTCTGTCTCCATTTAAGTCCGAGGAATAACAAGACTATTGCTCGTTGACCTCAGACCCGACCTGACAGAGCGGGATTGTAGTATGTTCTTGAGATAGAGCCATGAAGTGTCTTGAATGTGAGGAGGAGGGATCTTGAACTGAATTCTGTACTTAACCGGTAACCAGTGTAATTTGTTCAGGATGGGAGTGATGTGATGATCTGATATTTTGGAACCTGTTAGAAGACGCGCGCGGCAGTGTTCTGTACAAGTTTCAGACAATATGCAGTAGTAGCAACATTTCTGGATTGCTTCACCTCACACATGAACTCCTCGGCCTGATACGTTTCAATCTTGTCCGTAGCTTTCTCGACGGTGACCCCATCCATGGCGCAGATACGTAGAAGCATCGTTTCCTGCAGGGCCTCATCATCAGAAGTCTTTTCCTCGGCAGCTGCACCAGGCATAAAGGATTTGGCCCAATCTGTTGGGGGCAAGAATTGATATACAATATATACACGGTGCCAATTTCCTTAATTCCTGTGATGGGTTCATTAGATCACGGGCAATTCCTGAGCTAGACATGCTTCAGCCTCACCTTGAAATAAACGCAACCATGCAATAAATATTTAATTTTCAAAGTGAACAAAGAAAACTGGCAGGAGTGGGATTTTAACTTGCGACCTCCAGAATACCATTCCAGTGCTCTACCAACTGAGCTATCTTGACCTATGTTGGCAGTCTCCCAAACTGTCAGTGTCTTTGTTCGGGTAGAGTGTCGACAATTTGAAACCTCTGGTAAACCTCTAGTGGGATGTGGCCAGTATAATGATGATGCAAATAACGTACGCCTTACTTTATTCATATCATAACAATTGTATTCAATTATACCACAGCATCAACAAATCTTTAATACAAGAATTTGCAACTGATGTTTAAAGATATACTCTCCGTGCTCTTCAAAACATTTGGTTTTTCCCAAAGAATTTTTAAATTGTATATTTCTCTTCAACGAAAAAGTATTTGTATGCCCCGCCGGCTAAGCCGAAGGGGCATACTGCGTTTGCCTTGTCCTTCCGTGTGTGGGTGAGTGTGTAAATACCGGCAATCGTGGACTAGGGACAAAAGGGTTAGGGCGTAAACAAAGGGTCCACGCTTGACCGAACATCCACGATTGAAAATCGTGTATAAAACAAATGGGAGGCCTTCCGAAAAAGTTAAAGTATACAAACAAAAGAGGGACAATAGGAGGTCTGCGATTGCCGGTATTTACACACTTGGGTGGGCGTGTTGGGGTATTCAAACCTTGGACGAAAAATGCCGGCGAACAAAAGAGAACAATATCGTCTGCAATTCTTAGCATACATCTGCGATTGGGATTGTGTACAAAACCTATGGAGGTCTTCCGACAATAGGACGTCCACGTTTGGAGGTCGATACACGTTTATGCGAGTATGTATATACCGGCAATCGTGGACCTAGGACAAAAGAATTCGGGCGTAGACAAAGGGTACACGTTTGACCGAACGTCCACAATTGAAAATCGTGTACAAAACATACGGGAGGCCTTCCGAAAAATATATACAAAAAAGTATAAACAAAAGAGGAACAATGGGAGTTCCGCGATTGCTGGTGTTTACACACTTGTGTGTGTGTGAGTTTGTATATGCCGGCAATCGTGGACCTAGGACAAAAGAATTCGAGCGTAGACAAAGGGGTCCACGTTTGACCTAACGTCCACGATTGAAAATCGTGTACAAAACCAATGGGAGGCCTTCCGAAAAAGTTAGAGTATAAACAAAAGAGGAACAATGGGAGGTCCACGATTGCACCCGTTTACATGACTGTGTGTCCATGTGGATGGTTGGGACACGATAACTCGAGAGGGACTTGACATATCAACTTCCTATTTGGTATGTGGGTTGGTCTTGGGGTCCTCTAGAACCCTATTGGTTTTGGACCCCATAGGTCGAAGGTCAAGGTCAATATGCTTAAAACAATAGAAATGGTTGGGACACGCGTACAATAACTTGCTTTAATCAGAAATATGCAGTCTGTTGCAGATACAGTAAGCAGATCCATAACCTCTGATGCTAGCCATTTGCACTTGGCCTTTGATGTATGTTTGAACATATTAACAGACTTTTCTTTAAAAAAATCAGTCTTTAGTTAAAAAGGGTAATTCAACTTCGCGGGGCATTTGTGTTTGTCAACACACCATTCTTGTTTCGTTCTAGTTCTCATTAAAAAGTGAATCACTTTTGTATTGCTGCAGAAATAGCAAATAAAGGGTACGTGAAACTCGAAATGAGCTACATGTATGACAGTACATCATATAACTAGTGATATTTTTGCCATTTGCGCAAATCTACGGAGTTATATCAACTTGGTTGCCACGGTAATTTGGAGCCGGATGGGAAACTCCAAAAGGGTTTTTTCCTGGGTCTTTCACCCATCCTGTAAATCAGTAATAGCCTTATACTGAAAGTTACTTAACCATATATCAGAATAGATTTATTTGTGAAAATATTCTTGTATTTGTGTAAATATTCTTGTATGTGTGTAAATGTATGCAGGGCCCCAGTGGAAACCAGTTTTATATTATTACACCTTCTAAATATTCATGAGCTAAGCGTAGCAATTCATTGGTCAGTCAAGAATGACGCAACCAAAACAAATTTGGCTATTTTGAAAAAGGCCTATCTCCCAGGGAGTTATTTTTTACTATTTTCCCTATAACCTCATTCCCCGGAGTCAACATCCAATTATGTACGTATTTCAATACACACGGTGCTGCACAGAAAAACGAGAAGTGGACATCGATCCCAGATGCAAGATGGCCACGTCCATAGCACCGCGATTCGCTTCTCGTGACGATGAAGACATCAAACAGTTGATTTAATTTAGAAGGTGCAATAAAACAAATACTACATCGTTTGTGTCGGGGGAAATCATCAATTTTTCCCTCGGTACTGGCTACAGGCCTACCACCCCTCACCCTCGGGTTCGGGGTGATAGGCCTGTAGCTAGTAACCTCGGGAAAAATAGATTAATTATTTCCCCTCTAACCATGTAGTATTTGTATACTGTTTGGGCACACTCTGGGTAAAGAAATGTATTACTATAAATAATACCTAAACCTCTTGTGAGCAGACTTGTCTGCTTCTTGTACGAACGACCCTCTTCCTGTCTCAACGCAGCCTCATAGTCAGAGAGCATGTCTTGCTTGAAGACGACCAGTCGGATAAGTCGCAGATGATGAGGTTTCTGCCAGCATGCAAATTCACCAATGGCTTGCAGCATGGCACTCGCACAGGTGACTACTGCTTGGGCTGCCTGTGGGCCTAATTGGGGAAACACAATCGTGATGTTAAATGACCACGACACCAATATAAAATAGAGAGTTAATACACAATATTTGCAACTAAAACACCAAAAGCAAAACTACTGAACTATTATGAAACACCTTACTTTACTGTATGTAAAAAATAGTGTCAAGCATTCTGTGAAATCATGGCACATGGTGTGCTGTCATTTTCAAGAAAACATTTGCAACTGAAACACCAACAGCAAAACTACTGAACTATTATGAAACACCTTACTTTACTGTATGTAAAAAATAGTGTCAAGCATCCTGTGAAATCATGGCACATGGTGTGCTGTCATTTTCAAGAAAACATTTGCAACTAAAACACCAAAAGCAAAACTACTGAACTATTATGAAACACCTTACTTTACTGTATGTAAAAAATAGTGTCAAGCATCCTGTGAAATCATGGCACATGGTGTGCTGTCATTTTCAAGAAAACATTTGCAACTAAAACACCAACAGCAAAACTACTGAACTATTATGAAACACCTTACTTTACTGTATGTAAAAAATAGTGTCAAGCATTCTGTGAAATCATGGCACATGGTGTGCTGTCATTTTCAAGAAAACATTTGCAACTAAAACACCAACAGCAAAACTACTGAACTATTATGAAACACCTTACTTTACTGTATGTAAAAAATAGTGTCAAGCATCCTGTGAAATCATGGCACATGGTGTGCTGTCATTTTCAAGAAAACATTTGCAACTAAAACACCAAAAGCAAAACTACTGAACTATTATGAAACACCTTACTTTACTGTATGTAAATAATAGTTTCAAGCATCCTGTGAAATCATGGCACATGGTGTGCTGTCATTTTCAAGAAAAGAGGCCGACCATCATTGTAAATAGTCTGACAGAATCCCTGACCTCTTTAAAATTGCTCCATTTTGTCTGAACTAGGGTCAGAGAACCATGACTACAAGAACATCATTTTTTTCTCTGTTTTCCCAGCATCCGATCAAATGCACAAAAAACTTTAAACAGGTCAGCGTAACAGTATTTCCTCTAAAATACAACCCCCAAATCCATTCATTTCTGAAAATTACAGCGAAAGCAAATATTGTGTACTGCCTTTAATGATATTCCCAAGTTCAACTGCATTGACATCCATAAGGAAAACTAGTGCGCATTTGCTCATGACCTTCACTGAGCAGTGTTTAACACGGGGAATTCACACTACAATTGAGCACTCTGAGAAAAATTTCCACTGTGTACGGAAAGTGCCTTTGTGAAACGTGTTACCTCGCCCGGCATTCTAAAGTGTAATTATCCCTCTTTCCAATAAATATAAGTTACCCTATAATTCTGGTTGGAGAATGAAGGGCTCCTTTTTGTTAAAAAACATGTCTAACAACTAAATTCTGACGATTCCAATGGAGGTCAAGTCACATTTTGGCTATTTTTCAGCGGGGTCAGTCACTGAATCAAATGGCAAGCTTGCTGTGAAGGTCGTACAGAATTACCTCGGACGGATTCAGAAACTAGATAGAATTAGCTTTCAATCCATGTAAAAGTGGTTTTGATTGGATAAAAAAAAAATTGTTTTTTTTCACGTCAAATCACAAATCGCGTTTCGACTAGCTCGGTGCCGGCTTATTCATAGTCTGGTGTATGGACTGTGCAGTAAACTATAGCGCAATGCACATTGTATATAGGTTTAGAACGGGACCAGAACCACACTTGTCAATGACCCACGTGGGATCATACCATATGACTAAAGGGGGTGGCGATTTGTAGGTTTGGGCCAATGCAGAGCTCCTTCCGAGTAAGTTGAAACAGTAATTCATTAACTTTCATACTTTTGTGTAGTTCTGACATTAATGTGGTATTTCATACAAAGAAGAAATTGAATTAAAAAAAAAAACCTGAAAGGACCATATTCTTAATGCAGTATTTACTCTGTTGTGTAATAGTAATAATAATACAGTTAAGTGTTTTACAGTTCATACATTATGACAAAGATACTTTTACGTTTATCGACAGATTTCCAACAAAAAATTAAAAACCTGACTATTTAATAGTGAATTGAAGTTGTATTTTCCCATCACATAAAATGGTAGAGTCCATCCACACGTATGCATTGTGCGCTGTATGCAATGCACGCTGTCCACTGTACGTATATGTGCAAAGGGATTTTTTGCGCGAATAACGGGGAAAGTTCTCCATATGTAAATTTTGCAAAACCGAAGTTAAATTGTACCCCGATGAAACAAACTTTGAACATGCTATGCCTATCAAAATGCACCTTTAAGTGTGGTGAAAAAAAGGACTAAATTTATCAAGACAGCTATGAGTAAAGTGTCTAATATACCTCTCATTTGTTGCAGTTTTCCCATAGCATGGCCTCCAAGGCATTGTTCCCTTTAAATATCGAATACCATGTGACCTGCCACCACAAAATGAGCTTAAAGTTGCACTATGGCTTTCTGAGTTGCAAGCAGAAACAGCAATTTTTCACTAAAAAGTCAATTTTGGGATTTTAACAACTGTTTATTTAAAAACCCTATTTTAGCATATCCCAAAGTTTTAAAACTGAATTGATTCGCAAATTCTTTTGGGAGGGGAATGCTTTTTTGAACTCAGCCTAAAGTGTGCACAGACCACAAACTTTAAGCTTCATTTTCTCAAAACAAGGGGTTAAGACTCTGATAACTAGTAAAGTTGTATCGGGGGCTAGGAATGAGATACCACAACATACAATATACCAAATTAAAGCTCTTAACCTCTACTTTCAGGAAATTACATAATCTTGAATTTCAAATTTTGCTACTTTATGCCCATTTTGTGGTAACACGTCACATATAACATGCGAAATGTATATTTCGGTTTTAAAAAATATGTGAATATCGAGGTCTCAAATATAGAATGAGGTCTCTCTTGTCAAGATATAACATAAGCAAATACCTGTTCCAAGTGCAGGGAAGGAGAGGGATTTGACTGGTTTAGCCTCCGCTTCCTGAAGAGTTTTTGTCACGACAGACTTCACGTCCTCAGGAGTTTTGGGGGTAACAACGTGAAGAATATATTTGCTCGGTAATTTTCCAGCAGTTGTGACATACACCGACTTCATTGGATCTGTAAAAAAAAGTATTCTTCTATTCGCTGAAAATGACATCGTTGTTAAATTCTAGGATTAACCCCCTTGCCTCTGGCTGTTACTGACAGGGTGCTGGTATGCCAAGAATAGGGCTGTGAAGCCAAGCGTAAACGCAAACAATAGGCACCACACTGCTGAATAGAGTGGTCCTATTCGTCGCACTTTTATAGAGCCCTCCTTTCACGTGAACGAAAGCTTTGTTTGAAAAAGCTCCAATATACTCATTATACACTCCCATTCAAGAACAATATAGTTAAAACATGAATAGATTGAGTACGCGCAGCAATGTATCTAAAGATGTTATTAACCGAAAAGGTGTTTTTTTCTTTTCAAACCATGGCTATGGCCGTCGTCGGTATTCAAAAGAGTAGGCCTTGATTGGTTTTTAGCTGTATCAAAGTGAAGAGTAAAGCTAAGAACACAGCATAGTGGATTCAATGTTGATCATTCATGTCTCACAGTGATATTTACAGTACCGTCTTCCTTTTATAGCCGTAGGAGCATTTGAACCGACAAAAACTGTTAATGTGTAGTAAAATTTACTTCCTCACTAGGTGAACAGATATACTATTACTAGGTTAACTGTACTGGCATTGCGGCTGATGGCCATAGGCACTGTTTGAGGCAAGACCATTGGGCCCAGTATAGCCGCATTCCTACAATCTATTCATTATTCAAAATGGAAGTATAATGAATAGATGCCTTTTTAAAAGCTTTCATTCACACGAAAGGTGGCGCCTATTTTTCACATTTAGGCTCTGGGTGCACAGCCCTTTCAGTGATAGTTCCGGCATACCAGCATCCCATCAATAACAGCCGACTGCAAGGGGTTCAGAAAAACTGATATTAATAGCAATCAAAAAATTTGTTCTACGTTACGAGGAAGTCGTATCCTTCTCTTCCATCAACAATGCTTAAAATAACCATTTAGTACTTTCAAATATTTCACACAAAATAGAAGTTTGTCTACTACCTTTTTTACGAGCAGCGTCACACTCCTTCCTAATTTTATTCCCTCCCGCAGTCAGGAGTGCGGTGGACACTGGGCCTGCCAAAAGTAAAATATAAAAACCGTTTCAATTTAGAGATCATTTTGACAAACTTAAAAGTTACAAAGCTGAAAGAACTTAGTTGCCAAAGTTATTTTTAAGCTGCTGTCAAGTGCTGCTGCTGCAATTTCTGCTGCTGTCGCTGGTGCCTGTGGGTGCTAGTTCTGGCATTGGGTGCAGATAATGTGGCGCATCGTCTAAAGGTGGCACACTTTTGAGTTCTTCCCTCTAGCACCTTGCCCGAGTAATAGTTTTACCCCAAACTGAACAGAAAGTGAAATTCTGGTGAGTCTATTCTCTCTCCATAATTCTGGAGTTTACTGCCCCGTTTAGAAGTTTTGAGGAAAACGTTATTTCAACACAATTTCCCAATTTAATTTTCAAGTGCGTGGTGAACCCTTTTAAAATGTGCCAAGAAATCAGAAAATATTTTTCTCACAAACACAAATGTGGGTATATGAACAGATATAATGGTAATATTTATCTTACTTAAGTGTTAAATTAGGGATTTAACAAAATTTGTGCGCCACGTTAGACGACTGTCGGCCAAATTTTATGCCCAATTTCCGGACTTCTGGACTAAATTTTAAGATGCTGGAAAAACCTCACATGTTTCATGAAGCAAGTTTTATTAAGATAATGGTGTCAATTTTCAACTGAATGAGTTTGAAGTTTGCCAAAACTATCCGACGAAAGTCGAAGTGACACCACACTCCTAATTCTAAATTTTAAAGTTATTACATGTTACTTATGGAATGCATCACTGAAAAGATCTAATACGAGATCGACTGTGAACACCACGAAAATGGACATGCCTCCACTTCAACTCGCCTAACCATTCCATTTTTGATATAATTCTACAGGACATAGAATCACTAGGCCACCGCAAGGACTCAGTTCACCTCAGCAGGGAGAACATGTGGACAAAATGTCTTCAAACTCTTCAACCATATGGTCTCAACATCCAGGAAGGGAATGATTAGCTCTCTTCGTTTTTCCCCCATTGTCATTTGTTTACACATAATCCTTCTGGCAAACTCTCTTGGAGTTTCTTGCCACCTATGATGTCTTCCCCTTTCCCTTTAAGCCTTGCCACATCCCCCTGTTCCTTTCATTGCCTAATTACCACCTCATATTTCCCGCCTTCCACTATTTTTGCCACACTCCTTTGTTCCCCCTCCAACCTAAAACAAAACGCCCTAATACAAATAGAATAGTCCATCAAGCTATACGCGTGTGGGAGTGGGTACGATCCATATTTTTCTACAGGGTAGAAAATTTAAATCCCAAAATGGGGTAGAAGCTCCTGTTAAATTTATCAGGAAAATTATATTTAATTTTATCAACAATCAGGTATGATCTTGATTTGAAAGGGATTTGGCTGTATTTCGTTACTGGGACAACCGCATGAATTTGAATTGTTTTCGAATGTCGTCAAGCCCGTCGACACAGGCACACAAAATTGCGTTGCGCAGCAAACCGCAGTGGAGTGCCGAGCCAAAAAAGCGGCACTTTATTTCAGCAAAATGATAAAAACATACGGCCTGGCCGTGAACGTAACATGTGCCACTTGTCATACCACTCGGAGATAAAATGAGACTTTTCAAACAGCAGAAAACAGTGTAATTTCAACGTCAATCCCAATCAAAATGGGAGAATATGTAAGTTTATTGCATGATTCAACTATATTTCCAAATTACGAGGAATATTTCTAAATTTAAACTATTAAATGAGAAATGAAAAATCTGACTTTCTAAAACGAAAAATCATTGGGCGAAGCTGTTGACGTGTGTCGTTCATTTTGTACACAAAGTGATCACCGGTTGCAACAAGCGTGTGCGCGAGCCCTACTGCTACTATTGCTTTATACCTGCAGCTTCATGTGTGCTGGTTGTTGCCAATATACAAATGTCTGCTGTGTTGTGGTGCACACCCAAGGGGGAAAATGGCACCAGAGGCGAAGCCGAGGGTGCCATTTGCCCCCTTGGGTGTACAAGACCCATGGACCACATCACAGCAGAGAACAATTGTTTAAATTGTTATACCATGGTATTAAATTCATGCCTGTCCAAATTCCTGGGTAGTTTGAACATGAAAAGAGCAGACGAAACGTAAACAGTAACGGCGGCAACGGAAGGTCTTCCAAACTAATCACAACTTTTGTTTTAACTGTTCCCTACAGCGCATTACATAGAAAAAAACGAAACCCCTTCCCCAGGATCTGCTTCTATTAAATTTGTTGTTCAGAGCAGTCCTGGGGACGATTAAGGTAATGTACTCCACGGGGTACATCACTGTTTAAGAGTGATGTACCCCGGGTACATCAGTTTTGGAGTAACACATGAACTTTTGTAATAAACCATGTGACTGGTTATCGACTAATTGGATCTCGCAATTTAATACCATGGTATAACAATGCTGCTTGCTAGCTGTCACTCTTGCAGCAGCGAGCCCGGCACCCGTTTAAGTTTCATGGTTGTCATCAACTAATTTCTAAATGATTTCATTTAAGATGCGTAACGAACCCTGCAGATCCAACTTCTCTCCAACGCTGTTTACGATTGCCTGGCTGGTTTCTTTCACAAGGTTCCCTTGGGTAACTTGCAGACAAACTGAGCCGATTTTGGTCTGCAGCATTCCGTTTTGTTTCTGCTGTATCTGGGAGTACGACTGCCGGTCATCAACTATAAGGTGTCACAATAACGTACAGAAAAACTAGAACCAACTCGGACCCAAATTGTTGTCGTGTCTATTGAAAGACTGGAAAGTTAACTTTGCTTTTATACACTATCAAAATCCCATCTCAAATTATTGTCAGCAATTGAAATGCTGCAGGAAATTGAGTGATTCTGTTAAGACATTTTAATGTTAAAGGAAGATGTAGTTAAGGGGAATTTGAATTCCATTTTGGACACATATTGTTCATACAACATCTTGTAATCATGACTGATTTTTCATGCAAGTCGGCCATTACTAAAAGTCACTCTAGTGATAAAGGCTACAAAGGCTGTAGGGATGTTAGCCCTACCACCCCAGGTTCTCCCTGGCCAAGATCTAAATAGAGGATAGATTTTGAGCAGAAATTTTGGCCTATATGACCCTGCCCATTATAATGATGTCAGTAAATGGATACGAATGAGTGAAACCTATATTAACCCTAGCACCGTTGGAGGCTTCAGAACACGGAAAGGATGTATCTGCTAGCTGCTTGAAATCTTGCAGTTTTCAATGATTCCAATTAAAATAGCTTGTGTAAAAAACTGCATATTATTACCAACTGAGGTGGAGATGGATTTTCTCAACTTCCTTTTGGAGATTGCTTTTCCTGTTGCTCCCTCGGCTGGCCCCGTGGTGAGGCGTTTAATTTCATCCTCAAACCCCTATGAAATACAAATGGATCTATTCTTAAAAGCCACTCTTGATAAGGGGCTACAAACATACATGTATGTGGTAGGATTTGTCACATTTGGGGTTGCCAATACTACCATCCCCTTATGGCTTTCCTTGGGCCCAGGTCTAAATACCTAGGATAAATTTTCAACACTAAGCCACAGAAATTAACCCAAATTCATGACTAATAGATCCAAACATCATAATTCCATCGTTGGCGAGACCAACCCACCTCCCCTTTTAATGAAAAGTAGAATGGGTTATAGTCTTGATGATCACTTCCTATGCAAAAAGTCTTGGTACGAGACACTGACTAGTCTGGCCACAGACTCCTTAAATCATACAAAACCATCAAATTAATAAAGATAATAAAGTGCAGGATATCTTTGCTAGATACAGGTAAATATTTTTTTTTTTTTTTTTTTTAAATCATGCATCCTGCAGTTACATTGGACTTCAAAACAGATTTTGTTTTTATCTGTCCCAAAGTGTTTAAGTACGCTCAGTGATGTCTCGGAGGAAAACAATTCACAAGCTTACTGAGCGATTTGAATCTTACTGTTGTAGATGTCTTCGATCGTACGACATATTTCTTACCTTGATGGTTGTGACATCCTTGTCATACACCACAAAGCGGATGTCTTTCAGGACACCAATGGGGTTTTGGCAGCTGAATGCCGAGACTGCTTCGTACATGACCCTGGCTGTGACGTCAGGTGGGTAGCTCAGATTCCCCGTCCCCAGGGCCGGAATGGCGAGGGATAACACTTCAATTACCTCGGCTTGCTTCAGTAAATTTTCCACCAGTGTCTTCAATGTCTTCAACGGAAACAACTTAGGCTTATTTCTATGACAATTTTGATAATTATTTGTTTAGGTTAAATGTGCAAGTAACCATGCTGATTTGCACTTTGGTTATTTGACAGAACCAAAAAATAATGCTTGAAACATGCTAAGATTGTAAATTTAAGGGTTTAAAATAAGTTATTTTGAAGACAGGATTGTTTCTGGGTGATAAAATGAATTGTAAAGTTTTATAAAACACCCCTCCCCGAATATGCCAATAAAATTGTTCCACCTAAACTGCCCTCAACAAAAGCTTTAACAGTTTTTGTTAATGAAATAAATTTGAACGTCTTTACATTTTCCTAGAAAATATATTTCTACTTGCTAGAACTGGGGGCACCTCCCGTGCTGTAATATTGGCATAAAAGTCACTGTTTATATATTTTGTATCTAAAATGAAATACTTTCAATAACATATTTTTCAAACAGGGTATTATAACGTCAATTATAACGTCACTATTCCGAACATTTGGCTGTAACAAAATTGATGTATTTGATAAATATCATTATTCACTCTAATGACTATAGTGAACACTTTGTAGATCCCATCATGTTCGTTATAGTGGCTTTCTACTGTATATGGTTAATAAACTATGCAGGGTGAACATTCAACTTGCCGGGGAAATGAAAATATGCATCTGATTCATCCACTTGATGATGCCTCAAACCTTCTTGGATTACAATTTCGTTGGACCATAAAAGAAACGCTTCGGATTGATCTCTGGATGTTGTCAATACGTCTGGCCCACCATTCAGGTCAAAGGACAATTTGCATTGACAGTGGCCACAAAAAGCTGGTCAACCATGGAAGGTGTTCCAGTGTCCTTTCATCATTAGTTCCTCTGTCTAAACTTTCAGGAACTCTATTTGCCTGGCTGTCTTATCATTGTTGCTCCAAAGGCTAGTACTGTGAGATACTCTTCAAGTTTTTCCCTCGGACTACCTCTTTAGATAGATAACCTACTTCCCTTCCACCTATTATCTTTCACAATTCAAACAAAATGTGAATAGATACCAAGTTCTATCCCAGTGATTTCTATCTTTGGCCTTTTGGCCTTGTGTTGGGTAATACCATACAGAAAAATCACTTCAATAAATCTTTATGCCATAATGTCCTCACAGACGTGGTCCGTGATTTCTGGACACCATGCAATCCTGTGACCTCACCTTCTCTGAAACACCTGCATTATACCTGTCGATGACGCAGTGGAAGATTTTCTTGCACGTGGTCATTGCAGCTGCCCCCGTTTCTGCGAAGGATCCTGGCTGTATATTGCCACGAGCAGCTATCAGCTTGCTGCATTCCTGCTGAAGATTGGGTCCAGCAGCCTTCAGTATAGCCTGTGATACGAAGCCGGCACTAAGATTCAAGTCATTCGCTGATGTGTTCACAATTACATCGGCCTATAAGGAAGAATCAACAAAATTTGTTTGAAATTTGAATACAAGACCAAGATGAATTGTGTTTGCTTTTGAAAGATTACTGTTTGACAGGTACTGTTCTTTGAAATTAGATGTAAAAGCAACATCCGATGATGACTCATGTGAATACATTGTAACAGTATTATCGAGTTACACAAACTGTTTAAATTTTTCTAAATCAATTTGAACTGAGGATTAATACACCATATTCCATTGCTAATAAAAAAAAACAAAAAAATGGGTGCTTCACCCTAACTCTTTGATTCCAAATGCAAGAGGTTCATATACTTGAAAAATTTGAATGATTCAAATAACCATCATCTCAAGTGCATCAAATACTAAATTTTAATGACCTCTTTTGGAAGGAATCAGACATTTAAAAAAAAAGCATAGAGTTAACCGTCAACTTGGACCCTTTTCACTCATGTGACCAGACAGCATAAACTGTTAACAAAACCACCGTGACTTAATTTCAAGGAATCTGTCGTTAGTGAAAAATCGCCACTAAAACAATAACAGTACAGCAGCACATTGTTAATTTGGTTCGAGACGAGTTGGGCTCATCCTTACCATCACTCTCGGAGATCTGTTGCTATTTTCATAGTAAATGCAAGCTTTCAAGCATACCAAGGTGAAAAAGTGAATTTGTACCTCTGGTTCTAACAACCATGTTTTATTTCTATGTAGAAATGCAACAATAAAGTTGCATTACTCCTGCACACAAGCCCTTTATTATGTGATTTCCAGATGGCAGTGTAACACTTATGAACAATTTATTTGTTTGGGCTGACCGACAAAAAAAGTAGAAAAAAGTGGGAACATGGTATAAGAAAATTAAGAAAACGTAGGAATACTTGAAAGCCTTTAAATGTTTTACTGGCATATCCAGTGTGGTTCCTCCAGTTAGGGAGTGTGAGTGTTAAACTCAGCTTTCCGCCGTTTCCACCAAATCTAGCTGTCCCTAGGTCAGGCATGCAACTTGGAATTAACAAAAAAAAGGAAATTCCAATCTTTAGAAGACTTTTTACAGTGTTTTTTAATTTTCAATGGCATAAGTGTGAAGTGAAAAACGAGGAAATCAGCCGATCCGAGAAAAAGTTGCATGCCTGCTAGACATAGAACAAAAAGCTATGCCAATAGCTTTTCCCTTGTTCTGTATCTCTATGGAATTCTTTGCCTGTTTCCCTTCATCATATGGTTTTTCTTGTTTCAAGAGGAATATATAGTTCTAGCGCTGGACGATACAATAAAATCGCGATGATACGATATTCGCCTCCCAAAAATCGAAATCGCTACATGTTTTTTAAAATTGAAAAATCGAGATATCGCCGATATCGTTTTTAAAATCGCCGACTTTTTTCGGAACCCCCTTTTTCCCTTTAAAAATTAGTGATACTTTCTTTTTATCATCAGATTCGCTAACATCAATTTCATTTAGGCGCCTTCGGAAAAAGATCGCCGCGTTTTGACCGATACGGTCTCTGCGATTTATCCGGTTCCTAAGGATCGTGCAAAACGCAGTTTCACCACACCGAATTCACTCATCATGCGAAGGGAAGTTTAATGAGGTACGCGTGGAACGTGGTTATGTTAAAATCATGAATATGCATTTGCGTCTGTCCAGAACGCAGTGACTGTGTTGAACTGATTTTACTTTTAGGTTTACGTTAATGAAGATCGCGATGGCTGCGTTGTCTGAATTAAAAAAAAAATGTCCGTACGGGAAATGGACGAATATTCAATAAAACAGACATCAAATTTCGGCTCAAAACCTGCGATAGAATGTTTTTAAGGGACAAGACCAAAACTATTTTAATTAGTTGTTCTGAGCACTCGCTGTCAAAAGTAAATAACAAGCCCTTTACTACGATCTCTTTTCGACATTGAAATTGTTCTTCTGCAAAAATTTTACATAAAATTAACATGGTTCACAAAGCAAGTCATTTTTATTCGCTCAATTTGAAAGTGTTTTCGTCAGTTTTACTACATGATTGATGCCGTCGGGGTCTAAGCCTCGACCAATTTTTCTGTTCCGTAATTGTTATAATTTATATAAAAAAGGAGGAGCTTCGTTCATCACACGTATAAGAAAAAATCTCGGAAAGTAGTGAAATTGAAGAAAACCAAGGTTAGATTTTTCAACATAATGCGTTTTTTTTTTTGAAGTCATGTTCATGTGTTGACTGTACATTTGTTGATTAACGTTCCCATCATTGATTATACTGATTGACTGCAGAGAGTTACATGTATATTTGTTTTCCAAAAAAATTCAAAAATTGATTTTGAAATGTCTATAACTCAGATGAAAATATTTTGTTAAATATTACAAATAGAATCCAGAGGACTATTAATATGATTATTCAACCAATGCTCATATTATTCTTTTCAATGTTACTTTCATTTCCATACTCTTCTGAAATATCATTTAGACAACAGGAATAAATACACGACAAGAGGTGTAAAATCTTATAAAAATCAACAAACGCAAGTCCTGGGTAAAATAAAGTGGTAAACAATAATGTGATATGCTGTAATAAATTTGTTGTAATGAACAGTTTATGGTAGGCCTGCATTTGCAGTGTATTACAAAAATGTAACAACAAAGTATTGATCTAAAAAAATCAAAATGAGAAGCTACATGTACATGTATATGCTGTATAATGACAGAAACATATCTTTTGTATAACGATATAAACCATTTCAAATTAGGTGCTGAGAGTGTAAATATACAAATTTGAACCTAGGCAGAAAGCTTTTGATTATTTTACAAAATTGAAAACGATGATAAATTGCCTTGTACAATTTAAACGTATAGCTATATTTATTATCGTTATGCGCTATCTTTACGACAAGACATGATGCAAACCAACAATCTCAAAAGCTGGTGGGGAAATCTCAGTACAAGTACAAGTACAAGTACAAGTACCGAACAAGTACCGCAGGCGTTGCACTTGGTTGGTTCAAAGGTCACTTTCCATCTGTCTGCCCAGATCCTCATTCTATCAAGGTCCCTATTCAGGCTAGCTGTTATGGCCTCAGGGTCATCACCTGATCTAATTATCTTGCAGTACAGGGTAGAATTATCTGCATATAGGTACAGCGTGTTCTCGCAAACATCTCCCAGGTCATCTATATTTAAATGACGGAGAACACAAGTGGACCCAATATGGATCCCTGGGAACAGACGCATTTATGGAAATTGTGCTTGAGGACTGGCCAGATAGAACCACTTTGATGTACCGGTTTGATAGATAACTCTTAATCCATTCAAGCAGCTTATTGCCAGAGACTCCTTTTCCCTTGAGCTTCGAACAAAGGCCATTGTGCCACAATTTGTCAAATGCGCCTTTGATGTCCAAAGACGTACTTCATTGCCTTTGTCCAATGCATTGGACCACTGCTGAGAAAGTATTGTACGGATGTCGGCTGTGCTATGCTGGAGTCTAAATCCACACTGCCTGTCTGATGGTTCTGCAGCAGGTATTTCTAAAGTTGACTCTGTACAACCTTCTCCATAACCTCGCCGATGTTGCCGAGTAGAGAGATGGATCAGATTTTAAGTCCCTCTTATGTATTGGTACGACCGAAGCAGTCTTCCATTGGCTTGGAAATACTTCGTACGAGAAGCAGAGCTCAGCACTATACCCCTTGTGGATTGTTTGACGAATTATAAGTTAAAAAGTCGTATCCTCATTGAGTGATCCCCACAATGTCGCTTCCCATTTGTTGTATCGCAAAATTGGGTGTGATCCCTGGCTATACGGCATTCTGGGTTAATGACTTCTGACTAGCGCCCAAAGATACTGACAATTTGGGAGACCGCCAACATAGGGCAAGATAGCTCAGTTGGGAGAGCACCGGTACGGTATTCCGGAGGTCGCAGGTTCGAATCCCGCTCCTGCCAGTTTCTTTGTTCACTTTAAAAATGTATTCAAATTTACCTAGTCAGTTTCCCTTGTGGATTGTTTGACGAAAAATAATGTTGACGCAAATCATTACAAACGACATAAAATTATCCAAAATCATGTTAAAGTCCTATTTCAGGTAAGTTTGATGACGATTTTATCGCCATATCGGCGATATCGCTGAAAAAAAAATCGACTACGAAAAAAATCAATAGCGTCAGCGCTTGTATCTTTAATTCTTTTTCGTTCTGTAGCTCCGTACAAGTGGCTTTTAGCCTTTTTCAGAAAACGGATATACAGGGAATTTGGGCTTGAGTGCATGAATACATCCCACGACTAAGGATTCTGTGCTCACAGAATTAGTGCAGAATTTCTTTGCTATCTCAATTGCAGGCCATTAGCAAAGAATCCGCCATTACAGATTTCATAAAATTCGGCCCACATGTGGACTGCTTTGGAGTGATTTCCGTACATATATCTATAAAGCAGGTCTCGCATGCTTGACTCGTTTACTTGAAATAAGCACTTCGCTCGCACCACTTCATCATGTGGGCCATGATGACACATGAAAAGGGTCTTTAAAGTCCTTTGTACATTCAAAGATATCAAGCAGTCTACATTACAAACATTCCTGATGATAGATCTGTATCAACTTGGGGTTTTACCTTTTCGTCTGTGATGCTTCCTTTCTTCAGAGTGACAATGATGCCCTCATTTGTAACCAGGATGTTTTGTCCAGTGGAGGTGAACATCGGAGCTACTGCAGTTAGTTTATCATCATCAGGACCACCTTTACAGTAAAGGTGGATCGGGATTTGCGGGGTAAAAAAATCACAGGAAAGCTTAACACTAGATCCCGATCCGGCTTCGATCCACCATTTACAGCAGAAGGAAGGTCATTGAGTGTGCGCAATAGCTGATCTTACGGTAATTTGTTCACGCTATTCGGTCAGTGTAAAAACATAACGTACGGACATGTTTGTCATTCGTTTTTTAATTTTGTTGCATCATTTGTCGTTTTTCAACGTGAGACGACAGCAGAAAACAATGACTCTTTGGACCACTTTTCAGCTTAAATTTGGATATACAAAGCGCCAAAATATTACCAACAATGTCCTATAATATATAAACAGGCTGTTTTGGGGGAATTAGGAACTCCCCAGATGACGAAGTCATGCACGTGAAGGAGAGAGAATGACACGATGCGCACGGAGTACCAACCATGCATTTGCAGTGCACATGAACCTTATGGGAACCAGCGCAGCGTACGCGTCTCCACAGTTAATATTTTTCGCGGACTTTCGAGCTTCCCACAATCCACTGCATCACACACACTGGATGTGGCTGTGTCAAATTGCGGGGTCTGATCCGGATTAAATCTCTCTAGAAAGGGGGATCGAGAAAGGTGGATCAGATCCAGATCAGACCCCGATCCACTTCGTGTTTATACTTGCGGTCGACAGGCGGTCGATCCCCCTTTTAGTCCAATTGCCAGGTTCGATCCCCCTTCTAATCCAATTGCCGGATCTAGTGTAAACGCGGTCTATGATTCGGTCAATTAGGCAATTGCTGCCTCAATCAAGTCACATCACAAATTATGTGTTGTAAATTGGGGAAGTCCCCTACCAGAGAAAATACAAGTGTTCTCATTTAGAGCTGTGATCTGGTACTGTAGCAGTCACAAAAGGCATTTCAAATTAAAGGACAAAATGCAAAAATCCTGTTTGTTTTTTTAAGAATCAGAAACCTTTTAGTGATCTAAACCTTTTAGAGGATATGAAACTTTTAGTGATCATGACCAAAGCATCATTAAGTTCAACAAATGTGAGGAGTCTTATTTACTCAAGTGATACCTGTAACTCCTGTGAATAACTCATGACACTGGGTGAAAAAGAGAATAAGCAAGTGATGCTCTAAATTTCTTGGTAAAAAATCTGATCACACCAAGAAAAAAGACTGTAATATAATATAATATAATAGGCTAAGACAGTGTTGACAAAAAACAACATATCAATACGAATGATAGATTTTAGCTTAATTACCTGCTGCAGCATCAGGGGTAGGCAAGTCCGTCTCCAAGAGATGGCCGAACTGGCTCATTACAGCTTGCCTGATGGCATCGCAAGTCGGCTGGTCGTGGTTTGTCAGACTTATCTGTGTCAGACTGGTGTTTGGGACTTTCTGACAGAAGTCGGCAACCGCATTCACTATCTGAACGGCGGCGAGCTTGACTGGGAAACCAAAGATACCTGTACTGACTGCAGGTATGGCAATTGACTGAACCTTCAGCTCATCTGCCACTTTAAGACAAGCAAAGATGCTGTCAAACAGGAGGTGCTCTTCGTGAGTTGCCTCATCGCCTGGCTTTGGTGTTTTCCAACGTGACCACGTAGGTCCTGCTACGTGGATGATTTTCTTGCATGGTAGACTGCCACTAATTGTGCAGACGGGCTCTCCGATGTACAACTGACGCCCTTTCTTCTTTAGTATCTGATTACACTCAGTCTGAATCCCTTGCCCACCTTAAATGAAAATTAAATACAGGGTATAGGCATAAATTACCGACAATAAATGTTTGAACCAACATTGCATTTAACAAACATGATCAGTGTGGTTGAAAGGGGTTAATCAAATTAAATGAATTATAAATTGAAACTTACGTAGACAGGAAGTGTAAAACGAATGAAACGGGCCTGAAAGCCCAATCTAGCACTTTGTTTGGCTGTCTTTGTCCAACTGTAATGATGAGTATATGACTGCACATTTTCTCAATTAACCCTCACAAAAAAAACCTGAACCGTTCATGTAACGGACATGATCAAAATGCCATATAAAACTAATTTTCCTTAGTAATGCTGTTTACTTGTCTGTTTTAATAAATAAATAAATAAATAAATAAATAAAATTAATATGAATGGGTCACAACCAAGATAATAAGCCTTCTGTAAGAAAGCCCCCCCCCCCAAGACTGTTATTTGTAACATGACAGTGAAAAACAAAATTAATCTATGCACATAAAGTCCAATTCAGTTTTAATCCCTTGAGCCCGGCTGTTATTGATGGGGTTCTGGTATCTAGGATCGGGGCAGTGCAGCGAAGCGTAAACATAAACAATAGGCACCACACATAATAGAGTGGTTCTGTTCATTCTACTTTGAGTACCCCCCCCACCCCTCCCTCTGTCATGAAAAAGCTCCATCTATTCATTACACTCCCATTCAAGAACAATATAGTTCAAAATTGAATGGATTGAGTAGTGCAACTTGAAGAATATTGCGCTTATAGTCAACCCCGGCCAGGTGGTCTTTTCAAAACCGCAGCTATGCATGGCCATCCTCCGTATTCAAGAGGTAAAAAAACAATTATTTTACAAACAATAAGAAATGTATACTACATGCCTACATACCTGCTTGAAGGATGTCTGCTGCCAATCCAGCAGCATGTCTCAGACCCATATTTGCAGCATTCACTATGCAGTCAACTTGCTGCTTCGTCAAGTCTCCTTTGCACACCCTCAAACTGCAGCCATCCGGTAGAGTGATTCTGCACAGCACCTCCGTGGTTGCTGTTGATGTCTGATCCACGCTGACATCTCCATCATCTTCATCGGATTCCTTTTCCCCGACCACATCGATCACACACTGCAGCTTCTTCTCGACGGATTCCAGAAACTTCTTCCCCTTGTCTTCACGGAAGAGCTGGGCCATTCCAGTCTTGGAGACAGGGTACTGCTTTTCTTGGATCCTCGCCACCAGCTGGGTGATAAACTTGAAGGCAGCATCTAGGCCCTCCACGTTCCCTTCCATGATGAACCCCGCGTTGTGCCCACTCATCTGTGGCTGAACGATCACGTGGTCTTTCTGGTGTAGTGCTGTGAAACTTGTCAATTCCTGGCCGTAGAATGAAGTGATCAGACGAACTTTGCTCCTCCCTGAGCGGATTGAACGCTTTATTTTGACATTTTCCTTCAAAAAGGCTATGAGGTGATTCTTGGTATCTTTCAATTCCATCTTGAATCCAACAAGCTCAATATTTCCTGCAAAGCAAACAATGAAACTTAGATAGCAAAACATCAGTAGAATGTGTTTTAATTGGACTTTCTAAATTTTGGGGATACCATGTAAATAAACATCAAAAATGAACCAGAGGTACAAACTTGATGTTTTGGTCAGTATACTTCAAGTCCCTGTCATCTCCTGCTGAAATAATTCCCAAGGTTGTGCAAAGTTTCTCTAGTTACACTATATCCACCACACAAAGCCTCAAAAAACATTTCACTTAATTTCGAATAATTTAAGGTAATGCTTTATTTACTCTGTCTATTATGAACTCTTTGAAAATCCATCAAGTGTCAAAATACCTGCTTGCTGGTTGAGTCCTGCCATGACAAATTTCTGCTTGTTGATGCTTCCGAGAAGGTTCGTACCAATCTGGCTCTTGAGAACAGCTAACGCAGCTGGACTGTTGATACTGATGATGTCCTCATCTATCTCTTGATCAATGTAAGCTTTAGCTTGATCTGTATCATTCTTGGTGGCACCGCAGATTGTGATCTTACCATCTGTAGAAACACTGCATGCAGCATGGATGCCCTGTGATCCCCAAATCTCGTGAATCTTGTCACACACATTTTTAATGAATAGCACCTTGCTGTTTCCTGCCTTAAATTCCACATTGCTCAGAGCATCCATCTGCCTCCGCATTGACAACTCTGCTTCCTGGACCCTCTTTGATGTTCCTTCAAGGAAGAGGCACACTTGCCCTCGTACGAGCGAAATGATGACGCTCAGGTCTGGAAAGGACCGTTCAATCTCATCGCGGATGCCACAGCGGGTGAAGAGGTTGAGCTTCTGCGGCGCCAGGATAACTTCTTGCTTTGTCTGCTGGGCATCACGAGCAGCCTTTTCTTTTAACTTCTTGATAATGCTGCTGATGCAAGTTACTGCAGCATCAACATCTTGCTGCTCTCCCACCAAGTGTATAGACTGAGTGCCAGCATCTGGAACAACTGAGCAATTCCTGATGGTACTCTTTGCCAAAGCATCACTCGCCTCTTTCCACAGTAATGGTGGGATAGGAATGGTAGTTGATCTGCATTCACTTAGGAAGTCAGACAGAACTTCAGTGGATATCTGAGACCAGTTGAGCCAGGATGACTGACGCTGTCCCTCCTCAACCAAGGGCTCTAGTCTAGCCGCTGCCTTCTTGTCACCATCTGGCCAAGACAGAAGGGCACTCACCTTCCTCAGTTCTTTGAGCAACTTTTTCTGTGTTTCTTTTCCTTTCCCGAAGATGAATTCCATGATTAATTCTGGTACCTGTACCGAGACTGGCTTGGGGATGTATGGAGTCGGGGCATCTGAAGAGCTCAGCCTTCCCAGGTTGTCATGATACTCTTCAACTGACAACTCAGTATTCCCAACCTTGTGAAGTCTTTTCTTTGACAGCACCTCACCAACGACTATGAAATTAGAAAGCAAAATGTGTCACAAAACCGACCAATACAAGATAATTCAAATAACAGTTGGAATAAAATGAATTTATCACAAATTCAACCTCATTTTAACCTATGTCATCATACATAAATATGATATACCATACACTCTTTAGAAAAATGTTGAGAAAAAAGTGCCAAGAAGTAACTAAAATTTTGTATTTGAAGCAACTGAAAAATGCCTTAAGTAACAGATTTGATTTACCTCTTGCAAATGGATCCCTATTTACATATGCTTACGATGACATACCAAAGCGGTCATCTTAAAATAAAGACAAATAATGTGGACGTCGTTCATGCAGCTGGTAAATACATTTAGTGCAATAAAAATCTCAATATGTCCAGAAGTGCACCTAGGACGCTTGCTTGTAAGTATGGTAAGGCCTATTTAGAAGCCATTTTATTTCCATACCTTTCCAGTCTTCAAAGTAGACAATTGCCTGACCGTCCACTGGTCCTGGTTGCACGTCCCTGACACCGCTGCCACCACTTTTCTTCTTGTTGTCAAAGTACAACTCAAGCAGCTCCAAAGATGCTCCAGCTAACAATTCTGAAAGAAAAATAAAACAAGGAGAACACATGACAGAAACATTTAGGCTGAAGTTCACACTTTCTTAGCAGGAAGCAGCTCATATAGAGAAAAAGTACTGCATGTGATGTAGGTCATTGTAGAACTACACATAGTAGAAATATCCACTGCAGGATGGGAGCAGGGGTCAATTTGCGTAGCACAGAAATTTGCTTTGCACTAAAAAGTCTTGCTTAGTAAAAAGAGGTTAGGCTCAATACCAGTATTATTTTACTCAGCGCGCCGAGAGCCGCCGTGGCGCAGCACGGCGCCTTTTTCAAGGCTGGGTTTTCACCTCAAAGTGCGGCGCAGCCCGGCGCCCAGACCAGCCTCTAGCTCATTATAACGATTGTTATGTAAATGAGAAAATACGAAGCGCGCCGCGGCGTGCTGTGTTACATTTATACATGGAGGAAGAAAAAGGCGAGCCGCCGCGGCGCGCTGTGATAACCAAAGGTTCAACCAAGGCCCCTACGAAAACAAAAAAGTGCATACACTCATTGATGGAAATAGCTGGATTCGCATCGCAAAATGCAATACATTTTTAACAAAAAGCGAGACAAACTTAAAACGATTAGCAGTTTTTGCGAATGAAAATTTCTCATAAGATTATGCAGAACGACGGCCGACGCTCGACACCCCTACCATACCTAGTGCGGTGACGACGGAAACTTTAACTTTGGATGTAAAATGATTTAATAAATCGAACTCGCCCACCGTTTTTATCCGATCCGTTCAATTCAACTCACTGGCGCAATCTCACCCCCAGTCAGTCTGCGGTTTCTTTCAATGGTTTTGCGCAATAAGGACAGTTTGGGAAACGAGGTTGCTGCAGTTTTGTGTGGAGATTAGTACGTGTAGTTCGGTACAGTACCATGTAGGCGCAGACTAGACAACGTTCACACAAACCCCATACACCTTTCGTTATGCCGACATGAACTATATGCTCCATGGTGACAGGATCACGTTGACGCACGTACGCTGCATACTGTACTGACTACTGGCGATGCATAAAATGTCGAAAGTACCGTCGAATTTCACAGTTGCAAAATGGCAGAAACATATGCCATGGTTGAAACCGGAGGATCAGTCGAAGGAAATCATTCTTTATTGTGCTCTTTGCTGATCACAAGAAGCCAAAATTAAAGCTGTGCGGAATTTTCGTATGCTTTCATGAGGGGAATTAATCGATCCATTCACGCTATTTGCTGATCATTATTGCATGCAACGCTCAGTATGCGTCAAGATCAAGGAATGTTCCTGGAACTCTTGACAATATTTTTAAAACAACCCCAGTCAGGCTTTTGCAATAATCAACTTCAGGGACTGAAATGGAAATGGTACGCAACCTCGTCTTTAAACCAAGTAAAAAAAACACCAGTTGATCCTCCCAACATTCTTTTTTTAAAGCCGCAGTTTTTAATTTTGTTCCTCTTATATTTCTATTTCCTGATAATTTAGGATTCTACAAAGCCAGCGCAAACGGTATATATAGTAGCTAAATATAGAGCTAATAAAAAGCTGGTGGTCATTCTGAACAAAAAAAATTGGTGACCATTTTAAATTTAAATGCTTGGTGGCCATCTTTAAAAACAAATTGAAAGGCCCTCATCCTCCTCTTTTTGAAAAAAAAAACCCGGACGATCAGCTGGTGTTTTTTACTTGGCCTGATTGTGTAAAAATCTGCAACTGGAAAATTATTTGTTTTTGAATCCAACACAGTTTACATTTTAATAAAATTACTCTGTGCAAGAACCAGAAGACTGCAAGAACCAGAACCATGCTGCAATTGTTTTTTTTTTTTTTTTTTTTAAATAAGAATGCAGTACATTGCTTTAATATCTTCAGCACACACATCAATCAATATTACAAGTTTTATAAAAATGATTCATATAATAACATTGAGTTTGTCGCGTTTTTTCTTTTGCTAGTCAATTTTTTGCTAGTCAGTATGCGTCAACTTCAGGGGCTAAAATGGTGCGCAACTTGTGAAAAATTGCATTCTCCAATTACCTGATTTTTTTTTATCCTCATCTTTAGGCCAAGTAAAAAAACCACACCAGTTGATCGTCCCGGCTCCGGTGCTGGAGCTGACGGAAGTGGAGCTGGCGGAGGTACAGCCAGCCTCAGTGCTGGAGCTGGCGGAGGTACAGCCAGCTCCGGAAATTATCATGGAAGCTTGTTGAGTGTGTTTTGTACAAATTGATATTATTTTTTTTCGGTCGATCGATCAGTCGATTGATTGATTCTTTTTATGGGGGAGGGGGTAAGGGGGTGAAGGGTGTGTGTGGGGGGTGGGGGTGGGATGAGTAGGCACCCTCTGCACAATGAAACCAAACTAGTATACATGTACTGCAATAAACAGATTTTAAATAATAAATTTCTTGAATATCACTATTTTCGTTGTTTTTCAAGTTTTTGTGGTGCTTCCCACCTAAAAAATAGAGCGGTACATTTTCTTTTAAAACAAATGCATGATTTATTCAGTTTTGCTGAAAATTTAATTATTTTGAAGCAATGAGTATAAAAAAAAATGTTTAAAGAAAATATTGTTGTCCCCGTGTGATTGTCTTGTGTGGTTCTGAGATTATTTTCTACCGGGCGGGGTGGGGGTGGGGTTGTGGGTGGGGTCGTGGGTTGGGTGGTGGCTGGGTGAAGCAAAAAAAAGCACTCCAGAGTCCAAGGGCCGCGGTCAGCAGGGGCTCCCCTGCCATGCCAGCACAAATTTGAATATGCTAACATATACAGGGATTAGGAAGTAAGGTTAACATTTTACCTTTAAAGCCTATCGCAATATACTATACATGTATCGAAAAGAATGGCCAACATTGTAGGATGTCACTATAATTAGGTTACTTTCCGCTAAAAAAAAAGGCAAAATAAGTTTATCAACTTTTTTTTGTCGGCAGTCATCATGGCAGTATTGGCTTCCTCATCGTGTCAGCTGGTGTCCCGATATGTCCCGATATTTTTTCTAGTTCTGCCTTCTGTGGATCCAGTATGTCGCAATACATCGTTGTATCCACCCCACTTTATAGAGATATCGCCACTGCATACAAGGCACTGAAGTGCAAAATATTTGGCATTATATTTTCTCCCTGTATTTCTGATGAATATTTCTTGCTTCTTGCATCCACACCGCGCTGCTGTACCAACACGAATAAAAACACGTCTCGTATGGTATCCACCTAGCCAACGCAATGTTTACACTCATTTCGCAATATTGGTGACAGACTATTAACTGGTAAGCGTATACAGTGCATATGTTGCAGCTAACAGCCTAATACCAGTTGTGTAGACTTGATTCAAGACTCAATATGTAAAGCTCTAGATTCATAACCTCCAATTGGTATTTGGAATGTACGTAGTACACAGTATGACGCCCAAACAGAGATGAACCATGGACTGGAAAGGAGCCTGAGGACTGGTTGCCCTGCATGCTGCGTGCAAGTCGGGACAGTGTATTATACAAATCCTGTCTACAGAAAGTTGGATTCTATTTTGCACACGAAACGTAGCTTCAATCACAATAATGTATAATTTATATACTTATGCGCCTATCACTGAAAAGGCTATCAGTTGTTCCAGGCCAGGCGCTTTGATTGTCTGGAAATACCGCGCTAAAGTCAGCAAGGGATCAACATGGGCGTGACAGATTCAAGCATCCAATCACATACTGCCTTTATTGGAAGTTTGGTTTTTACCATTCTATTACGTCATCAGTCACACTCCAGTGACCACATGAGATAGCACACGTACCGTGTAGCGTCAGTGCACCGTTCGTACCGCACAGAGTGAACACGCAGTGTTCTGAGCTCTGAATATTTTGTGTAGCTTTTGATACGTACACAATACACGTTGCGTGTAAGGCCGCGGGCTTTACATTCTAAGAAACTACATTCCGTAACGTGTTTTGTTCACACGCAGTGTGGATCAGCAGCACGCAGTGCTGCACATTCGTTTGTACATGTACCAGCGAGGCCGCCGGCATTGCGCTGAACACATATTTCTGTATATGTACCGTGTTTGGTGATTTTAATCACACGCAGTGTGATTTTTTGCAAGGCGAATATGTCTACTCCAGCCAAGCCTACTTCACCAAAAATGTCCAAAGGTAAGGACATTAAACGAAAGGAAAACTCTGCAAACTCAAGTGAGTCCAAAAGACTGAAAGAAACACATACTGTTCACAGTGGCGAGGCCATTGCTACTCCCGGGTCAAGCATGTCACATTGCTTCGGCAATAAAGATGATGGCGCACCAGTGACGACCATTCTGAACATGCTCATGGACATAAAACAAAACCAAGAAACTCTTGCACAACGAGTTACCGGGCTCGAGAACAGTTTTACATACGAGGACGAAGATCCAGAATATGACTTCCCTGTAGAGCAACCAGTGTTGGCAAAAGAACCACAAAAACTTGCGCCTGCTCCACAGAAAGCCGAAGGGTGTGACCCTGATAAGGCAAGCACAAGCAAAGCAGCTGATTGTGCAGGAATGTCCAAGGACTCAGATCATGATGACAAGTCCCGTACTTTGTTCAAAGACTTGGTGAACAAATTCACACTAAAGGAACAATGTGGTAAAGCTCTCGATATTAATCTAGCGGACGTGGTCAATGGACTATTCCGAGAGGCTGTCTCTGAGGATAAGATCAATGAACTGATCAAGAAATTTGACAGACCAGAGAATTGTCAAGGACTTGCTAGTGTCCGTGTAAACCAACTTGTATGGGACATTTTACGCCCGGAAACTAGATCACTGGATGTGAAGTTTCAGTCAATTCAAACTTCACTTGCTAAAGGATCGACAGCAGTTACACTTCTTGTGGGTGAGCTGGCACAGTTAGTGAACGGTTCCGGTACTGTTGACCTTCAAAAGATACTTGATCTTGGTACTGATGCCTTGGCTTTGCTAGGACACACCAATCGTCTGCTTAACTTGAGAAGGCGCGATTGTATGAAAAATGACTTGAAACAGGACTACCTGCATTTGTGTTCCGCAACAGTACCTTTTACTGATAATTTGTTTGGTGATGACATCGCTAAACGGCTGAAAGACATCCAGGAGGTAAACAAGGCTGGACACTCAATTGCCACTTGGCAGCAAAGAGCTGCTAGAGGAGCAGCTCGAGCACGACCAAGAGGTCGGGGGATGCGGTTCAGAGGACGGGGACGAGGTCAACCCCGCCGACAATACAGTTTCTCACTGGACACTACAAAAAACTTATACCGGACCCCCAAGCCACAGCCAGGCCAAGCCAAACGCTTCAAGTAAGCACCGTGAGTATGCCTCAATCATCTAGTTTAGAAACTAAAAGTGACGTAGTCATTTTTGAGGCAGGTAGATTGAAACAATTTGAGCATGAATGGCGGAAAATCACCTCAGATGAGAGGATTATCGACATGACTTTACATGCTCACATCGAGTTTGTCGCAGACAAACCACCTACTCAGTATACTTTACCTAAATGTACTGTCTACAGCAGTACAGACCAAACAGCCATTGAGTCGGAAATACATCGTTTACTCAAGAAAAAAGTGATTGTAGAATCACAGCATTGTCCAGGTGAATTTTTATCACCTATATTTGTACGGCCCAAAAAGGATGGTACATTTAGGATGATTCTCAACTTGAAGAATCTAAATGAGCATGTTGAATACCACCATTTTAAAATGGATACTTTTGAAACGGCTCTTCGTCTTGTCACGCCTGGGTGTTATCTGGCGTCTATAGATCTTACAGATGCATATTACTCAGTCCCAATAGCTAAAGAACACCAAAAATATCTTAAGTTCAAATGGAAGCGACAATTGTTTCAATATACCTGTCTTCCAAATGGGTTGGCATCGGCGCCACGCATGTTTACAAAGCTCATGAAACCAGTATATGCTACTTTGCGTCAATCTGGTCACGTGATTATGGGCTATATTGATGATTCCTTATTAATAGGAACTTCAGCAGAAGAATGCCAAGAACATGTTACCTCTACACTAGCTTTATTCCATAAGTTGGGCTTCGTACACAACACACAAAAATCTGTGCTTGTGCCCATCGTTCGGCTCAATTTTCTTGGTTTTGACATAAATTCAGAATCTATGCTTGTCACGCTACCTCCACATAAAACAAATAATTTAATTGCCGATTGCCAACGGCTCCTCAATGCAAATAAAGCATGCATACGAGATGTAGCCAGGCTTATTGGCTTACTGATTTCAAGCCTCCCGGCAGTCGAATTTGGATCTCTTTTTTACAGATCGTTAGAAATGGCAAAGAATGAAGCCTTGGTTTCACATATAGGAAATTATGATGCATACATGCCAGTTTCCCAAAATGTTAAGCTTGACTTAACATGGTGGATTGACAATCTGTCTTGTCAAAAACGGCACATTCAGAGAAATAATCCCCAAATTCTATTTACATCTGATGCATCGAATGATGGTTGGGGAGGCGTCTGCGAAGGACGAACGTGCGGTGGCAGATGGACTGCTACTGAAGCTGCCTATCACATCAATTGTCGAGAACTTTTGGCAGCCTTTTTCACGTTGAAATCATTTTCTGCTATTGTACACCAGAGGCATGTCAAAATAATGATAGATAATTGTACAGCCGTGACATACATAAATAACATGGGTGGAGTGAGATCTAGACATTGTAATGACATTGCAAAGTCTTTATGGTTGTGGGCAAAAGACAGTAACATCTGGATTACGGCATCTTATATCCCTGGTAAACTCAACATAGAAGCTGATCTCCAATCTAGACAATTTTTCGACAAGACAGAATGGCAATTAGATCCTTCTGTATTCAAACTAATCGCAACTCATTGGGAATATCCAGAGATTGATTTGTTTGCTTCCAGACTTAATAAACAAATTGACAAATTTGTTTCTTGGCGACCAGATCCAGATGCGTTGCATGTTGATGCATTTACCATTGACTGGCATTCGTATTATTTTTATGCCTTTCCTCCATTCAGTGTCATCGGAAGGACAGTTCAGAAAATCACGATGGACAAGGCAACCGGAATACTCGTCCTACCTCTATGGCCAACGCAACCTTGGTTTACCCTGTTACTTCAACTCCTGATCAAAAGGCCATTTTTGCTGCCAAGGAGAGATTCGCTATTACGTCTGCCAACCTCCACCCAGCTACACCCGCTGAGAAAGAAGTTGAGGCTGATCGCATGCCTTGTATCAGGATATCGCTTGACGAGCGAAACGTTTCGCCAGCAGCAACCTCTATCATCATGGCATCTTGGAGAAGGGACACCAGGAGACAGTACAGAGTATACACGAGAAAGTGGACTGCATTTTGTCGTAAAATCAAGGCAAATTTCTTGCGCCCAACTATAGTTCAGGTGTTGGATTTTCTAACCGAACTTTTCCACACTGGCATTGGATATAGCACCCTTAACACCGCTAGATCGGCACTCTCAGCGTTGTGCCTAACTGAGGGGAATACTACAGTTGGCGCCCATCCTTTGGTGGTCAGATTCATGAAGGGAGCCTACAACTTAAGGCCCACTCAGTCCAGATACAGTTTCATCTGGGATGTAAATAAAGTTCTTGATTATTTAAAGACTTGCTCTCCAGTTCACGAATTAACTATGAAAACTCTCACACACAAACTTGTAATGTTAATTGCATTGGTTGCGGCATTACGAGGACAGTCTCTTAAATTGCTTAACGTAAACAATTTAGTCACAGTTAATGATTCTTTTGTCTTTACCTTTCCTGTGCTCCTAAAGCAAAGCAGGCCAGGTTATGTAAACCCAACTGTTACATTGGTGCCTTATACCCCAGACAAAAGACTTTGTGTATGCACTACGTTGGTTGAATATCTGTCTCGTACGGATAAGTTCCGTAACTCCTCAGACGGACAATTATTTATTAGTTATGTAAAACCTCATAAACCTGTATCTAAAGTCACAATAAGCAGGTGGATACGCGAGGTCATGGCTTGTTCGGGTATTGATACTGCCGTGTTTAAGCCTCACAGTGTAAGGGCAGCGTCGACCTCTAAGGCTAGAGACAGATTTGTTCCTATCGAGCATATCCTAAAAACTGCAGGTTGGTCCTCACAGTGTACATTTACCAAATTTTATGATAAGCCTGTACACCACGACACTAAATTTGCAGAAAGTGTTTTGCACTAAAGACCATTTATAAATAGTGATATTAACTTTCCAGTAAGTTCAAAAGCAGACTGCTACGTTAATTAAACCAGCAAGCTTGTTGCAATAATTTGTCTCTCTCGCACATCTGTTGCTTTAAAATCTCATGTGGTCACTGGAGTGTGACTGATGACGTAATAGAATCCTTCAATTAAACGATACTTACCTGGAAGTTGAAGTTTGATGGGGATTCTATGTAGTCATCAGCACACGAAAGGGGATCACATGCCCTCCCGACATATGTGTTGATCCCACCCATTGTGGCCTTTATTTTGACTATACGTATAAGATGTGCTCGCTCGAAACGTTAAAGACTGACGCTACACGGTACGTGTGCTATCTCATGTGATCCCCTTTCGTGTGCTGATGACTACATAGAATCCCCATCAAACTTCAACTTCCAGGTAAGTATCGTTTAATTGAAGGATTACTCTCCAATATAATGGTTTTTACTGGATGTAGTTCGGCTCGCGTGCGGCGGTCGGCGCTGCAGACTTTGGCATGGTTTCTGTGTGTGCATATCGACCACGCAGCTAGCTGCGCTGCATGCAAGGGACAGCTGCGTGGCCGGCCGGGTGTTGTACCGTCGAGTCTTGTATGCCCGCGTGGGGCATGCACGGGAGTACGAGGAACCAAACTTTCCAAAGCCTGACGGGCCGGGTTGAGTCAAAGATGTACATGAAGGCATGATTCAAGGGTTGCATAAACGGTTGAAGGCGAGTTTATAAGATTGACTCTAATGAAATCTATTTTCTGAAATTCTGGTTTGTGTCACCGCTGTCTTGGTGTCGCTCGTTGATCGACCAGTAATCATGTGCGCACAATTACGCACTAGCATCCATCATAGCATGCCATGACAGACCTCAAGAAAAATACACATTTTTTGTGAGCTACAATGTACCATCACGTACTGAAGTGAAAATGCTGGTAGTGCTTTGTCTTTGCTTTTAGTTAGACAAAGGGGGAAAGAAAATCGACATTTAAAATATTTGTTCTACATTTTTTGCTCGCCGAGAGCAATTTTCTTTTTCAGCGCGGCGCGCCGCAGTGGGCTGCCAGTGCTGGAATTCAATGAATATGCAAATATTCTCCTTTTTGTTATGCAGGACTCCTAATCCGGTCGGCGGCACCGGGGGTCGGCAGCATGCGGCGGGGTCGGCGCGCCCCGGCGTGCTGACAAAAATAATACTGGTATTGAGCCTTAGCCAAAACTGTGTAATTTTCAAGCAAACAACAGCTGGATACAGTCACAAGCAATATACATCGCATGGAAATTCGGTTGGTATTAAATTATGTTATTGATGTAGAAGTCCTTTATTGCTAAGTAAATGTTTGTGCTTAGCAGCTCCATGAAAATGGCCCCAGGAAAATAAATTCTAAAGGATATGTACTGATCGGAAACTGGAAGTCTAATTGCAAAGGATCCCAAATATTAAAATATAATATAATCTTTAAAAAAAAACTGTTGGGGAAAGAGAAAATAAAGAAACGTTTCAGCGGCTTCAGTCACTCATCCAGGATCTATTAACCTCTTGAATAAGGCCATGGATGCAGTTTGAAAAAGACCACCTTAAGCTTGCCAGTTGCCATCTATACGTGCATTCCTGTGCATACTCAATCCATTGTTTGTCTCTTTGTTGCATTGTGTTTTGCTGTACAAGCCTGTCTTGGCATACCAGCACCTGATAACAGTCGGCCAGAAGGGGTTAAAAATCCGATGGCTTAGCTACTGACAGCTGTATATTACGGAAAGGAACAAATCCACAGAGTCGGTCTATATTTACCTTGTACAAGGATGCAGTCAGACTCGTACACCTTCCCTGCCGTCACCTGGGATTGCTGCAATTTCTTTAAGGAAATCTTTTGTATGACCTTCTCCAAATCTAGACGAAACATTGGAAAAAACAGACTTAGATTAAAAACTGCAGTCTTATCTTAGCTAAACTTAGCCCATTGCAATAAGCCTGTCTTTACTAAGCCTGCAGGGAGTAATGATTTACGAACAAATGCTGGCTCCATACCACGATACGGTGGTGCGCTTTGCAAAACATCACTCGGTAAATATATCGGTACACACTAGTTAATTTGCAGCACTATGTTTAGTACGTACATAATATTTCATACCGGAGGAACTGCATGGTTCTTTTTATTCGTCTGATTCAAATCATGCAAAATCAAATCTGTCAATCGACAAACTGATCGTCAAGGAAATCTGTATTTACGATACAACTCTGTGTCGTCATATTTATCTATTACGGGTCCAATCTATTTCGGAAAATATCCTCTCTCGGGCGCAGTGCTATTCTATGTAAATCATTAATATCTATCAACTGAAAAGACACTCTTGGGAGCGATTCAAGAGTACAAATATTTCAATATTAATTACATCCAATAGAAAAAAAATCATTCCCAGCTAAACTTATAGACCCCCCTATTAACCCAGCCCAACCCAGGTTAATTACTTTAAGACTGTCTGAACACTCAGACTGTGTCACTGCAATGGTCTTACTTATGGTCCATCTGACAGCCAGAACTTTAAGACCGGCTAACGCACATAGATAGCTTTAAGACCGCTTATTGCAATCCGCCACTGATCTGTTGATATCATTCATCCAGAGCATTTGTAAAAGTAGACAAATGTTGTTTAAACAGATATCAATTAAATTATCCAAGCATTAGGGCATTACCCCCTTGCATACGGAAGACACCATATGGCGCAAAAAAGCCAGTGCCACCATACAGGCCCGATGACACCATTTGCCGCTATTTGTGCAGTTTCAATCCATTGTTGGAATATTGTGTATGTTACCCTTGACTGCAAAAGCACATTGTGGTCGTTTTGCTTGGCTGTAAAGGCCGGCGCGACACCCCGGCGCCTTCTGTAAATAACCGTACTCAAGGGGTTAAAGCGTGGCACGGTGGTACATTTTCGCTTTGGCTTTCACCCCAGCTGACTCCAGTTCTAATCCTGTCCCTATGTGGATTGGGTTTTCTGCCTACACCTAAAACTGAAGTTTGTCTTCTCTCAATGGAGTCCTGCAATTGATTAAAATATGATTAAAATAACTTTCCACTTTCCGGAATTAAAACGAATGAATAGATAAATTACCTGGAATATCTTCCGCGAATGTACACAGTGCTGTTCCGGGCACCTCCCCGTACTGTATCTGGGGTTCGTCCATGCCAGAACGATTCTCAATGTAAAGTGATATAAGTTCTGAGGTACAGCCATCGGGAATTCCTTTTAGAAACAGGCATTGTTTCTTGACTGGACGAGGGCGGGGCTTCTTTATGATGATCAGTTCCGCTGTCAGATTGGCACCTGCAATACTGTGTCGTCTCCCAGCCACTGTTTTGGCAACTACATGTGAAACAATCAAATAGTTCAGAGCTCCTTCATTGAATCTTTCTACATGCCTTGCATGAATACATACATATTCACAATTTGTCACACATCATACGAGGACGGGACTGAACTTTACAGCTGTTATATTTTAAAGGGTCTGCGAGAAATTTCCTACTTCAAGTTTCGTTACTTCACCACCATCTTTAATAACGGCCATTTTTACTGTCTATTTCCGTTTTTGGCTTTTTCAAAAATATATTAGCATAATGTGGCTACCTTTTGCTAAAAATTAAATCTTGGCTGAGAATAGATCATCTGCAATACAGCTCCCAATTTGGCCCCAAACGACCTGCATTCAACATAAGTAACTTTCCAACAGAAAGCGATTGGTGAAAAATGACAGTAAAAATGAATGATACAATTTCTCGATGGCGGATACATTCTTAACCAGCACTTTAAATGCCGAGGAATAAATCAAGGACTGAAGGACGTATGTCTGCTATCGCAACCCATGCTCAGCCCTTTCCCATGGCCCACTGAGTAAGTAAACTATTTCCTGAAATATTGCAACATGCATAGACCAAGCTGTCAAATTAGCAAAAAGAGGGTTGTGTGCATATACCTGAAGGATCGGTGAATTTTATTCTGACCGCTCCAGTTTTGTCGTCCTTCTCAAATTTTTCAATTTCACCTCCTTTGGATTTGCGAGGATTCTCAAAATACAGCTTCAGCATTTCCTCCGATGTGGAGGATTTGAAGTTTGTCACCTCAACAAGTTGTTCCTCCTGCTCTTCTTCCTCTTGCTCTGCCTCCTAAGTATTGCCATAAGTTTAAAACGGAAACAAAGAGTTTCATTTAGTTACATTTGCCTTTTGCTTGTTAATTTTATGTGAAAATATCTTTTTGTGCAGCGAGTAATGTGGTCCAAGGCACAAAAGTAAGATACATGGATAAAGCCGATATATTACTAAAAATGGTAATACAATTCTGGGGATAGTAGTGGTTGAAAAAAAAATCAAGCAGTGGCAACACTTGGCTTAAAACCACCTAGCTGATTGAACGTTTACCAAATAGTTCTTCACTTCCCTTATCGGGACACAAGAGAAATTCCACGTTACAAATGCAGCCATAGCTAGATAGCTAGTTGAATGGAACAGTCAATCTTTCCCCTCATGAAAATGTTCCTTCCATTGCACATATTAAAAAACATTCATTATTTGTTTGTTTTAAACAAAATAAACTAGATGCTTGTCACTTGATATTTTTATGAAAAAATACTCAGGCGTACTTTCAATTTTACTTCATTTCCAGGACCTATGTACATTGTAAGGTCAACGCGTAATGCTGCAATGCTTTGTGATCGACATCGAGGTTTATGTGCAATGGAGCGAAACGAATGGAACCAAAATTCATGGTAAATCAAACCAAAATGTATGGTAAATGGAACCAAATTGCATGATGACGTAAATTGTACAATGGAATATTTGTCAATGAAATGGGGCAAATGATTCAATGTCATATGACAAAATTCCAACAAACAAATGACAAGGTTCTATTTAGGTGTTATATAATAAACAATGATGTACCTTTTGATTCCCGCGCCCATCTGCCACAGCACTAGCATCTTTGACCAGACTTGTACGAACTGCAATGCCTGGAATCTTATCTGCCAGAGCAGGAGCATCTTCGATCAGACTTGTAGGAACTGCGGTGGCTGGAATCTCATCTGCCAGAGTACGGGCATCTTTGACCAGACTTGTATGAACTGTGCCTGGGACTGCGATCGGCCCTTTCTGATGAGAGACTGGTTCACTGCTTCCCACAGGAGGGTTTCCTTGAAGGAATCGTAGATCCTGGCCAGCTTGGCTGCTCCACTGCTCTGATGTTCCGGGGTTCAGAGCACCTAGGTAAGGTTGGACTCTTGGGACTGCATCATTCGGCCCTTTCTGATGCGAGACTAGTTCACTGCTTCCCACAGGAAGGTTTCCTTGAAGGAATCGTTGATCCTGGCCAGCTTGGCTGCTCCACTGCTCTGATGTTCCGGGGTTCAGAGCACCTAGGTAAGGTTGGACTCTTGGGACTGCATCATTCGGCCCTTTCTGATGAGAGACTGGTTCACTGCTTCCCACAGGAGGGTTTCCTTGAAGGAATCGTAGATCCTGGCCAGCTTGGCTGCTCCACTGCTCTGATGTTCCGGGGTTCAGAGCGCCTAGGTAAGGTTGGACTCCTGGGACTGCATTATTCGGCCCTGTCTGATGAGAGACTGGTTCACTGCTTCCCACAGGAGGGTTTCCTTGAAGGAATCGTTGATCCTGGACAGCTTGGCTGCTCCACTGCTCTGATGTTGTGGTGTTCAGAGCGCCTAGGTAAGGTTGGATTCCTGGGACTGCATCATTCGGCCCTGTCTGATGCGAGACTGCTTCACTGCTTCCCACAGGAAGGTTTCCTTGAAGGAATCGTTGATCCTGGGCAGCTCGGTTGCTCCACTGCTCTGATGTTGCGGGATTCATTAGAGCGCCTAGGTAAGGTTGGATTCCTGGGACTGCATCATTCGGCCCTGTCTGGTGTGAGACTGCTTCACTGCTTCCCACAGGAAGGTTTCCTTGAAGGAATCGTTGATCCTGGGCAGCTCGGTTGCTCCACTGCTCTGATGTTGCGGGATTCATCAGAGCGCCTAGGTAAGGTTGGATTCCTGGGACTGCATCATTCGGCCCTGTCTGATGCGAGACTGGTTCACTGCTTCCCACAGGAAGGTTTCCTTGAAGGAATCGTTGATCCTGGGCAGCTCGGTTGCTCCACTGCTCTGATGTTGCGGGATTCATCTGACTGTGTAGGTAATGTTGGATTCCAGGCACATAGTATCCTTGATAGCCAGGGCTAGTGATACCTCCTGGGGTTGGGGGTCGAATGCCAGACAGAGGATGGTGTGCTTGACTTTGCCAGAGATATTGAGAAAGGTATCCTGGCCAATATTCCATACCAGCTTCATTTAGCTTCATTCTCCAAACATCATCAGCCATTTGGTTTCCTTGCAGATGATGTGGTGTGAATGCCGCATTACTACCAAACTGCCATGTTTGAGAGTTAACTGTCTCATCCATCTGCTTTTCTGTTAAATTCAATATAATGTATTTTTGCAAATGATTTAGGAGGCAAAAAATGTCTGCCAAAGATAACACGCACACAAAATCTCAAACTTGTGTCCATTGTAGTCTTTGTAATACGTAGAATACAGGAATTTCAACTTACATAAATACACAAGGACAATCACATTAGAAATTAATCAAATTATGAACACAAAATTGGTATAACAGACATACAACATGGGAAAAAGCATCAAATACATGTATGTCACTAACTGATGCATAATATCAAAAGGTAAGGAAGCATCCAAAGATACTTTAGGACAAGGTTCAAGATCTGACCCCGGTATGACTGCCAAAAGTGTGAAACAAATATTTCGGGGTGAAAAAATCAGTTGAATATTAGAAAATGTATTATTTCTATGGTAAAACTATCTGTAGTTTCTGATTTTGCAATTGAGAAACTCATATTTCATTTCGTTTTTGGTAAAAAAATATGGTTTTCGCCTATTTTTGGATGCAAACTGACATTTTTTACCAACCATAACAAATTTCCCATTGTAGTCTTAAAATACAATAACATTAATCTTTCACACCTTTTAAAAATTAAATTATGGTGAAATACTTTTTTAAAAATACAGTTTAAAAAAAATAATTGCATACTTTGCTTGTACTTGTCCCTTAAAATTGACATTTCCTGTGACAAATATCACCCAAAAAATTGCCATTTTCAGGAAAAAATGAAACCGATCCATCATAAAATTTGATAGGAAGGCTTTAGAAGGGTCATTTACCCCTGAATTTAGTTTGCATTAGGTAAGATACAAGCTAATATCATTTCAAAATATATTTTGCAATTTAAAAGTGAAGAAAATCTAAATCAAAATAGATTACCACTACCCCTCAATTTATGAAAGCGTGCACAAAATAGGGGCATTTGTTAAAACAAAATTGAACTAAAATACAAAAAGAGCTGTAGGCCTACAAAACTAATGGCTTACAACAAATACAATTGCCCATTAGGGTATGGTATTTATTTTTTTACAAATCAATTTCAGCCGATTTTCACTATTTTCGGTCACTTTGGGTGTGTACAATTAAATGGGGAAAAAGTTCAAATTATGCATTTTCGATTTCATATTCTATTTAAGCATAAAATTCAGCCTAGAAAAAACATTTTTTACACTAAAATTTCTCCAACTTTGATTTCAACAACTTTTGCCAGTCAAACCGGGGGAAAATCTTGAACTTTGCCTTAGATTGCAATGGTGGCAAGAACAGGACAAAGCAAAACTTACATTGAAAACATGAGAGAAACTGTTATCCCCCTTGTTAATGTGAAGTTATTTTGTTTACATTCTCATATTCATGTATTTTATTTTTGTTATAAACATACCTTGACAGGGAGGGCCCTGTGTTGTGGGCAAGCTTTCAGACATGATCGGACTATGAGAGTGCCATGGAGTTGCCTGACATACAGATAGGTAAAAAATTAGTGCTTAAATAACACTTATAAAGTCACAAATTTGTAGAAAAAGAATTAATGTTGAATTATGATTGTCAGTTTTTGTTTTTTAACCCATTGAATATGGACGAAGGCAATAGCTTTGGTTTGAAAAAGACCACCTGGCTGGTTGTCGTCTGTATGTGCATTCCTGCACATATTAAATCTACCGTTTGTCTATTGTGTATGTTACATTTGGCTGCCTATTAAGTCTGTACTGGCATACTTGTACCCATTAATAACAGCCAGACAGAATGGGTTTAGTAGATTTAAGGGCAGAATTATTTATTTAGAAAAAAATGGGTAACCACTATTTAAGGGTCTGCTAGAAGCAAATTATGCTAGATCAGTTTAGGTTATGACAAAACCTGCGTAAGGAAAAAATATAGTAAAGGGTTTTGCAGCATTTGTGTTTTTAAGACTGGATCATAGACAATTATTATTCATCACAGAAAAACATAAAATATTTTGGAAAGGTCTTCATAACACTCTTTTTGTTTTGGCTGTGGTTTGGATTTGAATCTATACACACCGGTACATCCCGAGCATGGACTGCAGTCACAGATGTTGAAGATGGTGAAGCCTTCCCAGGAGGGGCAATCGGAGGCATCGTAGATGTAGGTACACTCGACAAAGGTCCATTGATTGGTGCTGCAGAGACGGAATACAGTTTAAAACAAATAATTGCATAGTTTGCTTGTACTTGTCCCTCAAAATTGACATTTCCTGTGACAAATATCACCCAAAAAATTGCCATTTTCAGGAAAAAATTTAACCGATCCATCATAAAATTTGATAGGAAGGCTTTAGAAGGGTCATTTACACCTGAATTTAGTTTGCATTAGGTAAGATACAAGCTAATATCATTTTAAAATATATTTTGCAATTTAAAAGTAAAGAAAAATCTAAATCTAAATAGATTACCACTACCCCTTAATTTATGAAAGCGTGAACAAAATATGGGCATTTGTTTAAAAAAATTGAACTAAAAAAAAAAGAAAAGAGCTATGGGCTCCGTGCGCCAACAAAAGAGGGCGCTGTCCACATAGCAACCGCACTTCCGTGGGGAGTACGTTGCTGGTATTACGCACTGCGCTCCTCGTTCATTTGATACTCGTATACCAGTGGGATTGCTTTGTCTGTTTGCCGACTCTCGATAATTGAGTTTTTAATAAGAATATCACAGCGGGAACCAGACACTTAAATTGAAGTCAGGTAAGATGGCATCGATATTGACCCCCCAACTCGCCTTTTCTTTCCACCGAGGGGGTAGTTGTGCACGGAGCTCATAGGCCTACAAAACTAATGGCTTACAACCAATACAATTGCCCATTAGGGTATGGTATTTATTTGTGGCAAAACTGAATTATATACAAATTCAGACGATTTTACAAATCAATTTCAGCCAATTTTCACTATTTTCGGTCACTTTGGGTGTGTACAATTAAATGGGGAAAAAGTTCAAATTATGCATTTTCGATTTCATATTCTAATTCAGCATAAAATTCAGCCTTGAAAAAACATTTTTGACACTAAATTTCTCCAACTTTGATTTCAACAACTTTTGCCAGTCAAACCGGGGGAAAATCTTGAACCTTGCCTTAGATTGCAATGGTGGCAAGAACAGGACAAAGAAAAACTTACATTGAAAACATGAGAGAAACTGTTATCCCCCTTGTTAATGTGAAGTTATTTTGTTTACATTCTCATATTCATGTATTCTATTTCTTTTTACAAACATACCTTGACAGGAAGGGCCCTGTGTTGTGGGCAAGCTTTCAGACATGATCGGACTATGAGAGTGCCATGGAGTTGCCTGACATACAGATAGGTAAAAAAATAGTGCTTAAATATTCAATCCACCGTTTGCCTATTGTGTATGTTACATTTGGCTGCCTATTAAGTCTGTACTGGCATACTTGTACCCATTAATAACAGCCAGACAGAATGGGTTAAGTAGATTTAAGGGTAGATTTATATATTTAGAAAAAAAATGGGTAACCACTATTTAAGGGTCTGCTAGAAGCAAATTATGCTAGATCAGCTCGTAGTTTAGGTTATGACAAAACCTGCGTAAGGAAAAAATATAGTAAAGGGTTTTGCAGCATTTGTGTTTTTAAAACTGGATCATAGACAATTATTATTCATCACAGAAAATCATAAAATATTTTGGAAAGGTCTCCATAACACTCTTTTTGTTTTGGCTGTGGTTTGGATTTGAATCTATACACACCGGTACATCCCGAGCATAGACTGCAGTCACAGATGTTGAAGATGGTGGAGCCTTCCCAGGAGGGGCAATCGGAGGCATCGTAAATGTAGGTACACTCGACAAAGGTGCATTGACTGGTGCTGCAGAGACGGAATACAGTTTAAAACAAATAATTGCATAGTTTGCTTGTACTTGTCCCTCAAAATTGACATTTCCTGTGACAAATATCACCCAAAAAATTGCCATTTTCGGGAAAAAATTAAACTGATCCATCATAAAATTTGATAGGAAGGCTTTAGAAGGGTCATTTACCCCTGAATTTATTTTGCATTAGGTAAGATACAAGCTAACATCAATTTAAAACATATTTTGCAATTTAAAAGTGAAGAAAAATTTAAAAGTGAAGAAAAATCTAAATCGAAATAGATTACCACTACCCCTTAATTTATGAAAGCGTGAACAAAATCTGGGCATTTGTTTAAAAAAATTGAACTAAAAAAAAAAAGAAAAGAGCTATGGGCTCCGTGCGCCAACAAAAGAGGGCGCTGTCCACATAGCAACCGCACTTCCGTGGGGAGTACGTTGCTGGTATTACGCACTGCGCTCCTCGTTCATTTGATACTCGTATACCAGTGGGATTGCTTTGTCTGTTTGCCGACTCTCAATAATTGAGTTTTTAATAAGAATATCACAGCGGGAACCAGACACTTAAATTGAAGTCAGGTAAGATGGCATCGATATTGACCCCCCAACTCGCCTTTTCTTTCCGCTGAGGGGGTAGTTGTGCACGGAGCTCATAGGCCTACAAAACTAATGGCTTACAACCAATACAATTGCCCATTAGGGTATGGTATTTATTTGTGGCAAAACTGAATTATATACAAATTCAGACGTTTTTACAAATCAATTTCAGCCAATTTTCACTATTTTCGGTCACTTTGGGTGTACAATTAAATGGGGAAAAAGTTCAAATTATGCATTTTCGATTTCATATTCTAATTCAGCATAAAATTCAGCCTTGAAAAACCATTTTTGACACTAAATTTCTCCAACTTTGATTTCAACAACTTTTACCAGTCAAACCGGGGGAAAATCTTGAACCTTGCCTTAGATTGCGATGGTGGCAAGAACAGGACAAAGCAAAACTTACATTGAAAACATGAGAGAAAAAGTTATCCACCTTGTTAATGTGAAGTTATTTTGTTTACATTCTCATATTTATGTATTTTATTGTTGTTACAAACATACCTTGACAGGGAGGGCCCTGTGTTGTGGGCAAGCTTTCAGACATGATCGGACTATGAGAGTGCCATGGAGTTGCCTGACATACAGATAGGTAAAAAAGTAGTGCTTAAATAACACTTATAAAGTCACAAATTTGTAGAAAAAGAATTATGTTGATGTTTATATACATTTTCAGCTTTGGTTTGAAAAAGACCACCTGGCTGGTTGTCGTCTGTATGTGCATTCCTGCACATATTAAATCTACCGTTTGTCTATTGTGTATGTTACATTTGGCTGCCTATTAAGTCTGTACTGGCATACTTGTACCCATTAATAACAGCCAGACAGAATGGGTTTAGTAGATTTAAGGGCAGAATTATTTATTTAGAAAAAAATGGGTAACCACTATTTAAGGGTCTGCTAGAAGCAAATTATGCTAGATCAGTTTAGGTTATGACAAAACCTGCGTAAGGAAAAAATATAGTAAAGGGTTTTGCAGCATTTGTGTTTTTAAGACTGGATCATAGACAATTATTATTCATCACAGAAAAACATAAAATATTTTGGAAAGGTCTTCATAACACTCTTTTTGTTTTGGCTGTGGTTTGGATTTGAATCTATACACACCGGTACATCCCGAGCATGGACTGCAGTCACAGATGTTGAAGATGGTGAAGCCTTCCCAGGAGGGGCAATCGGAGGCATCGTAGATGTAGGTACACTCGACAAAGGTCCATTGATTGGTGCTGCAGAGACGGAATACAGTTTAAAACAAATAATTGCATAGTTTGCTTGTACTTGTCCCTCAAAATTGACATTTCCTGTGACAAATATCACCCAAAAAATTGCCATTTTCAGGAAAAAATTTAACCGATCCATCATAAAATTTGATAGGAAGGCTTTAGAAGGGTCATTTACACCTGAATTTAGTTTGCATTAGGTAAGATACAAGCTAATATCATTTTAAAATATATTTTGCAATTTAAAAGTAAAGAAAAATCTAAATCTAAATAGATTACCACTACCCCTTAATTTATGAAAGCGTGAACAAAATAAGGGCATTTGTTAAAACAAAATTGAACTGAAATACAAAAAGAAAAGAGCTATAGGCCTACAAAACTAATGGCTTACAACCAACAATTGCCCATTAGGGTATGGTATTTATTTGTGGCAAAATTGAATTATATACAAATTCAGACTTTTTTACAAATCAATTTCAGTCGATTTTCACTATTTTCGGTCACTTTGGGTGTGTACAATTAAATGGGGGAAAAAGTTCAAATTATGCATTTTCGATTTCATATTCTAATTCAGCATAAAATTCAGCCTTGAAAAAACATTTTTTACACTAAATTTCTCCAACTTTGATTTCAACAAACCGGGGGAAAATCTTGAACCTTGCCTTAGATTGCAATGGTGGCAAGAACAGGACAAAGCAAAACTTACATTGAAAACATGAGAGAAACTGTTATCCCCCTTGTTAATGTGAAGTTATTTTGTTTACATTCTCATATTCATGTATTTTATTTTTGTTACAAACATACCTTGACAGGGAGGGCCCTGTGTTGTGGGCAAGCTTTCAGACATGATCGGACTATGAGAGTGCCATGGAGTTGCCTGACATACAGATAGGTAAAAAAGTAGTGCTTAAATAACACTTATAAAGTCACAAATTTGTAGAAAAAGAATTTATGTTGAATTATGATTGTCAGTTTTTGTTTTTTAACCCACTGAATATGGACGAAGGCAATAGCTTTGGTTTGAAAAAGACCACCTGGCTGGTTGTCGTCTGTATGTGCATTCCTGCACATATTCAATCTACTATACCAGTACCCATTAATAACAGCCAGACAGAATGGGTTAAGTAGATTTAAGGGCAGAATTATTTATTGAGAAAAAAATGGGTAACCACTATTTAAGGGTCTGCTAGAAGCAAATTATGCTAGATCAGTTTAGGTTATGACAAAACCTGCGTAAGGGAAAAATATAGTAAAGGGTTTTGCAGCATTTGTGTTTTTAAGACTGGATCATAGACAATTATTATTCATCACAGAAAAACATAAAATATTTTGGAAAGGTCTTCATAACACTCTTTTTGTTTTGGCTGTGGTTTGGATTTGAATCTATACACACCGGTACATCCCGAGCATGGACTGCAGTCACAGATGTTGAAGATGGTGGAGCCTTCCCAGGAGGGGCAATCGGAGGCATCGTAAATGTAGGTACACTCGACAAAGGTGCATTGACTGGTGCTGCAGAGACGGATGCCTCTTGAGGTGCCGTACTGATAAGTGCATTTGAAAGCGCCATGCATACAGGCGTACACTCAGGCTCAGCAGGACTTATAGGTACATACATGTACTGATGGGGCAATGTGGGCAAAGGTGCATTTTCAGATGCTGTGTGTGATGGCACCTTTGAAGGCGCCACTAACCCTGGAGGGGGATTTGGATGTACCGTAAGTGTAGGTGCAGTTAAAGGCCCCTTTGATGGAGGTGCTGTAGAAGGTGCAGTAGGTGTCTCAATGGCCGTCATTCTCAAATCTTTTCCAGCTTGGTGAGAAGCCGGTGTCTCGTATTTATGCGAGCTGGCACCTCTATGCCAACATCTAGGCCTTGCGAAAGGGTTGTCTCCATAATGAGACGATGGGGGTTTTCCAGGTTTAACATTTGCACTGTCTTTACGGTTCTTAGTCTGGCTCCCATTGGAATCCCCGTCATGTATGCAGAGACTATCCTGCAATGAACATAAGCGGGGAGGGCATGTTTATTGTACAAAGCACATGGTAATTCAAACATAACACTAATAAGGCTATTACGTTGCAAGAATAGCCCGTTTCACACAACCGTTGGAAACACGGGTCCCATGCGATGAAATCGCATCGATGTCAGAAATGCACGGATTCCGTGCCGTGTGGAAGTGTAGCTCTGTCACCAAATCGCATGGGTCCCGTGCGGTTCGTGACAGGGATCGAGACCTCCAAAATTTCACATCGATGCGACAATCGTGCGACGATCACCGAGATTGGTCGTGTGAATATATCAATGCGACTTTCGCAAGGATACTCTGCAGTGAAATCGCCTTTACACATGCGCAGTTTGCTGTTTAGCTTTTGTAAACACAAATTTCTTCAGTTCTGATTGGTCAGTTGCTGCGTAATGAGATTTGTGTAGGAGAACAGTAGATTCTCTGTAAATAAACAACACTTCATTAGTGTTGCTATATATTTACAGCAAATGTTGACAAAGTGGTCTTACATCCTGATGTTAAAACACAAAAACTACGGACACGTGATATTTTCTATGTCTCAGTACCGTAAGTTTACGTCCAAAATCCGTTAAAACTAAAATACGGTGATTGTTTAAGTGTTAAAAGGGGAAAAAACTGTTATTGTACGGAATTTTTAATAGTGCGGGAACATCAATGGTACCCCATAAATGTCATCGTTCATATAATATCGCAACACCAGCGATACAATGTGCAAACATTGCAAAACGAGGGACGTTCGCTACCGGACTGTGTTGTATCGTGTGAAAGCCTGCGATGAAATCGCAGAAATCCTTGGACGTCAAACATCCGGCACCAATCATTGCAGGTGTGTGTTTTCAGCGCTCGTGTGAAATGGGCTTATGGCTGCATCAGAAAGGGTGGTTATATAATCAACCTTCCATTAATACCTTTCCGGCATTCTTGCACTCATAGATGACTAAGCACCATTGAATTAAAGACAATGACTAAAAATTGTCTTTTTCCAAGTTCTCCCAATGCCAATCTATGCTCTGAATGCATTCACAATGCGTGATGATTTTTAGTAGTATATTATATAATATATCAATCCACAATTGGTTGTATTCATAGTAGGTACATTATATTAATGACCAGGATACTCACCCAATTCAAGATCTCAATATCAGAGTCAGAGTCAGAAGTGAAAGAGGAACCTGGTATAGGCGATTCTGCTTGAACACGGAGGGGGATTGTATCTTCATCAACATGCAGCGAATGGGGACCGCTTGCCAAAATGTTCTTCACACCTGGGATTAAACAAAATTTGTTAATGATCGTTAGAATGTTTTTTCTTAGTAATATTGTAAGACTATCTGAGCGGTCCCAGGGATTTCACCGATACGGCAAACCAAAGTAGGGCTGGGCTTTTTCCTGATTTTGCAGTAGTTTTTTTTATGCCAAAATGTAGACACAGCAGATGTTTAATATCGGCGCCAGTATTTTTTTTTAAGGAGGTTGCCCTCCTCCTCACCATGGGGCACGTTCCCCCGCGCTAACCCCCCCCCCCAACCCCCCCCCCCCCCCCCCCCCCCCCCCCCCCCCTGGGATCCGCGCCTGAACATACCCCTGATTGTAGCCATTAGGGCTCAGCAGGACCAAAGAACAATACACAATCTCTCTTGGCTAAAAAAAACTATTTTTCGCTCTCCCAACTCCAATTAAGTTGTCAGTTTTGTGCACACTGCTGAGCAATATGATGTTTCAGACAAAGCAGTTTTGACAGAAGGGTTTTCCAAGGGATTTTTGATTGGGTACACTGGCCCCAGGATGCGTCGGGATTCGGACGTACTGTCTCCAATCGGCTTCATCACAACCGGAGATTGTAAAACTTAAACTGGCAAAAGAAATTCAAGCAGGCAGAATTGCCGGCCCTTTCGTGCTCCGCCCCTTGGAAAATGTGCAATGCTCAACAAAAGGGTTAGTACAGAAGAAAGAACCAGGCACTTTTCGGTTGATATATCATCTCTTATTCCCTCCGGTGGTTCAATTAATGATTTCATTGATGAAGAGCGTAGCAAAGTAAAGTACGCATCGTTCGATGAGGCTGTAGATTTAGTCATTCAAGCATGAAGGGGCGCGTGGGTAGCAAAATCAGACCTTCAAATCGGCCTTCCGTAGCTCACCACTAGACTACGACCTACTCGGCTTCATGTTTGAGAATCATGTATTATTTTGACAAATGTCTTCCCAAGGGTTTTCCAAGGGATTTTTGATTGGGTACACTGGCCCCAGGATGCGTCGGGATTCGGACGTACTGTCTCCAATTGGCTTCATCACAACCGGAGATTGTAAAACTTAAACTGGCAAAAGAAATTCAAGCAGGCAGGATTGCCGGCCCTTTCGTTCTCCGCCCCTTGGAAAATGTGCAATGCTCAACAAAAGAGTTAGTACAGAAGGTATATGGGCGCGATCAGTCGGTGCGCGATCGGTCGATCGTGCAGCGCTATCAGTAGATCGTGACCCTATGGGCTGATCGCGCTGCCACCAGTCCATCACAATTTCTTTCTAATTCACGGATCTGGAGGATTTTGTTTAAGGTAGGCCCTAAGTAAAGTCCAAGATATCCATCAGAATTGACTGATAGCGCAGCACGATTGACCGATCACGCACATTGACCGATTGAGCCCAACAGTGACAACCCAAGACAAACCACGACACCCTTAACACAGTAATAAATTGGGCAAAATAAAATGCCTTCGGATCGAAAGCCATACAATTTTATTAGGTAGAGGAAGACAAATTAATTGTACAATACAGATTTCCGATCATAATAGTAGGAATTGCCAACCGGGCGTCCGGAATTCCCATTAGCGGAAGCCTAGCCTACACATGAAACTATGCGTATTATACTCTAGGCTTGGGCGAATCCAACATTTTTGGAATCGATTCCGATTCCATGTGAGAATCGCGATTCCACTCGGAATCGATTCCAAAAATAAACAAAAAGTAAACAAGCACGAAAAATGCCAATAAGGGGGGCTATTAATTAACTATAGGGTGTAATCGCTCTTATAAAAGGTACTTTGTCCTTTAATATTCATATTGCAGTCACGTTTGGGCAGGGAACATAAAATAAAAATAAAAATAATGTTCGACATTTAATTTTTCCTCCGCGGAAACTTGCAAAATCAAAATCAGACCTTACCTTTGCGGCGCTTATCAACACTGAGAAAAACAGTTGAAAACAGTGAGGAGGGTACGCTTAAAAACCCAGCATTTTCATTAAATAGCCGCTAAATATGTCGTTTTTTCTTAGTTCCATTTATATATTTTGTGTGTGTAAGCTAGATCATGGAGCTCCTTTTTATCGCTCCATGCTAACATTTTGCAGCCTAATAATCGTTTCGGAATACATGTACATCGAAATTCACCATGCACGTTCATTTTCGATGAGTTACGTAATCGCTGCTGTGATCGCTGGTACCAGCCAGTACACACACATGCCATTCATAAAAAGAGGGTGAGCTGCCAAGCATGCGCAAATGAATCTGGAAACTTTTGGCGTCGACTCAACCGAATCGACTCGACGTGACGCTCGCGCGCTGCACTACCGCTCTAAACTTTTTTTAACAAAATTTACAGGAATATTTTGAATATTTTCCTGTAATTTTCCTGATCTTTTGCCGATCCACCTGTCTAAATATTTTACAAGATAATATCAGTTACTTAAGCAATATAATCAAACCACGCCCCTTGCCGACATGTGTGCATACATATGCAGTAGCCCCGTTCACGACTTTGCTGTAACCCTACATGTACATATAAAATATCACGTGAGACCAACTTGCCAATCAAATGACAGTCTGTCTTTCAGTCAGCGAGTGCTCCACCACAAGGGAATTTCCCAAGATGAGAAATAGCTTGCTAAGTACAAGTGTGCAAGATTTTCCCACGCTGCTCACACTCGTACGTCTGTTAATTCACAACTTTTTAAAAGGTATTAAGTGCTTTTATAGCAATGATTTTTTACCTGGTATACATGTGGAACTTGGCAGTTAATATTTCCAATATTTAATCCTGGATTTGTTTTTGAAAATCGCCGGCGATTCCTCCACCTTGTTGGTGGATCGCCAAGTGCAGGACTACACAGGTTTTTTGACGCGTGATGGGGAAAGAATAATCCGAAACAAACGTTTTGAAGGATGGTTCTGAAAGTTTTCTAATTTTTTGTACATGTAAAGGAAATTTATGAAAACGTTTAACATTTTCAGGAACTGCATACAATTGCCAATCTCCATTAAAACTCCTAAGATGATACAAAACCTGATTCGCATAACTTAATGAAATGTCAAAGAAAAAATAACATTTTCGTGAGGAAATTGCATGGAATCGGCGCGGGGACTGGAATCGGCGCGTGGACTGGAATCGGCGCGTGGACTGGAATCGGCGCAGGGACTAGAAGCGGCTACATCAGAGAATCGACTCCTCAAAAAAGTGGAATCTCGATTCCGATTCCGATTCCGAGTTTGGAATCGATTCTTATCTTAATAGGCACAACCCCTAGCTGCAGTGGCTTTAAATATAGTGATATTTGGCATTTTGTCTGGTGTTGTTTTTGGCCAATGCTAGCTTTTATTTTATGCAAATCAGAAAAAAAACAGAATCTGGATCGATGGTCATTATTTTGTTCACGTTGTTCATTTGAAAACCAAAGGAACGTTCAAACACACACAACACTAGCGCGTCATGCACACATCACCGTTGCGAGATGTAGAAAACATCTCTTCCACAACTCCACGCGCATGCGCAGTCTGGTGGACTATAGTAGTCAGCTGTGTGGTAGTACATGTTCTTCTCAGCTGAATACGTCGGTTGGTGAGTAAAAACTCTGATTTCTCAATAAATTGTCCGTTTCAATGTTCCGCAAATGTGCCGCAAAAGTCTCAAAGATCTGTAGGAGGGATTGGATAACTTTCTGGGGAGATTAACGTTTGGGAAAGTGGAATTCTAGAACATTGTAACTGACCTAACAAAAGCGTATTGCAAATCTCATTGAGTTACGGGGGTCCAAAAAAGCTTAGCGATGTAAGGCTAATGGAGCCTTACATTTTTGGAAGTAGCAACACGTATGCAAAACACTCATTCATAATTTTTTTCCGTGAAAGAAACAAACTTTTTCATGTAAATGTGTTTTCCAGCACTTCACAGCCCCTTAGTTCCAGTAATTTTCCCAAGAGATCCCTAAGTTCCGAGGTAGTTGTATATAGACACATCCAGTCGTGAAAAAAATGCAGAGCTACAAACAGTCAAACACTTGGGTTGTTGCGTCAATCACTTGACTTCTCAAAAGTCTGTGGCCTAAGATAGGGCTCTAAGATATATATATAGTCGGACTCCCTATTATCGCGGCAACTCTATTATCGCGGCATCGGAAATTTCTTTCTTTTTTGCGTTGCCAAAACTCCTTCGTGTGGCGATTTTTCATCCAGTTCATCAGGCATTAAGGACTTCCTGCTGAGTTGTATAAAAATGACGATTATAAAATGTTGTGTCGGGACTTTTAATGATTTTTAATAAATATTCACGTTTTCCAAAACTTGTAAATTTTGCCTCACCGTGTCTGCTAAAAAGTACCGTACTATATTTTAACATAAATCTTTAATGGTGGTCTGTCCATGGAAGTTCCATTGTCTGGTTCCCATTCTACGGCCAGCTGCAAATGTAAAATGATGCAGAAGGACGATATTTCCACTGCGAAATCTTAAAAACTTTTACGGGATCAAAATAAGGACAGTGCGGTAAAAAAATAAAACGACGCACCGTGTAAAGTGAATGGCGCCCCCAATCGTCAATCAGTAGAGTTGTCTCAGTGAATGTTGTCGCCTTCCGGGGGGACAGGGTGTTAAGAAATCATCCTTCAGGTCCTAATCGTCTTTAATCAACTTGAACTTTACAGGGAAAATATCATACTTTATTCAGGGGATGTTTTGGTCAAACATTAACTATGAATAAAAAAGTTGAGATCATTGTAAAAACCACTTCCCACATATACCGCGATAATACAGAGTCTGTACTCCGCCGAGCAACGACGAGCATGTCTAAGTTCACAGGCATTGCATGGGAATAAACCAAACCACCGTCGGATTTTTTTATGTCGGTGTAAAAAAGCAAGAGTTATACAACACAAAAGACAGGACAATTCGGGAAGGTTGGTGAGCAAACTCTATTCCGATCGGGAAACGTGATAAGTAACGTGATAAGTACCGCGATAATACAGCGTCCCGTCCTATAACCCGCCGCAACGCCATTTCATGTGAAGCGATAATACTTGTGCATTTTCTTGTCGCTGTAAAGTGTAAGTATCAAAATGGGTAGTCCGAGTAACTTGGACCCTTTATCACCTTTTTAAACATTTGGACATGATCTGGCAATAGTAGGGTCCAAGGCAACGTTAGACGATGCTCTATTCATTAATTCAATACGTCAAAAATCCAATCAAAAAAATCATAATTCAACCTTACAACGGCCACCAAAATACTAGATACCCCACCATCTTAACAAGTGGAGTTCCATGATCAGATGAATGTACCAAGGTTTACTTAACATCCAAATAAAAGTGAAATTTTACCGTTTAAAGAATTCCCAGAGACCCCCGCAGAACATGTCTTTTCGCTTTCTTGGAGTTCAAATAGTGACTCCTCGACCTTGCATGACGTACGTCACCCTGATGCGCAGCGCCCGCATGCACTGCACCGCGCAACAACCTGTTTATGCCGGCTACTGTTTCGTGAATAATACCCTCCACCATGACGCGCGTGCAACCTCGAATCAATATACTACATCAGTGGCGGATCTACGGGGGGGGGGGGGGGGGGGGGGGGTGTTTTGGGGGTTTAAACCCCCCCTTGGGCTGAGAAAAAAATAAAAAATAACCAGTGTCGGGTGTCGAAAATTCGGCACGCTGGGGTGTGTAGGCCAATCACCTCAGGTAAACCCCCCCCCCTTAGTGAAAACCTAGATCCGCCCCTGCTACATGTATCTACACACGAACACGTACATGTACCGGACCGGTATATACCACTCACGAAACAGTCGCCGGCATAAACAGGTTGTCGCGCGGTGCATGCGGGCGCTGCGCATCAGGGTGACGTCATGCAAGGTCGAGGAGTCACTATTCGAACTCCAAGAAAGCGAAAAGACATGTTCTGCGGGTGTCTCTGGGAATTAAACGGTAAAATTTCATTTGGATGTTAAGTAGGCCTGTTCCGGGTATCCGGGTACCCGGATACCCGAATGCCCGAATGCCGGCGTCAATATCCGGTTCCATTTTTCCGGTTCGGGTACCCGAAACTTACGGTGAAAAATTCAATGTAAGGTTTCATACCAAAAATAAATAAATAAATACAGAGAATTTGATCTATTTCAAACTCTGTTCCGACTCGAAAGACCCGAACCGTCCGGCGGTGTTTTGAAAACAATGCGTCAACAAAAATGCAGTGAATGGAAAGTATCAATAATGTGGTCGGCCAACGCTGTTTGTATCTTATCTATAGCTATCTTGTTGCTTATTATAGTCTGTCAATGGAAGTGAACTGCGGTTTACGCTGGGGCTAAACTAGCTCCGCGGTATGATCAAAGAGCGGGCGGGAGTAATATTGATCTTGAGAGAGTGAACGTTGCTCAGACACTGGGGCAGCGGGAATGGGAAGCGCTCTCCGTATTAGGCCTACGGGTATACGTTAAAACAAAAACAATAAAAGGCTTTGCTTGGAGGAGGCTTTGCTTGGAGTATTAAATTTGTTTTATGGTGTGTGATTATTTTGGTGTCCGACTACATGTACATGTACATGTGCCCTGTCAACTCGTACCCGAGTCAACTCGTACCCAGGTTAACTCGTACCCAGGCATGCCAGGTTAACTCGTACTCTGTGGATGATTTAATATTTAACCCCTTGCGTACGGAAGACGCCAAAATTTGTGCAATTTCAATCCATTGTTGGATTATTGTGTATGTTACGCTTGACTGCACAAGCAAAGGCCGGCGCGACACCCCAGCGCCTCCTGTAAATAACCGTACTCGAGGTCTTTTTAAATATCTGAACCTTCTAAACGATATTTTTATAGAGACTGGACGACAGGTAATGACTGCAGATGTGAAAACGTCTTCAATGGAGAATGTCTTATATAATAGGTCAAATTTAACATAATTAATGTTCAACTTCAAAGGTCCTGGTGTCCCTGAAATAATTGAAATCAGTAATAAACACAAAGCCAAGATCGTAACTTTGCCTTAATAAGGCGGTTACACTACATGACCCCCCATTTTTGTTCTTGTGCTGGATATTTTTCGCCGTCCCTGCGACAGAAGAACCGCCCCAGTATAAAATCGCTTTGGACAAGGCTTTACCTCTTTTTTTACCAAGAAGATAGTGGCACGCTCCGTGCAGTCGCCCAATCACAGGCTATTACGAACGTTGTGATATCTGGCTGGCGCCGAACAACCAATAAGTCCATAGTAGACCAATCACGCAGTTCAGTGATCCACCTCGCACAAGTGCCGTCCAATCAGCACACGGCACTCGCTCCCCGGCCCCTGTGTGCAGTGCACGTGCGGCATGCAGTGCATGCATAGACTGGTTGCCGCATTTCCATCATGCCTTCTTTGGCACTTAGTGGGCGGCGCGGCGGGAACCAGTACAGCATTGCTGCATTGAGCATGACACGCGTGTTTTCATCACGGTGATAGGAAATCACGCACCGAAAGGAACTTGTAATCGCGAAGGGAACTTGTAAAAACAACGGAGGTTTCTTTAAAAAAAATAGCGAATGTAAGTAGGCAAACAAATTACAAGCGTTTTTGACGGAAATATGTTATTGAGAGGCGTTTTGTGAAGACGGAAAATACAACAGGATTATTTTTTTTATTGATTTTTTAATGTTTTTTGTTTACTTGCCGATACAAATTTTAGGGTCGCAGCCGTAAAATTAGAACGGGTAACCGGAAGCAAAACTATTTTTGCGGGGGCCTTTTAGCGACTGCACGGTGCACACAAGGACATTACAAACCTTGCTCTATGATTAGACAGTGTTTGTTTGTTTGTTTGTTTGTGTTTTTTTTGTTGTGTTTTTGTGTTTTTTTTTTTTAACGGTCCACTTCCGGGTACCCGAGAACCGAACCAGTGTGGCGTTCGGGTATCCGGATCCAAAATTACCCGTGAACGCACAGCCCTAATGTTAAGTAAACCTTGGTACATTCATCTGATCATGGAACTCCACTTGTTAAGATGGTGGGGTATCTAGTATTTTGGTGGCTGTTGTAAAGTTGAATTATATTTTTGTTGATTGGATTTTTGACGTATTGAATTAATGAATAGAGCATCGTCTAACGTTGACTTGGACCCTACTATCGCCAGATCATGTCCAAATGTTAAAAAGGGCGATAAAGGTAAAGTCCCAAGTTTCCCGTTTTCTAAAATCAAAATTCCGTTTTCTTAAAATTGAAAATTCCGTTTTCTTCGGGTTTCTTTTAACATACCTTTCACTTCAGGCTTTCGGTTGCATGTTGATGTGCACTGCAACTTAGTTAAAGCGCCCTTCAATATCGCCATTAAATCCGAAAAAAACTGACACCGCGATCACACACAAGTTGAAGTTTCGCTCTGTCAACGCACACACGTGGTAGCCTGCATGCTGGCCGCGGGGCATACAGAATATCGTGCATACAATGTACATGCATACAATGGATGCGATGTTGTTCTGTGATGCATAATTCATGACGGACATCTTGTCTGTGCACCAATCCGGTACCACTGCGCGCGCGGTGAGAGCCCAGCAGGTCGTCGTGTAGCAGTTGTGAATGCAGGCGGTGTGATAGTCTAGGTTTCAAGACGTTCTTTGCGGTCATTCCTAGCGCGGCGTATTTACCTTCTTTATACCACGCGCTGCATGCAGCGTGCTTGTCGCATGTTGAATCGCACTGCAAAAGGCATCTTGGAACCAAGACTTCAATTTGCATTTGACACGAACTCAGCTGGTTCCCAATGACATACGAATCCCTGCAGTACTGCCGTGTTACCAGTGATGTCGCAGCACGTACGTACGTGCGTGCGTTTGGCCAGCAATTGCTTCAGTACCGGTACGATGTGCATATTTGGTAAGAAAGGAATGAATACAACACTACGAAAAATCACAATAACGGTTTATTAGGTTCCTTTTTAAGTTTTCATGCATTTTTTGGCAGTTTATATAGAATTCCGTGTTGTCCTCATTTTCCGTGAAATTCCGTCCGTTTTCCGTATCACGGAGGACTTCGGACTTTAGATAAAGGGTCCAAGTTACTCAGACTACAAAATGGGTTAGTTTTATCTCGAAACACCCTCTCTCTAGAGCTCGCCATATTTACAAAATGTCGTCCAACTTATGTGTATAAAAATGGCGGAAATTTGTTTGCGATGAAAAATAGACTTTGCGGACACATCGCAAAATATCAATCGCTAACTGAATTATTTGCGATGGACAAATTCATCGCAAGTATTAGTGAAATCGTTCTTCAAAATTCATCGGCATTTGCGATAATCGCAAAACGTTAGTGAAATATACGCCCCTCGTCACTTACACAGTTACACCAGAGTCCCTCGGGGGCGCATAGACGTGCCCTACTGACCTCATTGCCAGTCCGTATCGTCCGCGTACCTCTTTTTGAGGCATCCAGTTTTCGAGGGTTGACCTTCTACGTCACAGGTAGCGACGCACGCGCAGATTTGTACCACACAACCAGTTGATTTGTTGTGTGTACGGTACGTGTTCCACCGCCAGCCCCAAAAATGTGGAAACTGAAGGCGATGTCGGTGAGTTTTGAATAAAAACTCGTCAGCAGCTATTTAATCGTTACTAGATACAAATGTTCAGGGACGTATATGAGCCCGTAAAAAGTGTATTTAATGTCAGTGAAAATGTTCACAGTGTGCCGTCTGCTTGTCAGTATCCAAGCAAACCAAATCACGTGACCATTTATTGTCAGGTCGAACCTTGACTGTGCTACGGAGCCCCTAAAAAGACATGTTTCTTATAGAAAAACTGACTGTTGACTGTCATTTACTACTGGGCATTGTAATGGAGCTATGTTAAAGTCATGGATAATTCGTGGATTTTGCTTATTGAATGTGATGGTAAACTGGAACATTTTGTGCCAATTGTGGTTATTGATCCTGGAATTTGAAAAAAGTCAAATTTCAATTTTGTACATTGTATATTTCTTAAAATTTTGAAATGAAGATTCCAATCTTTAAACGATCTTGAAATGTTACCATTTTTTTTGTCAGGTGCTACCCTAAAAAGAAATCAGCCTGCAAAAATGTGTCACCCACAGTACAACCTGGACCTTCGACCTCCGGAGCTACAAGTCTTCGGTGGCAAAATCTGTCAAGCGAATCTAGTGATGAAAGTGACTATGGCGAAAGCTGCTGCGTCTGTCACAAGTTTAGACCAAAGGAACTTGCCAATTTCCTGTACTTTACATCTTGGGGACAGTGCATGTATGACAGTTGTAGACACTGGGTTCATCTAAAATACTATACGAATTAGGTTGCCAGGCTGAGGGCGAGTGATACATTTTATTGCCCCTGCCACATCACACCTGAAGAGTGAGAATGCTTCTGAGGTGGTTCAGTTTGAGAAATTCGCATGAAGTATGAACCGGTCCTTAGACAGTACTTACATGTAGCATCAAAGGATTTAATAACAGGACATTACAAAATACAAAACCACAAGAAAACTATTTTGTATTAGTACGTAGGAAACAGACATAAAACCAGGTGGGCAAACATTGAGAAGGCCTGGCAATGTGGGGGAGTGGTCACAGGGAGGTGGGTGAACAAAAAAGTCAAGACATCAATAGAAGGATGCCAGGATGGGGGAAGGGAATGTGACGGGAGGGGAGGGGGAGGCAAGAAAAACACTGAGGTAAGGATGAGGGGTGGGGGAAGGGAGAGGTAGCTACAGAATTTGTGGGTGGGCAGGGGCATGGGAAGGTGGGCAGGGGCATGGGAAGGTGGGCAGGGGCATGGAAAGGTGGGAGCGGGAAGGTAGGGGTGGGTAATTAAAAATGGAGTATTGCACTAAACTTAACTGAAATTAATGAATGGAAACTTGTGTAAAAGACAGCGGATATATACATGTATACATTGAAGGGATTATATTTATTCCCTAATATAACATCTAAGAAAAAGCCCAAGTGTAAAATAACTATATTAAATTATTTCCAAACAGAATTGTCAACCGTTGGAAGTGAAAAGAATTAAACATTAGAAAAAGCCGCTTAAACTTTTATTGTTTATTTGTTTTCTCAGTTAAAATGTCCGGAATATACCACTTGGGATGAAAGGTGCCGAAAATATTGATTTCTTCGGGTAGTCGGGATGGGACACCGTAGATTTGTACGGTTTTTTATTAACCTCGAAAACAGGTACCGCTTCTGCTGCATGACGCGCGTTCGGTGAGTTGAAACGATCGCCACTTGTGGCAACTACAGGCGTAATCATAATTTGAGATTCGGTGACAGTCGGGAGAATACTTAAATGAATTAACCTCAACCCGTGACGTCACCCTATTGTCCCAGCGCTCCATTATTTTGCACGAATGGAGCGTTGGAGGCGATACCACTCCACTTACATCAATTGCTGTATGTTTCGGATATATTTGGTTTTTCGCATCATTTTAACAGTTTCTTCCAATGCCACGAGCAAATTTCTTAAAATTACGTCAAACAATCCACAAGGGAAAATTTGAATACATTTTCAAAGTGAACAAAGAAACCTGACAGGAGCGGGATTCGAACCTGCGACCTCCGGGTTACCGTACCGGCGCTCTACCAACTGAGCCATCTTGCCCTATGTTGGCAGTCTCCCAAATTGTCAGTATCTTTGTTCCAGTAGCGCCCACCTGAACAAAGATACTGACAATTTGGCTTGTATACCGCATGGCTCCTTGTCAAAGTTACGTAACAAATAATCTCTTGTACAAGTGAACAAAGTTGCTCCATTCCTGCAAAATAATGGAGCGCTGGGACAATAGGGTGACGTCACGGGTGGAGGTTAAGTCGGGTAATGCCCTCGGTTACGCGCCATTCGTGTGAAATAATGGCCCTCGGGCCATTATTTCACACGAATGGCGCGTACCTCGGGCATTATCCTTTACAGAAACTGCAACGTCAAAAGTTTTCTTTTGTCTGTGAGTTTTTCTCTTGCTTGGCATAAATCCTTACACCCTCGAAAACCGGTACATCGAGGATATATAGGTCTCTTACCAGATGGGTCACTGAAAGTGACCCTCATCCACAGATCGTCCTTGCTGGAAGAAATAATTCGGACATCGCTAACATCGCTGTCCTCACTTAGTCGATGCTTCTGGAAATAAATCGCCAAAGTGTCACGCAGTTTGGATTGCTGCTTTTGGGACACAGCTTTGGTCGGGGGCACGCCAACGTAAAGCGATGTCCTGTCGTTTGAAGCCATCATCATAATGATGTGCTCCTCACATGCCTCAAGACAGTCACAGTGTACCCTGGGCCGAAGTCTCCACTACCCAAATCTGTCTGTGGATGGCTAGACCATACCTTCCTCCATGGCTAGACGTATTGTTGCGAAAATGTTTCTTCCTCAACACCCAGGCGAACAATGACATGTAGTTCACGCTATTTTGTGCATGTATTATGCGGAAAATAAGATAACATTTATATTGCGTGACAGGGGGATTCCCCAGTTGTCGTAATCACTCTGACCATACACACTGTACCACGTCACGTGCTTACGTCACGTGCCACGTCACATTCCATGTTGCGTGCGTTGGGATTTTCCGAGTCCCCGACTTCCACCATAAATTATAATAAACGAAATATCAAAGTGCATGCTATATTATACAAATATTTACTAAGTTCAGGTGGTGTAGTAAAACCATGGTAAAACTAGCCTCCCGAGCAGTAGCGTATCCAGCTTTTTGTGCCAGGGAGGGCACACAACGTCTGAATCGTCTTAAAATCGTCTGAAAACACTATTTCTTTTTACTTGTGTTTATTGCCTATTGGGAGGGGGAGTAATCATACATGCAGACTGTGTTACGATTTTGAGTCAATGTGATGGAACTTTTGTTTCAGGGCCTTGGTTAACCGATTGTTCATTTTGGTTGAACTTTTTGCTCTTTACAAGATGAAGTGCTTTATTAAATTTTGAGAATAGCAAGAAAGAAAGAACCGGTGTGTGCAGGCAAAATTCAAAGAGTGATCAGTTTATCTTATTTTTTGATCATCTCAGGAAATAGCCGCAGTGAGTCATAAGTTCGTTTAGGGGGTAGGGAGGGGGGGGGGGGGGGGGAGGATTTGTAAAGGCATCAACAAAATCTCTCTTTCCATTCTTTTTTTATTTGTGGGAAAGGTTGCATGAAGAAAGATTCTGTTGAGCAAGGTCTTATTATCGGTTTTTACGTAAGTGACTGGTCTTACAGAAATTGTTTTTGTATATTAACGAATAGGTTGGTGGGTATATATGCCAGCCGTACGTGTTGATGTGTGACTGACCCACCCAAAGCGTAATTTCTTTTCTTTCTTTTTTTAAAATGGAATACGCTTCGAGGGAGTCAGTTTTAGCCACTAATTCTGCAGGATGACAGTCCCGGTATGTGCTGGCTACGTTAGAAGAACAATAAGTTGATATTTGATGGATCATTCTAAGAAGTAGCCGCAGCGAGTCCGAACATATCTGGGGGAGGGGGGGGGGGGGGGGGGGGGTGGGAAAGGTTTGTAAAGTCATCATCAACCATGGAGGAAGGACTACCCTCCATGCATCAACAAAGCCGATCCTCATTCTTCCTTGTTTTTTCTAAAACAACCACCATAAAACATTGGTGAAGTTGGAGGATGAACGACTCTGTTGGTGGTGCTCTCCTATTTAATAATTTTATATTGGTGACTGGTCTGCAGAAACTGTTTTTGTGTATCTATGTAATTCCGCTGGTTGGTATGCCAGCCGTGTGGCTGTACAATCGACTCACCCAGAGCGTGGTTATTAATCATTTCTCATCTGTGAAGCACGCTTCTTGGGAGTCGGTTTTTGGCCACTGTTTCTACAGAGTGTCACTGTCAGTCAGCGGGTTAGTTTTGTGGCACTGCCAGTACACCAAACGTCCGGGGGCCAATTATTTATGTCTTTACCAGAGAGCGGGAGTTTCAAAAATTCGTCTCTGGTCTTGGCCACGCTAGGACATGTTTGTGCGTAACAACATGTGGCTTATTGTTTTAATTTACTCAATGACTTATTTTTACCGGTGATAATATGCTGCGCCCCCATGCTTTTCTTTCTTTGAGAGGGGTAGCAAAGTATTTTCTGTGCTTTATTCGCACTTTATCAGTCACCATCTTTTCTGTTTTTTCCCCTTTTTTTGTATATGTACGCTCATGATAGCAGAGAAATCTTGCACATTTCAGCCATTCTTTTTAGATGATCGAAGTAAGGGGATTTCGAAACTTATTCTATTTGAAAGTTATGAATCCACTGCTTACGGATAATTATTTTGTTGTTCTTCTAGTAGTTCTAAAAGGATTTGCACATTCTCCTCATTCAGAATTTTTTCTTGGTCGGATTGTGGAGGTGTTTTAATCCTAGATCGAACCATTATTTGTGGGAAAGGTTGGAGGAAGAAAGATTCTGTTGAGCAAGGTCTCATTATCGGTTTTTACGTAAGTGACTGGTCTTACAGAAATAGTTTTTGTATATTAACGAATAGGTTGGTGGGTATGCCAGCCGTGTGGATGTGTGACTGAACCACCCAAAGCGTAATTTCTTTTCTTTCTTTTTTTAAAATGGAATACGCTTCGAGGGAGTCAGTTGTAGCCACTATTTCTGCAAGATGACAGTCCTGGTATGTGCTGGCTACGTTAGAAGAATAATCAGTGGATTCTTTGATGGATCATTCCAAGAAGTAGCCGCAGCGAGTCCGAACTTATTTGGGGGAAGGAGGAGGGGGGGGGGGGGGGATTTGTAAAGGCATCAACAAAGTCTCAAAATTTTGAGAAAAGCAAGAAAGAAAGAACCGGTGTGTTCAGGCAAAATTCAAAGAGTGATCAGTTTATCTTATTATTTTGATCATCTCAGGAAATAGCCGCAGTGAGTCAAAGTTCGTTTAGGGGGTAGGGAGGGTGGGGGTTGTTAAAGGCATCAACAAAATCTCTCTTTCCATTCTTTTTTCATTTGTGGGAAAGGTTGGAGAAAGAAAGATTCTGTTGAGCAAGGTCTCATTATCGGTTTTTACGTAAGTGACTGGTCTTGCAGAAATTGTTTTTGTATATATTTACGAATTTCTTGCTATTCTCAAAATTAAAAAAAGCACTTCATCTTGTAAAGAGCAAAAAGTTCAACCAAAATGAACAATCGGTTAACCAAGGCCCTGAAACAAAAGTTCCATCACATTGACTCAAAATCGTAACACAGTCTGCATGTATGATTACGTCCCTCCCAATAAACAGAATGATCTATCAAAGAATCCACTGATTATTCTTCTAACGTAGCCAGCACATACCAGGACTGTCATCTTGCAGAAATAGTGGCTAAAACTGACTCCCTCGATGCGTAGGCCCTATTCCACTTAAAAAAAAAAAAAGAAAAAAAAAAGAAAACTAGACATGTTATGTGTTTGTCCCGTGGACAAACACAGGGCTGTTTCGTGTTTTTTTTATTGTGTTAGTTAGTCAGATGTTTATACAATAATTAACGTTATTGGATGTGTGAAGGATTGGTTTAAAGAAAGAAATCGAGTACAAATGTTACGGGGAATAGTGTAGCGAATGCCCCTTTAAAATGACATCACGTGACATGTGATTACTTCATAACGTCAAGTCAATGTTCACCTATAACACCCGGTGGCATACCTAGATACATGTTTCAACTTAATCGGACTTGTACTTTTGTAGATATATGGCTTTGAAAAATGCCTCTTTAAGATGACGTCACGTGACATGTGATGATGTCATCATGACGTAAAAGTTCGACACACATTCTGAGCAGTTGGTCTAAGTGTCTGCCAATTTGAAAAGTACCCAAAGTGCCAATAAGAAAAAAGTGTACAAATGCTATGGGCAATAGTCTAGCGAATGCTCCTTTAAGATGACATCACGTGACATGTGATGTCATCATAACGTTATGTCAACTTTCATCTATAACACACCGTGTAGCATACTTAGATATTACGTTTCAACTTAATCGGACTTGTACTTTTGTAGATACACAATGTATGGCTACGAAAAATGCCCCTTTAAGATGACGTCAAGTTGACATGTGATGACGTCATCATGACATAAAAGTTCGACACATTCTGAGCAGTTGGTCTAAGTGTCTGCCAATTTTAAAAGTACCCAAAGTGCCAGTAAGAAAAAAACATGTACAAATGCAATAGTCTAGCGAATGCCCCTTTAAGATGACATCACGTGACAGTGATGACATCATGATAATGTCATGTCAATTTCCATCTATAAACCTACTGGCCTACCTAGATATTACGTTTCAACTTAATTGAACTTGTACTTTTGTTGATATATGGCTTCCAAAACTGCCCCTTTAAGATGACGTCACGTGACATGTGATGACGTCGTCCTATTGTCATGTTTATTTTCATCTATGAACCTGCAGACCTACCTGGATATTACATTTCAACTTAATCGAATTTGTACTTTTGTAGATATATGGCTTCAAAACTGCCCCTTTAAGATGACGTCACGTGACATGTGATGACATCAATCATGATAATGTCATGTCAATTTTCAGCTATAAACCTACTGGGCTACCTAGATATTACTTTTCAACTTAATCGAACTTGTACTTTTGTAGATATATAGCTTCAAAAACTGCCCCTTTAAGATGACGTCACGTGGCATGTGATGACGTCATCATGTATGTCTGTAATTCAAAAGGAATGTTATAAGACGCCTGATTGTTTCTGTGCTTTTCACTGAATGCACTTGTTAAATACACAACTTTTTCTCTTCAACATTTTGTTTTCAGGCTTGTATTGGAGTAACTTGCCTCTCAAATTTGAATCTTTATTAATATTATGTGATATGTTCTTGATAAAAATGCATGTTGACATTGTGGCACGTAGGAAGCAATAAAAAGAATTCTTTGAAAACAAGACCTTTGAATGAAGAGAGTTATTTAATGAAGTCTTACTGGTATATTTTTATTACAGTATATAATTGAAAGAAAATACGGTCTTATTAACCCTAACAGTCCTGAATTCTCCAATTTTAATATGATTTTCCACACACCCTAGGGAGGTACAGTTAAATGCAAAGAAAGTCCGACATAATCTTGCTGGTCAAAAGTTTCTCTGCCACAATTGACAAACCTGTCAACTGTTTAGCGCAAGAGGGCGGTAGTACTTTAAAAAAATACTCCTCTGGTTGTGTTTAGTGAATTGTAGAGGGCAGCATACGAGTTTACTGGTAAAAATTCATTCACGGATTTTGTCCGGTGGCGCCTAGCACTGTATACCAAACTTAACTAACAATTTAAGGCAAACACACACATAGAGCGGTGGGTGAGAGCGAAGCATACCCCCTGTAGTGTTTGAAGACGGAAAACCAGTAATTAACGCAACACACCTTAAAGAATGGACGGCTGAAACAAACTATATTTGAGCAGTAGAAAATCACAGAACGCATTTGTTTTAATACATTGGGAATTATAAACTGGAAATTAAATGTAAGGTAATCCAAATGACGATTGAGACAACATTTACTTGAGTGGAACAAAATACAATAATTATTTTTGAAAATTATGTTAAATCCTCCCAAATCACAGAACGCAAAACTTGTTTACCTATGACCTAAAAAACATATTTCAAAAAGAATTACAATAAGAATTTGGAAAGAATGTTATAAGACGCCTGATTGTTTCTGTGCTTTTCACTGAATGCACTTGTTAAATAGACAACTTTTTCTCTTCAACATTTTGCTTTCAGGCTTGTATTGGAGTAACTTGCCTCTCAAATTTGAATCTTTATTAATATTATGTGATATGTTCTTGATAAAAATGCATGTTGACATTGTGGCACGTAAGAAGCAATAAAAATAATTCTTTGAAAACAAGACCTTTGAATGAAGAAAGTTATTTAATGAAGTCTTACTGGTATATTTTTATTACAGTATATAATAAAAGAAAATACGGTCTTATTAACCCTAACAGTCCTGAATTCTCAAATTTTAATATGATTTTCCACACACCCTAGGGAGGTACAGTTAAATGCAAGGAAAGTTCGACATAATCTTGCTGGTCAAACGTTTCTCTGCCACAATTGACAAACCTGTCAACTTTTTAGCGCAAGAGGGCGGTAGTACTTAAAAAAATACTCCTCTGGTTGTGTTTACGAGTTTACTGGTAAAAATTCATTCACGGATTTTGTCCGGTGGCGCCGGGCACTGTATACCAAACTTAACTAACAATTTAAGGCAAGCACACACATAGAGCGGTGGGTGGGAGCCCCTGTAGTTTTTGAAGACGGAAAACCAGTAATTAACGCAACACACCTTAAAGAATGGACGGCTGAAACAAACTATATTTGAGCAGTAGAAAATCACAGAACCCATTTGTTTTAATACATTGGGAATTATAAACTGGAAATTAAATGTAAGGTAATCCAAATGACGATTGAGACAACATTTACTTGAGTGGAACAAAATACAATAATTATTTTTGAAAATTATGTTAAATCCTCCCAAATCACAGAACGCAAAACTTGTTTACCTGTGACCTAAAAAACATATTTCAAAAAGAATTACAATAAGAATTTGGAAAGAATGTTATAAGACGCCTGATTGTTTCTGTGCTTTTCACTGAATGCACTTGTTAAATACACAACTTTTTCTCTTCAACATTTTGTTTTCAGGCTTGTATTGGAGTAACTTGCCTCTCAAATTTGAATCTTTATTAATATTATGTGATATGTTCTTGATAAAAATGCATGTTGACATTGTGGCACGTAAGAAGCAATAAAAATAATTCTTTGAAAACAAGACCTTTGAATGAAGAAAGTTATTTAATGAAGTCTTACTGGTATATTTTTATTACAGTATATAATTAAAAGAAAATACGGTCTTATTAACCCTAACAGTCCTGAATTCTCCAATTTTAATATGATTTTCCACACACCCTAGGGAGGTACAGTTAAATGCAAGGAAAGTTCGACATAATCTTGCTGGTCAAAAGTTTCTCTGCCACAATTGACAAACCTGTCAACTTTTTAGCGCAAGAGGGCGGTAGTACTTAAAAAAAATACTCCTCTGGTTGGGTTTAGTGAATTGTAGAGGGCAGCATACGAGTTTACTGGTAAAAATTAGTTCACGGATTTTGTCCGGTGCCGCCTAGCATGCACTGTATACCAAACTTAACTAACAATTTAAGGCAAACACACACATAGAGCGGTGGGTGGGACCGAAGCATACCCCCTGTAGTGTTTGAAGACGAAAAACCAGTAATTAACGCAACACACCTTAAAGATTGGACGGCTGAAACAAACTTGATTTGAGCAGTAGAAAATCACAGAACGCATTTTGTTTAATACATTGGGAATTATAAACTGGAAATTAAATGTAAGGTAATCCAAATGACGATTGAGACACAATTTACTTGAGTAGAACAAAACACAACAATTATTTTTGAAAATTATGTTAAATCCTCTTAAATCACAGAACGTAAAACTTGTTTACCTATGACCTAAAAAACATATTTCAAAAAGAATTACAATAAGAATTTGGAAAGAATGTTATAAGGCGCCTGATTGTTTGTGCTTTTCACTGAATGCACTTGTTAAATACACAACTTTTTCTCTTCAACATTTTGTTTTCAGCCTTGTATTGGAGTAACTTGCCTCTCAAATTTGAATCTTTATTAATATTATATGATATGTTCTTGATAAAAATGCATGTTGACATTGTGGCACGTAGGAAGCAATAAGAAGAATTCTTTGAAAACAAGACCTTTGAATGAAGAGAGTTATTTAATGAAGTCTTACTGGTACATTTTTATTACAGTATATAATTGAAAGAAAATACGGTCTTATGAACCCGAATAGTCCTGAATTCTCCAATTTTATTATGATTTTCCACACACCCTAGGGAGGTACAGTTAAATGCAAGGAAAGTTCGACATAATCTTGCTGGTCAAAAGTTTCTCTGCCACAATTGACAAACCTTTCAACTTTTTAGCGCAAGAGGGCGGTAGTACTTTAAAAAATACTCCTCTGGTTGTGTTCAGTGAATTGTAGAGTAGTAGTAGTAGTAGTGAGAGATGGCGCATATGACACACACAAAAGTGTCCTTTGCGCCAGAATTGTAGAGGGCAGCATACGAGTTTAATGGTAAAAATTCATTCACGGATTTTGTCCGGTGCCGCCTAGCACTGTATACCAAACTTAACTAACAATTTAAGGCAAACACACACATAGAGCGGTGGGTAAAAGCAAAGCATACCCCCTGTAGTGTTTAAAGAAGGAAAACCAGTAATTAACGCAACACACCTTCAAGAATAGACGGCTAAAACAAACTTTATTTGAGCAGTAGAAAATCACAGAACGCATTTTTGTTAATACATTGGAATTTATAAACTGGAAATTGAAAGTAAGGTAATCCAAATGACGATTGAGACAAAATTTACTTGAGTGGAACAAAATACAACAATTATTTTTGAAAATTATGTTAAATCCTCCCAAATCACAGAACGTAAAACTTGTTTACCTATGACCTAAAAAACCTATTTCAAAAAGAATTACAATAAGAATTTCGAAATTAGCATGTTCAGTAGATAAGATAGGCCCTATAGCTTAAAGATTCAAAAGTAAAAAAATTACTATAAAATCATATGATGACGTCACCATAACGTCGCATCAATTTTCATATATAACACATGCCGGCCTACAAGTATTCCAGATACAAAATTGTTCAAGATAATCCTACTGGGCTACCTAGATATTACTTTTCAACTTAATCTGACTTCTACTTCGGTAAAAATATGCTTCGAAAAATGCCCCTTTCAGATGACGTCACGTGACATGTGATGACGTCATCGTGACGTAAAAGTTCGGCACACATTGTGAGCAGTTGGGGTAAGTGTCTGCCAAGTTTAAAAGTAGCCAAAGTGGCCGGTAAGAAAGAAAACGTTTACAAATGCTATGTGCAATATTCTAGCGACTTGAAAAAAGAATTTTTTTTATGACGTCATCATGACGTCACACAATTTGCGCTTTTTATGGCATATCTTTGAGACATACCAAAGCTATAACAAAAATAATTTAAAAAATATCTTGTTTTGTTCGCTAGATATATTGAAAAGAATGTTACGATTCCAAAAATTTAACAATTCAGCGACTTGAAAAAAGACTACAAATCAACCCTTTTTATAAACAGCATGCTCATTTAAGCCATGGTTATCCGCCCTTCCCAGAATTCCTTTGTGTTATATTGAATTTGGTCTAAATTTTGAAATGGCTGTCATTTCTTACTTGAGTGAGCCACGATCACGAAATTTTGGAATTAGGTACAGGAAAATTCAATGTATACATTTTTGTAATCGGATTGACCCTTACATGCGTTTAAAAAAAAAAATATTGCTGATGACGTCATCATGACGTCACACAATTTTCGCCATTTAGGGCATATCTTTGAGACATACCAAAGCTGTAACAAAAATAATTTTGAAAATATCTTGTTTTGTTCGCTAGATATATTGAAAAGAATGTTACGATTTTAAAACTTCAAAAATTCAGCGACTTGAAAAAAGACTAGAAATCAACCCCTTTTATAAACAGCAAGCTCATAATAGCCATGGTTATCAGCCCGTCCCAGAATTCCTTTGTGTTATATTGAATTTGGTCTAAATTTTGAAATGGCTGTTATTTCTTACTTGAGTGAGCCACGATCATGAAATTTTGGAATTGGGTACAGCAAAATTCAATATATACATTTTTGTAATCAGATTGACCCTTACATGCGTTAAAAAAAAAAAGCATTTTTGATGACGTCATCATGACGTCACACAATTTTCGCTTTTCAAGGCATATCTTTGAGACATACCAAAGCTATAACAAAAAGAATTTTGAAAATATCTTGTTTTGTTCGCTAGATATAATTTAATGAATGTTACGATTTTCAAAATTCAAAAATTCATAAAAAATCACGTGATGACGTCACCATGACGTAAAAGATCGGCATGCATCCTGAGCAGTTGGTCTAAGTGTCTGTTAAGTTTAAAAGCAATCGGCTGCATAAAAGTAGCCAAAGTGCCTGGCAGAAAGAAAACGTGTACAAATGCTATGGGCAAAAGTCTGAAAAAGAAAAAAAAAAAAAAACTAGACGGACGGTGTTTGTGGACAAACACAGGGCTGTTTCGCTTTTTATTTTTTTTAGTTTGGATGTGAAATGTGAATACAATAATTAAAGTTCGTCAAACAATCGCGCTCCTGCCAGTTTCTTTGTTAGACTTTGAAAATGATTAAAGTTGTTTGTAATAGTCACTTGTGATGACGTAAAAATAACGTAATGTAAATTTTCATCTGTAAACTTGCTGACCTACCTAGATATTACATTTAAAATAATCAAACTTGTACTTTTGTAGATATACAATGTATGGCTTCAAAAACTGCCCCTTTAAGATAACGTCACGTGACATGTGATGACGTCATCATAACGTCATGTCAATTTTCATCTATAAACCTGCTTGCCTACCCGACTATATATTACATTTCAAATAAATCGGAGCTGTACTTTTGTAGATATATGGCTTCGAAAAATGCCTCTTTAAGATAATGACACGAAACAAGTGATGACGTAATCATGACATCATAATTTTTTTAATTTAAAATACCTACTGGGCTACCTAGATATTACTTTTGAACTGAATCGGACTTGTACTTTTGTTTATATATGGCTTCAAAAACTGCACCTTTAAGATGACGTCATGTAACATGTGATGACATCATAATAATGTCATGTAAATTTTCATCTATAAACCTATTGGGCAACCTAGATATTACTTTTCAACTGAATCAGACATGTACTTCTTAATATATATGGATTCAAAAACTGCCCCTTTAAGATGACGTCACGTAACATGTGATGATGTCATCATAACGTAATGTCAATTTTCATCTATAAACCTACTAGGCTACCTGGATATTACTTTTCAACTTAATCGGACTTGTACTTTTGTAGATATATAGCTTTGAAAAAATGCCCATTTAATATGACGTCACGTGACATGTGATGACATCATCATGACGTAAAAGTTTGGCACACATTGTGAGCAGTTGGGGTAAGTGTCTACCAAGTTTAAAAGTAGCCAAAGTGGCCGGTAAGAAAGTAAACGTTTAAAAATGCTATGGGCAATAATCTAGCAAGTGCCCCTTTAAGATGACACCACGTGACATGTTATGACTTGATCATAACGTTATGTCCATGTTTATCTATAACACCCGGTGGCATACCTAGATATTACGTTCCAACTTAATCGGACTTGTACTTTTGTAGATATATGGCTTCGAAAAATGCCCCTTTAAGATGACGTCACGTGACATGTGATGACGTCATCATAACATCATGTCAATGTTCATCTATAACACCCGGTGGCATACCTAGATATTACGTTTCAACTTAATCGGACTTGTACTTTTGTAGATATATGGCTTCGAAAAAATGCCCCTTTAAGATGACGTCACGTGACATGTGATGACGTCATCATGACGTAAAAGTTCGGCACACATTGTTAGCAGTTGGTGTAAGTGTCTGCCAAGTTTAAAAGTAGCCAAAGTGGCCGGTAAGAAAGAAAACGTTTACAAATGCTATGTGCAATATTCTAGCGACTTGAAAAAAGAATTTTTTTTATGACGTCATCATGACGTCACACAATTTGCGCTTTTTATGGCATATCTTTGAGACATACCAAAGCTATAACAAAAAGAATTTTGAAAATATCTTGTTTTGTTCGCTAGATATATTGAAAAGAATGTTACGATTCTAAAACTTCAAAAATTTAGCGACTTGAAAAAAGACTAGAAATCAATCCCTTTTATAAACAGCAAGCACATAATACCCATGGTTATCAGCCCGTCCCAGAATTCCTTTGTGTTATATTGAATTTGGTCTAAATTTTGAAATGGCTGTCATTTCTTACTTGAGTGAGCCACGATCATGAAATTTTGGAATTGGGTACAGCAAAATTCAATATATACATTTTTGTAATCAGATTGACCCTTACATGCGTTAAAAAAAAAAAGCATTTTTGATGACGTCATCATGACGTCACACAATTTTCGCTTTTTAAGGCATATCTTTGAGACATACCAAAGCTATAAAAAAAAGAATTTTGAAAATATCTTGTTTTGTTCGCTAGATATAATTTAATGAATGTTACGATTTTCAAAATTCAAAAATTCATAAAAAATCACGTGATGACGTCATCATGACGTAAAAGTTCGGCATGCATTCTGAGCAGTTGGTCTGAGTGTCTGTTAAGTTTAAAGGCAATCGGCTGCATAAAAGTAGCCAAAGTGCCTGGCAGAAAGAAATCGTGTACAAACGCTATGGGCAAAAAGTCTGAAAAAGAAAAAAAAAAAGAAAAAAAAAAAAGAAAAACTAGACATGTTATGTGTTTGTCCCGTGGACAAACACAGGGCTGTTTCGTGTTTTTTTTATTGTGTTAGTTAGTCAAATGTTTATACAATAATTAACGTTATTGGATGTGTGAAGGATTGGTTTAAAGAAAGAAATCGAGTACAAATGTTATGGGGAATAGTGTAGCGAATGCCCCTTTAAAATGACATCACGTGACATGTGATCACTTCATAACGTCAAGTCAATGTTCACCTATAACACCCGGTGGCATACCTAGATACATGTTTCAACTTAATCGGACTTGTACTTTTGTAGATATATGGCTTTGAAAAATGCCTCTTTAAGATGACGTCACGTGACATGTGATGATGTCATCATGACGTAAAAGTTCGACACACATTCTGAGCAGTTGGTCTAAGTGTCTGCCAATTTGAAAAGTACCCAAAGTGCCAATAAGAAAAAAGTGTACAAATGCTATGGGCAATAGTCTAGCGAATGCTCCTTTAAGATGACATCACGTGACATGTGATGTCATCATAACGTTATGTCAACTTTCATCTATAACACACCGTGTAGCATACTTAGATATTACGTTTCAACTTAATCGGACTTGTACTTGTGTAGATACACAATGTATGGCTACGAAAAATGCCCCTTTAAGATGACGTCAAGTTGACATGTGATGACGTCATCATGACATAAAAGTTCGACACACATTCTGAGCAATTCTGCCAATTTTAAAAGTACCCAAAGTGCCAGTAAGAAAAAAACATGTACAAATGCAATATAGTCTAGCGAATGCCCCTTTAAGATGACATCACGTGACATGTGATGACATCATGATAATGTCATGTCAATTTCCATCTATAAACCTACTGGCCTACCTAGATATTACGTTTCAACTTAATTGAACTTGTACTTTTGTTGATATATGGCTTCCAAAACTGCCCCTTTAAGATGACGTCACGTGACATGTGATGACGTCGTCCTATTGTCATGTTTATTTTCATCTATGAACCTGCAGACCTACCTGGATATTACATTTCAACTTAATCGAATTTGTACTTTTGTAGATATATGGCTTCAAAACTGCCCCTTTAAGATGACGTCACGTGACATGTGATGACATCAATCATGATAATGTCATGTCAATTTTCAGCTATAAACCTACTGGGCTACCTAGATATTACTTTTCAACTTAATCGAACTTGTACTTTTGTAGATATATAGCTTCAAAAACTGCCCCTTTAAGATGACGTCACGTGGCATGTGATGACGTCATCATGTATGTCTGTAATTCAAAAAGAATGTTATAAGACGGCTGATTGTTTGTGTGCTTTTCACTGAATGCACTTGTTAAATACAACTTTTTCTCTTCAACATTTTGTTTTCAGCCTTGTATTGGAGTAACTTGCCTCTCAAATTTGAATCTTTATTAATATTATGTGATATGTTCTTGATAAAAATGCATGTTGACATTGTGGCACGTAGGAAGCAATAAAAAGAATTCTTTGAAAACAAGACCTTTGAATGAAGAGAGTTATTTAATGAAGTCTTACTGGTATATTTTTATTACAGTATATAATTGAAAGAAAATACGGTCTTATTAACCCTAATAGTCCTGAATTCTCAAATTTTAATATGATTTTCCACACACCCTAGGGAGGTACAGTTAAATGCAAAGAAAGTCCGACATAATCTTGCTGGTCAAAAGTTTCTCTGCCACAATTGACAAACCTGTCAACTTTTTAGCGCAAGAGGGCGGTAGTACTTACAAAAATACTCCTCTGGTTGTGTTTAGTGAATTGTAGAGGGCAGCATACGAGTTTACTGGTAAAAATTCATTCACGGATTTTGTCCGGTGGCGCCTAGCACTGTATACCAAACTTAACTAACAATTTAAGGCAAACAAACACATAGAGCGGTGGGTGAGACCGAAGCATACCCCCTGTAGTGTTTGAAGACGGAAAACCAGAAATTAACGCAACACACCTTAAAGAATGCACGACTGAAACAAACTTTATTTGAGCAGTAGAAAATCACAGAACGCATTTGTTTTAATACATTGGGAATTATAAACTGGAAATTAAATGTAAGGTAATCCAAATGACGATTGAGACAACATTTACTTGAGTGGAACAAAATACAACAATTATTTTTGAAAATTATGTTAAATCCTCCCAAATCACAGAACGCAAAACTTGTTTACCTATGACGTAAAAAACATATTTCAAAAAGAATTACAATAAGAATTTGGAAAGAATGTTATAAGACGCATGATTGTTTCTGTGCTTTTCACTGAATGCACTTGTTAAATACACAACTTTTTCTCTTCAACATTTTGTTTTCAGGCTTGTATTGGAGTAACTTGCCTCTCAAATTTGAATCTTTATTAATATTATGTGATATGTTCTTGATAAAAATGCATGTTGACATTGTGGCACGTAGGAAGCAATAAAAAGAATTCTTTGAAAACAAGACCTTTGAATAAAGAGAGTTATTTAATGAAGTCTTACTAGTATATTTTTATTACAGTATATAATTGAAAGAAAATACGGTCTTATTAACCCTAATAGTCCTGAATTCTCCAATTGTAATATGATTTTCCACACACCCTAGGGAGGTACAGTTAAATGCAAGGAAAGTTCGACATAATCTTACTGGTCAAAAGTTTCTCTGCCACAATTGACAAACCTGTCAACTTTTTAGCGCAAGAGGGCGGTAGTACTTAAAAAAATACTCCTCTGGTTGTGTTTAGTGAACTGTAGAGGGCAGCATACGAGTTTACTGGTAAAAATTCATTCACGGATTTTGTCCGGTGGCGCCTAGCACTGTATACCAAACTTAACTAACAATTTAAGGCAAACACACACATAGAGCGGTGGGTGAGAGCGAAGCATAACCCATGTAGTGTTTGAAAACGGAAAACCAGTAATTAACGCAACACACCTTAAAGAATAGACGGCTGAAACAAACTTTATTTGAGCAGTAGAAAATCACAGAACGCATTTTTTTTAATACATTGGGAATTATAAACTGGAAATTAAAAGTAAGGTAATCCAAAATACGATTGAGACAACATTTACTTGAGTGGAACAAAATACAACAACTATTTTTGAAAATTATGTTAAATCCTCCCAAATCACAGAACGTAAAACTTGTTTACCTAAACAACCTATTTCAAAAAGAATTACAATAAGAATTTCGAAATTAGCATGTTCAGTTGATGAGATAGGCCTTATAGCTTAAAGATTCAAAAGTAAAACAATTACTCTAAAATCATATGATGACGTCACCACAACGTCGCATCAATTTTCATATATAACACATGCCGGCCTACAAGCATTCCTGACACAAAATTGTTTAAGATAATCTACTGGGCTACCTAGATATTACTTTTCAACTTAATCTGACTTCTACTTCGGTAAAAATATGGCTTCGAAAAATGCCCCTTTCAGATGACGTCACGTGGCATGTGATGACGTCATCATGACGTAAAAGTTCGGCACATATTGTGAGCAGTTGGGGTAAGTGTCTGCCAAGTTTAAAAGTAGCCAAACTGGCCGGTAAGAAAGAAAACGTTTACAAATGCTATGGGCAATAATCTAGCGAGTGCCCCTTTAAGATGACACCACGTGACATGTTATGACTTGATCATAACGTCATGTCAATGTTCATCTATAACACCCGGTGGCATACCTAGATATTACGTTCCAACTTAATCGGTCTTGTACTTTTTGTGTGACGATATGGCTTCGAAAAATGCCCCTTTAAGATGACGTCACGTGACATGTGATGACGTCATCATGACGTAAAGGTTCGGCACACATTGTGAGCAGTTGGGGTAAGTGTCTGCCAAGTTTAAAAGTAGCCAAAGTGGCCGGTAAGAAAGAAAAAGTTTACAAATGCTATGGGCAATATTCTAGCGACTTAAAAAAAAGAATTTTTTTATGACGTCATCATGACGTCACACAATTTTCGCCATTTAGGGCATATCTTTGAGACATACCAAAGCTGTAACAAAAATAATTTTGAAAATATCTTGTTTTGTTCGCTAGATATATTGAAAAGAATGTTACGATTTTAAAACTTCAAAAATTCAGCGACTTGAAAAAAGACTAGAAATCAACCCCGTTTATAAACAGCAAGCTCATAATAGCCATGGTTATCAGCCCATCCCAGAATTCCTTTGTGTTATATTGAATTTGGTCTAAATTTTGAAATGGCTGTCATTTCTTACTTGAGTGAGCCACGATCATGAAATTTTGGAATTGGGTACAGAAAAATACAATGTATACATTTTTGTAATCGGATTGACCCTTACATGCGTTAAAAAAAAAAAGATTTGTTGATGACGTCATCATGACGTCACACAATTTTCGCTTTTTAAGGCATATCTTTGAGACATACCAAAGCTGTAACAAAAATAATTTTGAAAATATCTTGTTTTGTTCGCTAGATATATTGAAAAGAATGTTACGATTTTAATACTTCAAAAATTTGGCGACTTGAAAAAAGACTAGAAATCAACCCTTTTATAAACAGCAAGCACATAATACCCATGGTTATCAGCCCTTCCCAGAATTCCTTTGTGTTATATTGAATTTGGTCTAAATTTTGAAATGGCTCCTATTTCATACTTGAGTGAGCCACGATCATGAAATTTTGGAATTGGGTACAGGAAAATTCAATATATACATTTTTGTAATCGGATTGACCCTTACATGCGTTAACAAAAAAACACATTTTTGATGACGTCATCATGACGTCACACAATTTTCGCAATTTAGGGCATATCTTTGAGACATACCAAAGCCATAAGAAAAAGAATTTTGAAAATATCTTATTTGGTTCGCTAGATATAATTTAATGAATGTTACGATTTTCAAAATTCAAAAATTCATAAAAAATTACGTGATGACGTCATCATGACGTAAAAGTTCGGCATGCATCCTGAGCAGTTGGTCTAAGTGTCTGTTAAATTTAAAGGCAATCGGCTGCATAAAAGTAGCCAAAGTGCCTGGCAGAAAGAAAACGTGTACAAATGCTATGGGCAAAAAGTCTGAAAAAGAAAAAAAAAAAAAAAAAAAAAAAAAAAAGAAAAAAAAAAAAATCTTAACGAAAACAAGGGCTGTTTCGAAAAACTTTCGAAACAGCCAAAAAAAAAATCTTAACGAAAACAAGGGCTGTTTCGAAAAACTTTCGAAACAGCCAACTAGAGCTTTGGTGTTTGTGGACAAACACAGGGCTGTTTCGTTTGGGGGGTTTTTGGTAGTTTGATTCTTAATTTTTGAGATTTCAATGGTGGATCAAAAAATCTCGTTTTACATTCATGGTCGTCTACGACAGGTCATGCAATCACGTAGGCTTATTCATAATCGTTTTGGAAATGTGAGCATACAAGGAGTTGATGACCATGATTACGTCATCAGACGTCACACATTTTTCACATTTATATTTAAGTGTGTATGACCTAAAAATATATTACAAGAATTATCAAAAATTGTTTAAAATTCATGTTAGATACCACGTTTCAACTTAATCGAACTTGTACTTTTGTAGATAGATGGCTTCAAAAACTGCCCCTTTAAGATGACGTCACGTGACATGTGATGAAGTCATCATAATGTCATGTCAATTTTCATCTATGAACCTGTAGATCTGCCTGGATATTACATTTCAACTTAATCGAACTTGTACTTTTGTTTATATGTGGCTTCAAAAACTGCCCCTTTAAGATGACGTCACGTGACATGTGATGACATCAATCATGATAATGTCATGTCAATTTTCAGCTATAAACCTACTGGGCTACCTAGATATTACTTTTCAACTTAATCGAACTTGTACTTTTGTAGATATATAGCTTCAAAAACTGCCCCTTTAAGATGACGTCACGTGGCATGTGATGACGTCATCATGTATGTCTGTAATTCAAAAAGAATGTTATAAGACGCCTGATTGTTTCTGTGCTTTTTACTGAATGCACTTGTTAAATACACAACTGTTTCTCTTCAACACTTTGTTTTCAGGCTTGTATTGGAGTAACTTGCCTCTCAAATTTGAATCTTTATTAATATTATGTGATATGTTCTTGCTAAAAATGCATGTTGACATTGTGGCACGTAGGAAGCAATACAAATAATTCTTTGAAAACAAGACCTTTGAATGAAGAGAGTTATTTAATGAAGTCTTACTGGTATATTTTTATTACAGTATATAATTGAAAGAAAATACGGTCTTATTAACCCTAACAGTCCAGAATTCTCCAATTTTAATATGATTTTCCACACACCCTAGGGAGGTACAGATAAATGCAAGGAAAGTCCGACATAATCTTGCTGGTCAAAAGTTTCTCTGCCACAATTGACAAACCTGTCAACTTTTTAGCGCAAGAGGGCGGTAGTACTTAAAAAAATACTCCTCTGGTTGGGTTTAGTGAATTGTAGAGGGCAGCATACGAGTTTACTGGTAAAAATTAGTTCACGGATTTTGTCCGGTGGCGCCTAGCACTGTATACCAAACTTAACTAACAATTTAAGGCAAACACACACATAGAGCGGTGGGTGAGACCGAAGCATACCCAATGTAGTGTTTGAAGACGAAAAACCAGTAATTAACGCAACACACCTTAAAGAATGGACGGCTGAAACAAACTTGATTTGAGCAGTAGAAAATCACAGAACGCATTTTGTTTAATACATTGGGAATTATCAACTGGAAATTAAATGTAAGGTAATCCAAAAGACGATTGAGACAACATTTACTTGAGTGGAACAAAATACAACAATTTTTTTTGAAAATTATGTTAAATCCTCCCAAATCACAGAACGCAAAACTTGTTTACCTATGACGTAAAAAACATATTTCAAAAAGAATTACAATAAGAATTTGGAAAGAATGTTATAAGACGCATGATTGTTTCTGTGCTTTTCACTGAATGCACTTGTTAAATACACAACTTTTTCTCTTCAACATTTTGTTTTCAGGCTTGTATTGGAGTAACTTGCCTCTCAAATTTGAATCTTTATTAATATTATGTGATATGTTCTTGATAAAAATGCATGTTGACATTGTGGCACGTAGGAAGCAATAAAAAGAATTCTTTGAAAACAAGACCTTTGAATAAAGAGAGTTATTTAATGAAGTCTTACTAGTATATTTTTATTACAGTATATAATTGAAAGAAAATACGGTCTTATTAACCCTAATAGTCCTGAATTCTCCAATTGTAATATGATTTTCCACACACCCTAGGGAGGTACAATTAAATGCAAGGAAAGTTCGACATAATCTTACTGGTCAAAAGTTTCTCTGCCACAATTGACAAACCTGTCAACTTTTTAGCGCAAGAGGGCGGTAGTACTTAAAAAAACACTCCTCTGGTTGTGTTTAGTGAACTGTAGAGGGCAGCATACGAGTTTACTGGTAAAAACTCATTCACGGATTTTGTCCGGTGGCGCCTAGCACTGTATACCAAACTTAACTAACAATTTCAGGCAAACACACACATAGAGCGGTGGGTGAGAGCGAAGCATACCCCATGTAGTGTTTGAAAACGGAAAACCAGTAATTAACGCAACACACCTTAAAGAATAGACGGCTGAAACAAACTTTATTTGAGCAGTAGAAAATCACAGAACGCATTTTTTTTAATACATTGGGAATTATAAACTGGAAATTAAAAGTAAGGTAATCCAAAATACGATTGAGACAACATTTACTTGAGTGGAACAAAATACAACAACTATTTTTGAAAATTATGTTAAATCCTCCCAAATCACAGAACGTAAAACTTGTTTACCTAAAAAACCTATTTCAAAAAGAATTACAATAAGAATTTCGAAATTAGCATGTTCAGTTGATGAGATAGGCCTTATAGCTTAAAGATTTAAAAGTAAAAAAATTACTATAAAATCATATGATGACGTCACCATAACGTCGCATCAATTTTCATATATAACACATGCCGGCCTACAAGCATTCCTGACACAAAATTGTTTAAGATAATCTACTGGGCTACCTAGATATTACTTTTCAACTTAATCTGACTTCTACTTCGGTAAAAATATGGCTTCGAAAAATGCCCCTTTCAGATGACGTCACGTGACATGTGATGACGTCATCATGACGTAAAAGTTCGGCACACATTGTGAGCAGTTGGGGTAAGTGTCTGCCAAGTTTAAAAGTAGCCAAACTGGCCGGTAAGAAAGAAAACGTTTACAAATGCTATAGGCAATAATCTAGCGAGTGCCCCTTTAAGATGACACCACGTGACATGTTATGACTTGATCATAACGTCATGTCAATGTTCATCTATAACACCCGGTGGCATACCTAGATATTACGTTCCAACTTAATCGGTCTTGTACTTTTGTAAATATATGGCTTCGAAAAATGCCCCTTTAAGATGACGTCACGTGACATGTGATGACGTCATCATGACGTAAAGGTTCGGCACACATTGTGAGCAGTTGGGGTAAGTGTCTGCCAAGTTTAAAAGTAGCCAATGTGGCCGGTAAGAAAGTAAACGTTTACAAATGCTATGGGCAATATTCTATCGACTTGAAAAAAGATTTTTTTTATGACGTCATCATGACGTCACACAATTTTCGCTTTTTAGGGCATATCTTTGAGACATACCAAAGCTATAACAAAAAGAATTTTGAAAATATCTTGTTTTGTTCGCTAGATATATTGAAAAGAATGTTACGATTTTAAAACTTCAAAAATTCAGCGACTTGAAAAAAGACTAGAAATCAACCCCTTTTATAAACAGCAAGCTCATAATAGCCATGGTTATCAGCCCGTCCCAGAATTCCTTTGTGTTATATTGAATTTGGTCTAAATTTTGAAATGGCTGTCATTTCTTACTTGAGTGAGCCACGATCATGAAATTTTGGAATTGGGTACAGGAAAATTCAATATATACATTTTTGTAATCGGATTGACCCTTACATGCGTTAACAAAAAAACACATTTTTGATGACGTCATCATGACGTCACACAATTTTCGCAATTTAGGGCATATCTTTGAGACATACCAAAGCTATAAGAAAAAGAATTTTGAAAATATCTTGTTTTGTTCGCTAGATATAATTGAATGAATGTTACGATTTTCAAAATTCAAAAATTCATAAAAAATCACGTGATGACGTCATCATGACGTAAAAGTTCGGCATGCATCCTGAGTAGTTGGTCTAAGTGTCTGTTAAGTTTAAAGGCAATCGGCTGCATAAAAGTAGCCAAAGTGCCTGGCAGAAAGAAATCGTGTACAAATGCTATGGGCAAAAGTCTGAAAAAGAAGAAAAAAAAAAAAAAACTAGAGGTTTGTGTCTGTTTGAAACAGAACACAAGGCTTTTCCTCATTTTTTGTTTCCCACCCTAAAACTTCAGCTTACGTTCTATGTTTGTGTTAAGTTTGATTAAGATCTGATGTTTATAGTGAGTAAAGTGGCTTGTACAAAATTCGTGTACAAAGTCTATGGGATTTTGGATAGAACTAAAACATTCATAGACAATTAGCCGATGACGTCATCATGACTTCACTTCGGATGTTACATTCTACTGGCACTATCTACCTTCCCACACATTTTTTATGATACTCAGACCTATTCTTATATATGTTATTAAAAAAAAACATTTTGATGACGTCATGATGACGTCACACATTTTCACATTTACGTGAAAGAATATAGGAGCTAACAAAGCTATTCCAAAAAGAATTTGGAATTTAGCATGTTTTGTTGATGAGATATGGCTTTAAGAAACGTTTACGGTTCAAAAACTTTAAAATTACTATAAAATCGTATGGTGACGTCATCATGACGTCACCTCAATTTTCATCTATAACACGTGGTGGCCCACCAACATACCAGGTTTAAAGGCAATCGGACATACGGTTCTCTAGATATGGGCCCTTGAAAAATGCACGTTTAGGATGACGTCACGTGACACGTGATGACGTCATCATGACGTCACGTTTCGGCATACATTTTCAGCTTAGGGTCTTTGTTTGTGTTAAGCCTGATTAACATCTGAGGTTGTTTAGTGACCAAAGTGCCACTTACAAAATTCGTCTACAAAGTGTATGGGATTTGGGATAGAACTAAAAATTTCATAGAAAATCAGCCGATGACGTCATCATGACGTCACTTTGGATTTTACATGCTAGTAGCATTATCTACCTACCCAGCAATTTTTATGACGATCGAACGTACCCTTATATGTGTTTCAAAAAAGAACATTTTTGATGACGTCATGATGACGTCACACATTTTCCCATTTATGTGAAAGAATATAGGAGCTAACAAAGCTATTCCAAAAAGAATTTTGGATTTAGCATGTTCTGTTCATGAGATATGGCTTTAAGAAACTTTAATGTTCAAAAACTTTAAAATTGCTATAAAATCGTATGATGACGTCATCATGACGTCACCTCAATTTTCATCTATAACACGTGGTGGTCTACCAACATACCGGGTTTAAAGGCAATCGGACCTATGGCTCTCTAGATATGGGCCCTTGAAAAATCATCTTTAAGATGACGTCACGTGACATGTGATGACGTCATCATGACGTAAAAGGTCGGCACACATTGTGAGCAGTTGGGGTAAGTGTCTGCCAAGTTTAAAAGTAGCCAAAGTGGCCGGTAAGAAAGAAAACGTTTACAATGCTATGGGCACTATTCTAGCGACTTGAAAACAGATTTATTTTATTACGTCATCATGACGTCACACAATTTTCGCTTTTTAGGGCATATCTTTGAGACATACCAAAGCTATAACAAAAAGAATTTTGAAAATATCTTGTTTTGTTCGCTAGATATATTGAAAAGAATGTTACGCTTTTAAAACTTCAACAATTCAGCGACTTGAAAAAAGACTAGAAATCAACCCCTTTTATAAACAGCAAGCACAAAATACCCATGGTTATCTGTTCGTCCCAGAATTCCTTTGTGTTATATTGAATTTGGTCTAAATTTTGAAATGGCTGCTATTTCTTACTTGAGTGAGCTACGATCATGAAATTTTGGAATTAGGTACAGAAAAATTCAATGTATACATTTTTGTAATCGAATTGAAACTTACATGCGTTTAAAAAAAAATAATAATTTGATGACGTCATCATGACGTCAAACAATTTTCGCTTTTTAGGGCATATCTTTGAGACATACCAAAGCTATAACAAAAAGAATTTTGAAAATATCTTGTTTTGTGTGCTAGATATATTGAAAAGAATGTTACGATTTTCAAAATTCAAAAAATCATAAAAAATCACGTGATGACGTCATCATGACGTCACTCTTCGGCATACAATTTCAGGTTCGGGTCTATGTTTGTGTTAAGTTTAATTAAGATCTGAGATTGTTTAGTGACCAAAGTGGCTGTCATAAAATTCGTGTACAAAGTCTATGGGATTTAGGATAGAACTAAAGTAAGAAAAAGAAAAAAAACTAGAGGTCTATGTTTTTAAGAACATAGGGCTTTTCCATATGTTTTTATGATGTCACTTCGAATTTTGTAAACTAGTGACAAATCTACCTAACCACCAAGTTTCGTGACGATTAGACATGGTCTATCCATATGTCTTTCAAGAAATCATGCCTTTAATGACGTCATTATGACTTCAGTAATTTTTCGCATTGATATAAAAGAATGTACGAGCTAACAAAGCTATTACAAAAGGAATTTTGAATTGAACATGTTCTGTTGATGAGATATGGTTTTAAGAATCTTTAACGTTAAAATTTTGAAATTACCATAAAAATCAGATGATGACGTCATTATGACGTCACCTCAATTTTGATTTATAACATGTACTTGTTTAGCCAACATACCAGGTTTGAATGCAATTGGACTTACGGTTCTCTTGATATGGGCCCTTGAAAAATGAGCCTTTAAGATGACATCACGTAACACATAATGACGTCATCGTGACATCACTCTTCGGTACACAATTTCAGATTAGGGTCTATGTTTGGGTTAAGTTTGCTTAAGATCTGATGTTGTTTAGTGACCAAAGTGCCGCAGACAAAATTGGTGTTTAAGAAGAAACCAAAATAGTGGGTATTGTGTAGTTTAGGATTTCTGTATTAATTGTGTTCATGTTAGCTTCTGGAGTATTTGATTATTCCAAAAGCCTTTTTTTGTTACTAAAGTAGACTTCTCTGAATCCCAATGACACGTGCTTTTGTGATTTGGAAAGGTTTTTTAAGGCGGAAAATACGATTTTCTTACGTTGTGTCACGTTTTGGCTCGGTCAACTACTCTCCCACCAGCTATATATCCGTGTAAAGCTGGGTATTGCGCAATCACGTATTTTGTTACCTCTTAGCTAACGATTTCACTCAAAAAAACCCCTGCAGATGTTCTTCGACGTGGCCCTTTGTTCTGAATGTGGCAAAACGAACAATTTTCAAGTAGATTGTGTTCATGCCTGGGCGAAAGTGTACTAAACTACACAATCGCGCGAACAGAACAAAAACAAAGGCTTTCCTGCTGTAGCGGAAACGCCAAAAAATGTGCGTCTGTTGTAAACATACGCATGGCTTTTCCTTTTTTTCTTTTTTATTTAACATAAATTATCAGAAGGTCTATGTCTTTGCTAAGTTTAAGATCTGAGATTATTTGATGATTAACATTTCGTACTCCAAACTTGACCTTTAAGTTCATGTTACATGCCACACGAAGACGTCATTATGACGTCACTCTTCGCGGCACGACTTTGCATCAGGGTCTATACCTATGCTAACTCTGACTAAGATTCGATGTTGTTTGATGACAAAAGTGCCGATAAGAAAATCTATGCACAAAGTCTTTCGGATTTGGGATAGAACTAAAATAAGAAGCAGAAAAAAAATAGATATAGGGCCTTCAAAAATGCAAATTTAAGATGACGTCACGTGACATGTGATGACGTCATCATGACGTCATGATTCGGCACCCATCTCGAGTAGATAGTCAATGCATATGCCAAGTTTGAAGTTCATGGCATTTGAAGAAGTGCAAAATTTTAAGAGTACAATGAAATTTGAAACATTTACAAATTCATAAAAAATCAGCCGATGACGTCATCATGACGTCACTTCGGATTTTGCATGCTAGTGGCACTATCTACCTACCCACCAATTTTTATGACGATCGGACGTACCCTTATGTGTGTTTCAGAAATGCACATTTTTGATGACGTCATGATGACGTCACACATTTTTCAAATGTATGTGAAAGAATATAGGAGCTAACAAAGCTATTACAAAAAGAATTTTGAATTTAGCATGTTCTGTTGGTGAGATATGGCTTTAAGAAACTTTGAAGTTGAAAAACTTTAATATTACTGTAAAATCGTATGATGACGTCATCATGACGTCACCTTAATTTTCATCTATAACACGAGCTACCATACCAACATACCAGGTTTGAAGGCAATCGGACCTACCGTTCTCTAGATATAGGCTCTTGAAAAATGCACATTTAAGATGACGTCACATGACACGTGATGACGTCATCATGACGTCACGTTTCGGCTTACATTTTCAGCTTAGGGTCTATGTTTGTGTTAAGTCTGATTAAGATCCGAGGTTGTTTAGTGACCAAAGTGCCACTTACAAAATTCGTGTACAAAGTCTATGGGATTTGGGATAGAACTAAAAAATTCACAGAAAATCAGCCGATGACGTCATCATGACGTCACCTCGGATTTTACATGCTATTAGCACTATCTACCTACCCACTAATTTTTATGACGATCGGACGTACCCTTATGTGTGTTTCAGAAATGCACATTTTTGATGACGTCATGATGACGTCACACATTTTTCAAATGTATGTGAAAGAATATAGGAGCTAACAAAGCTATTACAAAAAGAATTTTGAATTTAGCATGTTCTGTTGGTGAGATATGGCTTTAAGAAACTTTGAAGTTCAAAAACTTTAATATTACTGTAAAATCGTATGATGACGTGATCATGACGTCACCTTAATTTTCATCTATAACACGAGCTACCATACCAACATGCCAGGTTTGAAGGCAATCGGACCTACCGTTCTCTAGATATAGGCCCTAGAAAAATGCACATTTAAGATGACGTCACATGACACGTGATGACGTCATCATGACGTCACGTTTCGGCTTACATTTTCAGCTGAGGGTCTATGTTTGTGTTAAGTCTGATTAAGATCCGAGGTTGTTTAGTGACCAAAGTGCCACTTACAAAATTCGTGTACAAAGTCTATGGGATTTGGGATAGCACTATCTACCTACCCACTAATTTTTATGACGATCGGACGTACCCTTATGTGTGTTTCAGAAATGCACATTTTTGATGACGTCATGATGACGTCACACATTTTTCAAATGTATGTGAAAGAATATAGGAGCTAACAAAGCTATTACAAAAAGAATTTTGAATTTAGCATGTTCTGTTGGTGAGATATGGCTTTAAGAAACTTTGAAGTTGAAAAACTTTAATATTACTGTAAAATCGTATGATGACGTCATCATGACGTCACCTTAATTTTCATCTATAACACGAGCTCCCATAACATACCAGGTTTGAAGGCAATCGGACCTACCGTTCTCTAGATATAGGCCCTTGAAAAATGCACATTTAAGATGACGTCACATGACACGTGATGACGTCATCATGACGTCACGTTTCGGCTTACATTTTCAGCTGAGGGTCTGTTTGTGTTAAGTCTGATTAAGATCCGAGGTTGTTTATTGACCAAAGTGCCACTTACAAAATTCGTGTACAAAGTCTATGGGATTTGGGATAGAACTAAAAAATTCACAGAAAATCAGCCGATGACGTCATCATGACGTCACCTCGGATTTTACATGCTAGTAGCACTATCTACCTACCCACTAATTTTTATGACGATCGGACGTACCCTTATGTGTGTTTCAGAAATGCACATTTTTGATGACGTCATGATGACGTCACACATTTTTCAAATGTATGTGAAAGAATATAGGAGCTAACAAAGCTATTACAAAAAGAATTTTGAATTTAGCATGTTCTGTTGGTGAGATATGGCTTTAAGAAACTTTGAAGTTGAAAAACTTTAATATTACTGTAAAATCGTATGATGACGTCATCATGACGTCACCTTAATTTTCATCTATAACACGAGCTCCCATAACATACCAGGTTTGAAGGCAATCGGACATACCGTTCTCTAGATATAGGCCCTTGAAAAATGCACATTTAAGATGACGTCACATGACACGTGATGACGTCATCATGACGTCACGTTTCGGCTTACATTTTCAGCTGAGGGTCTATGTTTGTGTTAAGTCTGATTAAGATCCGAGGTTGTTTATTGACCAAAGTGCCACTTACAAAATTCGTGTACAAAGTCTATGGGATTTGGGATAGAACTAAAAAATTCACAGAAAATCAGCCGATGACGTCATCATGACGTCACCTCGGATTTTACATGCTAGTAGCACTATCTACCTACCCACTAATTTTTATGACGATCGGATGTACCCTTATGTGTGTTTCAGAAATGCACATTTTTGATGACGTCATGATGACGTCACACATTTTTCAAATGTATGTGAAAGAATATAGGAGCTAACAAAGCTATTACAAAAAGAATTTTGAATTTAGCATGTTCTGTTGGTGAGATATGGCTTTAAGAAACTTTGAATTTCAAAAACTTAAAAATTACTATAAAATCGTATGATGACGTCATCTTGACGTCACCTCAAATTTCATCTATAACACGAGCTAGCCTACCAACATATCAGGTTTGAAGGAAATCGGACCTACCGTTCTCTAGATATGGGCCCTTGAAAAACGCACCTTTAAGATGACGTCACGTGACACGTGATGACGTCATCATGACGTCACTCTTCGACATACTATTTCAGCTTAGGGTCTATGTTTGAGGTAAGTTTGGTTAAGATCTGAAGTTTTTTAAGACCTAAAGTGCCGCGGAGAAAATTCGTGTACAAAGTCTATGGGATTTTGGTCAGAACTAAAAGAAGAAGAAGAAGAAACTAGAGGTCTATGTTTTTAAGAACATAGGGCTTTTCGATATGTTTTTATGATGTCACTTCGAATTTTGTAAACTAGTGACAAATCTACCTAACCACCAAGTTTCGTGACGATTAGACATGGTCTATCCTTATGTCTTTCAAGAAATCATGCCTTTAATGACGTCATTATGACTTCAGTAATTTTTCGCATTTATATAAAAGAATGTACGAGCTAACAAAGCTATTACAAAAGGAATTTTGAATTGAACATGTTCTGTTGATGAGATATGGTTTTAAGAATCTTTAACGTTAAAATTTTGAAATTACCATAAAAATCAGATGATGACGTCATTATGACGTCACCTCAATTTTGATTTATAACATGTACTTGTTTAGCAACATACCAGGTTTGAATGCAATTGGACTTACGGTTCTCTTGATATGGGCCCTTGAAAAATGAGCCTTTAAGATGACATCACGTAACACATAATGACGTCATCGTGACATCACTCTTCGGCACACAATTTCAGATTAGGGTCTATGTTTGGGTTAAGTTTGCTTAAGATCTGATGTTGTTTAGTGACCAAAGTGCCGCAGACAAAATTCGTGTTTAAGAAGAAACCAAAATAGTGGGTATTGTGTAGTTTAGGATTTCTGTATTAATTGTGTTCATGTTAGCTTCTGGAGTATTTGATTATTCCAAAAGCCTTTTTTTGTTACTAAAGTAGACTTCTCTGAATCCCAATGACACGTGCTTTTGTGATTTGGAAAGGTTTTTTAAGGCGGAAAATACGATTTTCTTACGTTGTGTCACGTTTTGGCTCGGTCAACTACTCTCCCACCAGCTATATATCCGTGTAAAGCTGGGTATTGCGCAATCACGTATTTTGTTACCTCTTAGCTAACGATTTCACTCCAAAAAAAACCCTGCAGATGTTCTTCGACGTGGCCCTTTGTTCTGAATGTGGCAAAACGAACAATTTTCAAGTAGATTGTGTTCATGCCTGGGCGAAAGTGTACTAAACTACACAATCGCGCGAACAGAACAAAAACAAAGGCTTTCCTGCTGTAGCGGAAACGCCAAAAAATGTGCGTCTGTTGTAAACATACGCATGGCTTTTCCTTTTTTTCTTTTTTATTTAACATAAAGTATCAGAAGGTCTATGTCTTTGCTAAGTTTAAGATCTGAGATTATTTTATGATTAACATTTCGTACACCAAACTTGACCTTTAAGTTCATGTTACATGCCACACGAAGACGTCATTATGACGTCACTCTTCGCGGCACGACTTTGCATCAGGGTCTATACCTATGCTAACTCTGACTAAGATTCGATGTTGTTTGATGACAAAAGTGCCGATCAGAAAATCTATGCACAAAGTCTTTCGGATTTGGGATAGAACTAAAATAAGAAGCAGAAAACAAATAGATATAGGGCCTTCAAAAATGCAAATTTAAGATGACGTCACGTGACATGTGATGACGTCATCATGACGTCATGATTCGGCACCCATCTCGAGTAGATAGTCAATGCATATGCCAAGTTTGAAGTTCATGGCATTTGAAGAAGTGCAAAATTTTAAGAGTACAATGAAATTTGAAACATTTACAAATTCATAAAAAATCAGCCGATGACGTCATCATGACGTCACTTCGGATTTTGCATGCTAGTGGCACTATCTACCTACCCACCAATTTTTATGACGATCGGACGTACCCTTATGTGTGTTTCAGAAATGCACATTTTTGATGACGTCATGATGACGTCACACATTTTTCAAATGTATGTGAAGGAATATAGGAGCTAACAAAGCTATTACAAAAAGAATTTTGAATTTAGCATGTTCTGTTGGTGAGATATGGCTTTAAGAAACTTTGAAGTTGAAAAACTTTAATATTACTGTAAAATCGTATGATGACGTCATCATGACGTCACCTTAATTTTCATCTATAACACGAGCTACCATACCAACATACCAGGTTTGAAGGCAATCGGACCTACCGTTCTCTAGATATAGGCTCTTGAAAAATGCACATTTAAGATGACGTCACATGACACGTGATGACGTCATCATGACGTCACGTTTCGGCTTACATTTTCAGCTTAGGGTCTATGTTTGTGTTAAGTCTGATTAAGATCCGAGGTTGTTTAGTGACCAAAGTGCCACTTACAAAATTCGTGTACAAAGTCTATGGGATTTGGGATAGAACTAAAAAATTCACAGAAAATCAGCCGATGACGTCATCATGACGTCACCTCGGATTTTACATGCTAGTAGCACTATCTACCTACCCACTAATTTTTATGACGATCGGACGTACCCTTATGTGTGTTTCAGAAATGCACATTTTTGATGACGTCATGATGACGTCACACATTTTTCAAATGTATGTGAAAGAATATAGGAGCTAACAAAGCTATTACAAAAAGAATTTTGAATTTAGCATGTTCTGTTGGTGAGATATGGCTTTAAGAAACTTTGAAGTTGAAAAACTTTAATATTACTGTAAAATCGTATGATGACGTCATCATGACGTCACCTTAATTTTCATCTATAACACGAGCTCCCATAACATACCAGGTTTGAAGGCAATCGGACCTACCGTTCTCTAGATATAGGCCCTTGAAAAATGCACATTTAAGATGACGTCACATGACACGTGATGACGTCATCATGACGTCACGTTTCGGCTTACATTTTCAGCTGAGGGTCTATGTTTGTGTTAAGTCTGATTAAGATCCGAGGTTGTTTATTGACCAAAGTGCCACTTACAAAATTCGTGTACAAAGTCTATGGGATTTGGGATAGAACTAAAAAATTCACAGAAAATCAGCCGATGACGTCATCATGACGTCACCTCGGATTTTACATGCTAGTAGCACTATCTACCTACCCACTAATTTTTATGACGATCGGACGTACCCTTATGTGTGTTTCAGAAATGCACATTTTTGATGACGTCATGATGACGTCACACATTTTTCAAATGTATGTGAAAGAATATAGGAGCTAACAAAGCTATTACAAAAAGAATTTTGAATTTAGCATGTTCTGTTGATGAGATATGGCTTTAAGAAACTTTGAATTTCAAAAACTTAAAAATTACTATAAATTCGTATGATGACGTCATCTTGACGTCACCTCAAATTTCATCTATAACACGAGCTAGCCTACCAACATATCAGGTTTGAAGGAAATCGGACCTACCGTTCTCTAGATATGGGCCCTTGAAAAACGCACATTTAAGATGACGTCACGTGACACGTGATGACGTCATCATGACGTCACTCTTCGACATACTATTTCAGCTTAGGGTCTATGTTTGAGGTAAGTTTGGTTAAGATCTGAAGTTTTTTAAGACCTAAAGTGCCGCGGAGAAAATTCGTGTACAAAGTCTATGGGCTTTTGGTCAGAACTAAAAGAAGAAGAAAAAAAAAAAAAATCAGAACAAAAACAAAGCCTTTTCCGAAGGATTTCGGAAAAGCCAAAAACTAGAGGTCTATGTTTTTAAGAACATAGGGCTTTTCCATATGTTTTTATGATGTCACTTCGAATTTTGTAAACTAGTGACAAATCTACCTAACCACCAAGTTTCGTGACGATTAGACATGGTCTATCCTTATGTCTTTCAAGAAATCATGCCTTTAATGACGTCATTATGACTTCAGTAATTTTTCGCATTTATATAAAAGAATGTACGAGCTAACAAAGCTATTACAAAAGGAATTTTGAATTGAACATGTTCTGTTGATGAGATATGGTTTTAAGAATCTTTAACGTTAAAATTTTGAAATTACCATAAAAATCAGATGATGACGTCATTATGACGTCACCTCAATTTTGATTTATAACATGTACTTGTTTAGCAACATACCAGGTTTGAATGCAATTGGACTTACGGTTCTCTTGATATGGGCCCTTGAAAAATGAGCCTTTAAGATGACATCACGTAACACATAATGACGTCATCGTGACATCACTCTTCGGCACACAATTTCAGATTAGGGTCTATGTTTGGGTTAAGTTTGCTTAAGATCTGATGTTGTTTAGTGACCAAAGTGCCGCAGACAAAATTCGTGTTTAAGAAGAAACCAAAATAGTGGGTATTGTGTAGTTTAGGATTTCTGTATTAATTGTGTTCATGTTAGCTTCTGGAGTATTTGATTATTCCAAAAGCCTTTTTTTGTTACTAAAGTAGACTTCTCTGAATCCCAATGACACGTGCTTTTGTGATTTGGAAAGGTTTTTTAAGGCGGAAAATACGATTTTCTTACGTTGTGTCACGTTTTGGCTCGGTCAACTACTCTCCCACCAGCTATATATCCGTGTAAAGCTGGGTATTGCGCAATCACGTATTTTGTTACCTCTTAGCTAACGATTTCACTCCAAAAAAACCCTGCAGATGTTCTTCGACGTGGCCCTTTGTTCTGAATGTGGCAAAACGAACAATTTTCAAGTAGATTGTGTTCATGCCTGGGCGAAAGTGTACTAAACTACACAATCGCGCGAACAGAACAAAAACAAAGGCTTTCCTGCTGTAGCGGAAACGCCAAAAAATGTGCGTCTGTTGTAAACATACGCATGGCTTTTCCTTTTTTCTTTTTTATTTAACATAAAGTATCAGAAGGTCTATGTCTTTGCTAAGTTTAAGATCTGAGATTATTTTATGATTAACATTTCGTACTCCAAACTTGACCTTTAAGTTCATGTTACATGCCACACGAAGACGTCATTATGACGTCACTCTTCGCGGCACGACTTTGCATCAGGGTCTATACCTATGCTAACTCTGACTAAGATTCGATGTTGTTTGATGACAAAAGTGCCGATCAGAAAATCTATGCACAAAGTCTAAAATAAGAAGCAGAAAAAAAATAGATATAGGGCCTTCAAAAATGCAAATTTAAGATGACGTCACGTGACATGTGATGTCGTCATCATGACGTCATGATTCGGCACCCATCTCGAGTAGATAGTCAATGCATATGCCAAGTTTGAAGTTCATGGCATTTGAAGAAGTGCAAAATTTTAAGAGTACAATGAAATTTGAAACATTTACAAATTCATAAAAAATCAGCCGATGACGTCATCATGACGTCACTTCGGATTTTGCATGCTAGTGGCATTATCTACCTACCCACCAATTTTTATGACGATCGGACGTACCCTTATGTGTGTTTCAGAAATGCACATTTTTGATGACGTCATGATGACGTCACACATTTTTCAAATGTATGTGAAAGAATATAGGAGCTAACAAAGCTATTACAAAAAGAATTTTGAATTTAGCATGTTCTGTTGGTGAGATATGGCTTTAAGAAACTTTGAAGTTCAAAAACTTTAATATTACTGTAGAATCGTATGATGACGTGATCATGACGTCACCTTAATTTTCATCTATAACACGAGCTACCATACCAACATACCAGGTTTGAAGGCAATCGGACCTACCGTTCTCTAGATATAGGCCCTAGAAAAATGCACATTTAGGATGACGTCACATGACACGTGATGACGTCATCATGACGTCACGTTTCGGCTTACATTTTCAGCTGAGGGTCTATGTTTGTGTTAAGTCTGTTTAAGATCCGAGGTTGTTTAGTGACCAAAGTGCCACTTACAAAATTCGTGTACAAAGTCTATGGGATTTGGGATAGAACTAAAAAATTCACAGAAAATCAGCCGATGACGTCATCATGACGTCACCTCGGATTTTACATGCTAGTAGCACTATCTACCTACCCACTAATTTTTATGACGATCGGACGTACCCTTATGTGTGTTTCAGAAATGCACATTTTTGATGACGTCATGATGACGTCACACATTTTTCAAATGTATGTGAAAGAATATAGGAGCTAACAAAGCTATTACAAAAAGAATTTTGAATTTAGCATGTTCTGTTGGTGAGATATGGCTTTAAGAAACTTTGAAGTTGAAAAACTTTAATATTACTGTAAAATCGTATGATGACGTCATCATGACGTCACCTTAATTTTCATCTATAACACAAGCTCCCATAACATACCAGGTTTGAAGGCAATCGGACCTACCGTTCTCTAGATATAGGCCCTTGAAAAATGCACATTTAAGATGACGTCACATGACACGTGATGACGTCATCATGACGTCACGTTTCGGCTTACATTTTCAGCTGAGGGTCTATGTTTGTGTTAAGTCTGATTAAGATCCGAGGTTGTTTAGTGACCAAAGTGCCACTTACAAAATTCGTGTACAAAGTCTATGGGATTTGGGATAGAACTAAAAAATTCACAGAAAATCAGCCGATGACGTCATCATGACGTCACCTCGGATTTTACATGCTAGTAGCACTATCTACCTACCCACTAATTTTTATGACGATCGGACGTACCCTTATGTGTGTTTCAGAAATGCACATTTTTGATGACGTCATGATGACGTCACACATTTTTCAAATGTATGTGAAAGAATATAGGAGTTAACAAAGCTATTACAAAAAGAATTTTGAATTTAGCATGTTCTGTTGATGAGATATGGCTTTAAGAAACTTTGAATTTCAAAAACTTAAAAATTACTATAAAATCGTATGATGACGTCATCTTGACGTCACCTCAAATTTCATCTATAACACGAGCTAGCCTACCAACATATCAGGTTTGAAGGAAATCGGACCTACCGTTCTCTAGATATGGGCCCTTGAAAAACGCACATTTAAGATGACGTCACGTGACACGTGATGACGTCATCATGACGTCACTCTTCGACATACTATTTCAGCTTAGGGTCTATGTTTGAGGTAAGTTTGGTTAAGATCTGAAGTTTTTTAAGACCTAAAGTGCCGCGGAGAAAATTCGTGTACAAAGTCTATGGGCTTTTGGTCAGAACTAAAAGAAGAAGAAGAAGAAGAAAAAAAAACTAGAGGTCTATGTTTTTAAGAACATAGGGCTTTTCCATATGTTTTTATGATGTCACTTCGAATTTTGTAAACTAGTGACAAATCTACCTAACCACCAAGTTTCGTGACGATTAGACATGGTCTATCCTTATGTCTTTCAAGAAATCATGCCTTTAATGACGTCATTATGACTTCAGTAATTTTTCGCATTTATATAAAAGAATGTACGAGCTAACAAAGCTATTACAAAAGGAATTTTGAATTGAACATGTTCTGTTGATGAGATATGGTTTTAAGAATCTTTAACGTTAAAATTTTGAAATTACCATAAAAATCAGATGATGACGTCATTATGACGTCACCTCAATTTTGATTTATAACATGTACTTGTTTAGCAACATACCAGGTTTGAATGCAATTGGACTTACGGTTCTCTTGATATGGGCCCTTGAAAAATGAGCCTTTAAGATGACATCACGTAACACATAATGACGTCATCGTGACATCACTCTTCGGCACACAATTTCAGATTAGGGTCTATGTTTGGGTTAAGTTTGCTTAAGATCTGATGTTGTTTAGTGACCAAAGTGCCGCAGACAAAATTCGTGTTTAAGAAGAAACCAAAATAGTGGGTATTGTGTAGTTTAGGATTTCTGTATTAATTGTGTTCATGTTAGCTTCTGGAGTATTTGATTATTCCAAAAGCCTTTTTTTGTTACTAAAGTAGACTTCTCTGAATCCCAATGACACGTGCTTTTGTGATTTGGAAAGGTTTTTTAAGGCGGAAAATACGATTTTCTTACGTTGTGTCACGTTTTGGCTCTGTCAACTACTCTCCCACCAGCTATATATCCGTGTAAAGCTGGGTATTGCGCAATCACGTATTTTGTTACCTCTTAGCTAACGATTTCACTCCAAAAAAACCCTGCAGATGTTCTTCGACGTGGCCCTTTGTTCTGAATGTGGCAAAACGAACAATTTTCAAGTAGATTGTGTTCATGCCTGGGCGAAAGTGTACTAAACTACACAATCGCGCGAACAGAACAAAAACAAAGGCTTTCCTGCTGTAGCGGAAACGCCAAAAAATGTGCGTCTGTTGTAAACATACGCATGGCTTTTCCTTTTTTCTTTTTTATTTAACATAAAGTATCAGAAGGTCTATGTCTTTGCTAAGTTTAAGATCTGAGATTATTTTATGATTAACATTTCGTACTCCAAACTTGACCTTTAAGTTCATGTTACATGCCACACGAAGACGTCATTATGACGTCACTCTTCGCGGCACGACTTTGCATCAGGGTCTATACCTATGCTAACTCTGACTAAGATTCGATGTTGTTTGATGACAAAAGTGCCGATCAGAAAATCTATGCACAAAGTCTATGGGATTTGGGATAGAACTAAAATAAGAAGCAGAAAAAAAATAGATATAGGGCCTTCAAAAATGCAAATTTAAGATGACGTCACGTGACATGTGATGTCGTCATCATGACGTCATGATTCGGCACCCATCTCGAGTAGATAGTCAATGCATATGCCAAGTTTGAAGTTCATGGCATTTGAAGAAGTGCAAAATTTTAAGAGTACAATGAAATTTGAAACATTTACAAATTCATAAAAAATCAGCCGATGACGTCATCATGACGTCACTTCGGATTTTGCATGCTAGTGGCACTATCTACCTACCCACCAATTTTTATGACGATCGGACGTACCCTTATGTGTGTTTCAGAAATGCACATTTTTGATGACGTCATGATGACGTCACACATTTTTCAAATGTATGTGAAAGAATATAGGAGCTAACAAAGCTATTACAAAAAGAATTTTGAATTTAGCATGTTCTGTTGGTGAGATATGGCTTTAAGAAACTTTGAAGTTCAAAAACTTTAATATTACTGTAAAATCGTATGATGACGTGATCATGACGTCACCTTAATTTTCATCTATAACACGAGCTACCATACCAACATACCAGGTTTGAAGGCAATCGGACCTACCGTTCTCTAGATATAGGCCCTAGAAAAATGCACATTTAAGATGACGTCACATGACACGTGATGACGTCATCATGACGTCACGTTTCGGCTTACATTTTCAGCTGAGGGTCTATGTTTGTGTTAAGTCTGATTAAGATCCGAGGTTGTTTAGTGACCAAAGTGCCACTTACAAAATTCGTGTACAAAGTCTATGGGATTTGGGATAGAACTAAAAAATTCACAGAAAATCAGCCGATGACGTCATCATGACGTCACCTCGGATTTTACATGCTAGTAGCACTATCTACCTACCCACTAATTTTTATGACGATCGGACGTACCCTTATGTGTGTTTCAGAAATGCACATTTTTGATGACGTCATGATGACGTCACACATTTTTCAAATGTATGTGAAAGAATATAGGAGCTAACAAAGCTATTACAAAAAGAATTTTGAATTTAGCATGTTCTGTTGATGAGATATGGCTTTAAGAAACTTTGAATTTCAAAAACTTAAAAATTACTATAAAATCGTATGATGACGTCATCTTGACGTCACCTCAAATTTCATCTATAACACGAGCTAGCCTACCAACATATCAGGTTTGAAGGAAATCGGACCTACCGTTCTCTAGATATGGGCCCTTGAAAAACGCACCTTTAAGATGACGTCACGTGACACGTGATGACGTCATCATGACGTCACTCTTCGACATACTATTTCAGCTTGGGGTCTATGTTTGAGGTAAGTTTGGTTAAGATCTGAGGTTTTTTAAGACCTAAAGTGCCGCGGAGAAAATTCGTGTACAAAGTCTATGGGATTTTGGTCAGAACTAAAAGAAGAAAAAAAAAAAAAATCAGAACAAAAACAAGGCCTTTTCCGACGGAGTGTCGGAAAAGCCAAAAAAATCAGAACAAAAACAAAGCCTTTTCCGAAGGATTTCGGAAAAGCCAAAAAATCAGAACAAAAACAACGCCTTTTCCGACGGATTGTCGGAAAAGCCAAAAAAAAAAAACTAGATATTACTTTTGAACTTAATCGGACTTGTGCTTTTGTAGACATATGGCTTCAAAAACTGCCCCTTTAAGATGACGTCACGTGACATGTGATGACATCAATTATGATAATGTCATGTCAATTTTCAGCTATAAACCTACTGGGCTACCTAGATATTACTTTTCAACTTAATCGAATTTGTACTTTTGTAGATATATGGCTTCAAAAACTGCCCCTTTAAGATGACGTCACGTGGCATGTCATGACGTCATCAAGAGGTAAAAGTTCGGCACACATTGTGAGCAGTTAGTCTAAGTGTCTGCCAAGTTTAAAAGTACCCAAAGTGCCGGTAAGAAAGAAAACGTGTACAAATGCTATAGGCAATAATCTAGCGAGTGCCCCTTTAAGATGACACCACGTGACATGTTATGACTTGATCATAACGTCATGTCAATTTTCATCTATAACACCAGGTGGCATACCTTACGTTCCAACTGAATCGGACTTGTACTTTTGTAGATATATGGCTTCGAAAAATGCCCCTTTAAGATGACGTCACGTGGCATGTGATGACGTCATCATGTATGTCTGTAATTTAAAAAGAATGTTATAAGACGCCTGATTGTTTCTGTGCTTTTCACTGAATGCACTTGTTAAATACACAACTTTTTCTCTTCAACATTTTGTTTTCAGGCTTGTTTTGGATGGAGTCACTTGCCTCTCAAATTTGAATCTGTATTAATATTATGTGATATGTTCTTGATAACAATGCATGTTGACATTGTGGCACGTAGGAAGCAATAAAAAGAATTCTTTGAAAACAAGACCTTTGAATGAAGAGAGTTATTTAATGAAGTCTTACTGGTATATTTTTATTACAGTAAATAATTGAAAGAAAATACGGTCTTATTAACCCTAACAGTCCTGAATTCTCAAATTTTAATATGATTTTCCACACACCCTAGGGAGGTACAGTTAAATGCAAGGAAAGTCCGACATAATCTTGCTGGTCAAAAGTTTCTCTGCCACAATTGACAAACCTGTCAACTTTTTAGCGCAAGAGGGTGGTAGTACTTAAAAAAAATACTCCTCTGGTTGGGTTTAGTGAATTGTAGAGGGCAGCATACGAGTTTACTGGTAAAAATTCGTTCACGGATTTTGTCCGGTGGCGCCTAGCACTGTATACCAAACTTAACTAACAATTTAAGGCAAACACACACATAGAGCGGTGGGTGAGACCGAAGCATACCCCCTTGTAGTGTTTGAAGACGAAACACCAGTAATTAACGCAACACACCTTAAAGAATGGACGGCTGAAACAAACTTGATTTGAGCAGTAGAAAATCACAGAACGCATTTTGTTTAATACATTGGGAATTATAAACTGGAAATTAAATGTAAGGAAATCCAAATGACGATTGAGACAACATTTACTTGAGTGGAACAAAATACAACAATTATTTTTGAAACAATTATGTTAAATCCTCCCAAATCACAGAACGCAAAACTTGTTTACCTATGACGTAAAAAACATATTTCAAAAAGAATGACAATAAGAATTTGGAAAGAAGGTTATAAGACGCCTGATTGTTCCTGTGATTTTCACTGAATGCACTTGTTAAATACACAACGTTTTCTCTTCAACATTTTGTTTTCAGGCTTGTATTGGAGTAACTTGCCTCTCAAATTTGAATCTTTATTAATATTATGTGATATGTTCTTGATAATAATGCATGTTGACATTGTGGCACGTAGGAAGCAATAAAAAGAATTCTTTGAAAACAAGACCTTTGAATAAAGAGAGTTATTTAATGAAGTCTTACTGGTATATTTTTATTACAGTATATAATTGAAAGAAAATACAGTCTTATTAACCCTAATAGTCCTGAATTCTCCAATTGTAATATGATTTTCCACACACCCTAGGGAGGTACAGTTAAATGCAAGGAAAGTTCGACATAATCTTGCTGGTCAAAAGTTTCTCTGCCACAATTGACAAACCTGTCAACTTTTTAGCGCAAGAGGGCGGTAGTACTTAAAAAAATACTCCTCTGGTTGTGTTTAGTGAACTGTAGAGGGCAGCATACGAGTTTACTGGTAAAAATTCATTCACGGATTTTGTCCGGTGGCGCCTAGCACTGTATACCAAACTTAACTAACAATTTAAGGCAAACACACACATAGAGCGGTGGGTGAGAGCGAAGCATACCCCATATAGTGTTTGAAAACGGAAAACCAGTAATTAACGCAACACACCTTAAAGAATAGAAGGCTGAAAAAAACTTGATTTGAGCAGTAGAAAATCACAGAACGCATTTTGTTTAATACATTGGGAATTATAAACTGGAAATTAAATGTAAGGTAATCCAAATGACGATTGAGACAACATTTACTTGAGTGTAACAAAATACAACAATTATTTTTGAAAAAATTATGTTAAATCCTCCCAAATCACAGAACGCAAAACTTGTTTACCTATGACGTAAAAAACATATTTCAAAAAGAATGACAATAAGAATTTGGAAAGAAGGTTATAAGACGCCTGATTGTTCCTGTGATTTTCACTGAATGCACTTGTTAAATACACAACGTTTTCTCTTCAACATTTTGTTTTCAGGCTTGTATTGGAGTAACTTGCCTCTCAAATTTGAATCTTTATTAATATTATGTGATATGTTCTTGATAACAATGCATGTTGACATTGTGGCACGTAGGAAGCAATAAAAAGAATTCTTTGAAAACAAGACCTTTGAATAAAGAGAGTTATTTAATGAAGTCTTACTGGTATATTTTTATTACAGTATATAATTGAAAGAAAATACAGTCTTATTAACCCTAATAGTCCTGAATTCTCCAATTGTAATATGATTTTCCACACACCCTAGGGAGGTACAGTTAAATGCAAGGAAAGTTCGACATAATCTTGCTGGTCAAAAGTTTCTCTGCCACAATTGACAAACCTGTCAACTTTTTAGCGCAAGAGGGCGGTAGTACTTAAAAAAATACTCCTCTGGTTGTGTTTAGTGAACTGTAGAGGGCAGCATACGAGTTTACTGGTAAAAATTCATTCACGGATTTTGTCCGGTGGCGCCTAGCACTGTATACCAAACTTAACTAACAATTTAAGGCAAACACACACATAGAGCGGTGGGTGAGAGCGAAGCATACCCCATATAGTGTTTGAAAACGGAAAACCAGTAATTAACGCAACACACCTTAAAGAATAGAAGGCTGAAAAAAACTTGATTTGAGCAGTAGAAAATCACAGAACGCATTTTGTTTAATACATTGGGAATTATAAACTGGAAATTAAATGTAAGGTAATCCAAATGACGATTGAGACAACATTTACTTGAGTGTAACAAAATACAACAATTATTTTTGAAAAAATTATGTTAAATCCTCCCAAATCACAGAACGCAAAACTTGTTTACCTATGACGTAAAAAACATATTTCAAAAAGAATGACAATAAGAATTTGGAAAGAAGGTTATAAGACGCCTGATTGTTCCTGTGATTTTCACTGAATACACTTGTTAAATACACAACGTTTTCTCTTCAACATTTTGTTTTCAGGCTTGTATTGGAGTAACTTGCCTCTCAAATTTGAATCTTTATTAATATTATGTGATATGTTCTTGATAACAATGCATGTTGACATTGTGGCACGTAGGAAGCAATAAAAAGAATTCTTTGAAAACAAGACCTTTGAATAAAGAGAGTTATTTAATGAAGTCTTACTGGTATATTTTTATTACAGTATATAATTGAAAGAAAATACAGTCTTATTAACCCTAATAGTCCTGAATTCTCCAATTGTAATATGATTTTCCACACACCCTAGGGAGGTACAGTTAAATGCAAGGAAAGTTCGACATAATCTTGCTGGTCAAAAGTTTCTCTGCCACAATTGACAAACCTGTCAACTTTTTAGCGCAAGAGGGCGGTAGTACTTAAAAAAATACTCCTCTGGTTGTGTTTAGTGAACTGTAGAGGGCAGCATACGAGTTTACTGGTAAAAATTCATTCACGGATTTTGTCCGGTGGCGCCTAGCACTGTATACCAAACTTAACTAACAATTTAAGGCAAACACACACATAGAGCGGTGGGTGAGAGCGAAGCATACCCCATGTAGTGTTTGAAAACGGAAAACCAGTAATTAACGCAACACACCTTAAAGAATAGACGGCTGAAACAAACTTTATTTGAGCAGTAGAAAATCACAGAACGCATTTTTTTTAATACATTGGGAATTATAAACTGGAAATTAAAAGTAAGGTAATCCAAAATACGATTGAGACAACATTTACTTGAGTGGAACAAAATACAACAACTATTTTTGAAAATTATGTTAAATCCTCCCAAATCACAGAACGTAAAACTTGTTTACCTAAAAAACCTATTTCAAAAAGAATTACAATAAGAATTTCGAAATTAGCATGTTCAGTTGATGAGATAAGCCTTATAGCTTAAAGATTCAGAAGTAAAAAAATTACTATAAAATCATATGATGACGTCACCATAACGTCGCATCAATTTTCATATATAACACATGCCGGCCTACAAGCATTCCTGACACAAAATTGTTTAAGATAATCTACTGGGCTACCTAGATATTACTTTTCAACTTAATCTGACTTCTACTTCGGTAAAAATATGGCTTCGAAAAATGCCCCTTTCAGATGACGTCACGTGACATGTGATGACGTCATCATGACGTAAAAGTTCGGCACACATAGTTAACAGTTAGGGTAAGTGTCTGCCAAGTTTAAAAGTAGCCAAACTGGCCGGAAAGAAAGAAAACGTTTACAAATGCTATGGGCAATAATCTAGCAAGTGCCCCTTTAAGATGACACCACGTGACATGTTATGACTTGATCATAACGTCATGTCAATGTTCATCTATAACACCCGGTGGCATACCTAGATATTACGTTCCAACTTAATCGGTCTTGTACTTTTGTAAATATATGGCTTCGAAAAATGCCCCTTTAAGATGACGTCACGTGACATGTGATGACGTCATCATGACGTAAAGGTTCGGCACACATTGTGAGCAGTTGGGGTAAGTGTCTGCCAAGTTTAAAAGTAGCCAAAGTGGCCGGTAAGAAAGAAAACGTTTACAAATGCTATGTGCAATATTCTGGCGACTTGAAAAAAGAATTTTTTTTATGACGTCATCATGACGTCACACAATTTGCGCTTTTTATGGCATATCTTTGAGACATACCAAAGCTATAACAAAAAGAATTTTGAAAATATCTTGTTTTGTTCGCTAGATATATTGAAAAGAATGTTACGATTCTAAAACTTCAAAAATTTAGCGACTTGAAAAAAGACTAGAAATCAACCCCTTTTATAAACAGCAAGCACATAATACCCATGGTTATCAGCCCTTCCCAGAATTCCTTTGTGTTATATTGAATTTGGTCAAAATTTTGAAATGGCTCCTATTTCATACTTGAGTGAGCCACGATCATGAAATTTTGGAATTAGGTACAGGAAAATTCAACGAATACATTTTTGTAATCGGATTGACCCTTACATGCGTTAAAAAAAAAAGATTTGTTGATGACGTCATCATGACGTCACACAATTTTCGCTTTTTAGGGCATATCTTTGAGACATACCAAAGCTGTAACAAAAATAATTTTGAAAATATCTTGTTTTGTTCGCTAGATATATTGAAAAGAATGTTACGATTTTAATACTTCAAAAATTTGGCGACTTGAAAAAAGACTAGTAATCAACCCTTTTATAAACAGCAAGCACATAATACCCATGGTTATCAGCCCTTCCCAGAATTCCTTTGTGTTATATTGAATTTGGTCTAAATTTTGAAATGGCTCCTATTTCATACTTGAGTGAGCCACGATCATGAAATTTTGGAATTGGGTACAGGAAAATTCAATATATACATTTTTGTAATCGGATTGACCCTTACATGCGTTAACAAAAAAACACATTTTTGATGACGTCATCATGACGTCACACAATTTTCGCAATTTAGGGCATATCTTTGAGACATACCAAAGCTATAAGAAAAAGAATTTTGAAAATATCTTGTTTTGTTCGCTAGATATAATTTAATGAATGTTACGATTTTCAAAATTCAAAAATTCATAAAAAATCACGTGATGACGTCATCATGACGTAAAAGTTCGGCATGCATCCTGAGTAGTTGGTCTGAGTGTCTGTTAAGTTTAAAGGCAATCGGCTGCATAAAAGTAGCCAAAGTGCCTGGCAGAAAGAAATCGTGTACAAATGCTATGGGCAAAAGTCTGAAAAAGAAGAAAAAAAAAAAAAAAGACTAGAGCCAATGGGAGGTGTTTGTGGACAAACACAGGGCTGTTTCGTTTTTGTTTTTTTATTTTTTGGATGTGAAATGAGAATACAATAATTTAAGTTTGTCAAACAATCGCGCTGCTGCCAGTTTTCTTTGTTAGACTTTGAAAATAATTAAAGTTGTTTGTAATAGTCACTTGTGATGACGTCATCATAACGTAATGTACATTTTCATCTGTAAACTTGCTGACCTACCTAGATATTACATTTAAAATAATCGAACTTGTACTTTTGTAGATATACAATGTATGGCTTTAAAAACTGCCCCTTTAAGATAACGTGACGTGACATGTGATGACGTCATCATAACGTCACGTCAATTTTCATCTATAAACCTGCTTGCCTACCCGACTATATATTACATTTCAAATAAATCGGACCTGTACTTTTGAAGATATATGGCTTTGAGAAAAATGCCCCTTTAAGATAATGACACGAAACGAGTGATGACGTAATCATGACATCAATAATTTTGTTATTTAAAATACCTACTGGGCTACCTAGATATTACTTTTGAACTTAATCGGACTTGTACTTTTGTTTATATATGGCTTCAAAAACTGCACCTTTAAGATGACGTCATGTGACATGTGATGACATCATAATAATGTCATGTCAATTTTCATCTATAAACCTATTGGGCTACCTAGATATTACTTTTCAACTTAATCGGACATGTACTTCTTAATATATATGGCTTCAAAAACTGCCCCTTTAAGATGACGTCACGTAACATGTGATGACGTCATCAAACGTCATGTCAATTTCCATCTATAACACCCGGTGGCATACCTAGATATTACGTTTCAACTTAATCGGACTTGTACTTTTGTAGATATATGGCTTCGAAAAAATGCCCCTTTAAGATGGCGTCACGTGACATGTGATGACATCATCATGACGTAAAAGTTCGCCACACGTTGTGAGCAGTTGGGGTAAGTGTCTGCCAAGTTTAAAAGTAGCCAAAGTGGCCAGTAAGAAAGAAAACGTTTACAAATGCTAAGGGCAATAATCTAGCGAGTGCCCCTTTAAGATGACACCACGTGACATGTTATGACTTGATCATAACGTCATGTCAATGTTCATCTATAACACCCGGTGGCATACCTAGATATTACGTTCCAACTTAATCGGACTTGTACTTTTGTAGATATATGGCTTCGAAAAATGCCCCTTTAAGATGACGTCACGTGACATGTGATGACGTCATCACGACGTAAAGGTTCGGCACACATTGTGAGCAGTTGGGGTAAGTGTCTGCCAAGTTTAAAAGTAGCCAATGTGGCCGGTAAGAAAGTAAACGTTTACAAATGCTATGGGCAATATTCTATCGACTTGAAAAAATAATTTTTTTATGACGTCATCATGACGTCACACAATTTTCGCTTTTTAGGGCATATCTTTGAGACATACCAAAGCTATAACAAAAAGAATTTTGAAAATATCTTGTTTTGTTCGCTAGATATAGTGAAAAGAATGTTACGATTATAAAACTTCAAGAATTCAGCGACTTGAAAAAAGACTAGAAATCAACCCCTTTTATAAACAGCAAGCTCATAATAGCCATGGTTATCAGCCCGTCCAAGAATTCCTTTGTGTTATATTGAATTTGGTCTAAATTTTGAAATGGCTGTCATTTCTTACTTGAGTGAGCCACGATCATGAAATTTTGGAATTGGGTACAGAAAAATACAATGTATACATTTTTGTAATCGGATTGACCCTTACATGCGTTAAAAAAAACACATATTTTTGATGACGTCATCATGACGTCACACAATTTTCGCCTTTTAGGGCATATCTTTGAAACATACCAAAGCTATAACAAAAAGAATTTTGAAAATATCTTGTTTTGTTCGCTAGATATATTGAAAAGAATGTTACGATTTTAATACTTCAAAAATTCAGCGACTTGAAAAAAGACTAGAAATCAACCCCTTTTATAAACAGCAAGCTCATAATAGCCATGGTTATCAGCCCGTCCCAGAATTCCTTTGTGTTATATTGAATTTGGTCTAAATTTTGAAATGGCTGTCATTTCTTACTTGAGTGAGCCACGATCATGAAATTTTGGAATTGGGTACAGAAAAATACAATGTATACATTTTTGTAATCGGATTGACCCTTACATGCGTTAAAAAAAAACATATTTTTGATGACGTCATCATGACGTCACACAATTTTCGCCTTTTAGGGCATATCTTTGAAACATACCAAAGCTATAACAAAAAGAATTTTGAAAATATCTTGTTTTGTTCGCTAGATATATTGAAAAGAATGTTACGATTTTAATACTTCAAAAATTCAGCGACTTGAAAAAAGACTAGAAATCAACCCCTTTTATAAACAGCAAGCTCATAATAGCCATGGTTATCAGCCCGTCCCAGAATTCCTTTGTGTTATATTGAATTTGGTCTAAATTTTGAAATGGCTGTTATTTCTTACTTGAGTGAGCCACGATCATGAAATTTTGGAATTGGGTACAGCAAAATTCAATATATACATTTTTGTAATCAGATTGACCCTTACATGCGTTAAAAAAAAAAAGCATTTTTGATGACGTCATCATGACGTCACACAATTTTCGCTTTTTAAGGCATATCTTTGAGACATACCAAAGCTATAAGAAAAAGAATTTTGAAAATATCTTGTTTTGTTCGCTAGATATAATTTAATGAATGTTACGATTTTCAAAATTCAAAAATTCATAACAAATCACGTGATGACGTCACCATGACGTAAAAGATCGGCATGCATCCTGAGCAGTTGGTCTAAGTGTCTGTTAAGTTTAAAGGCAATCGGCTGCATAAAAGTAGCCAAAGTGCCTGGCAGAACGAAAACGTGTACAAAGTCTATGGGCAAAAAGTCTGAAAAAGAAAAAAAAACAAAAAAAAACTAGAGGTCTATGTTTTTAAGAACATAGGGCTTTTCCATATGTTTTTATGATGTCACTTCGAATTTTGTAAACTAGTGACAAATCTACCTAACCACCAAGTTTCGTGACGATTAGACATGGTCTATCCATATGTCTTTCAAGAAATCATGCCTTTAATGACGTCATTATGACTTCAGTAATTTTTCGCATTTATATAAAAGAATGTACGAGCTAACAAAGCTATTACAAAAGGAATTTTGAATTGAACATGTTCTGTTGATGAGATGTGGTTTTAAGAATCTTTAACGTTAAAATTTTGAAATTACCATAAAAATCAGATGATGACGTCATTATGACGTCACCTCAATTTTGATTTATAACATGTACTTGTTTAGCCAACATACCAGGTTTGAATGCAATTGGACTTACGGTTCTCTTGATATGGGCCCTTGAAAAATGAGCCTTTAAGATGACATCACGTAACACATAATGACGTCATCGTGACATCACTCTTCGGCACACAATTTCAGATTAGGGTCTATGTTTGGGTTAAGTTTGCTTAAGATCTGATGTTGTTTAGTGACCAAAGTGCCGCAGACAAAATTCGTGTTTAAGAAGAAACCAAAATAGTGGGTATTGTGTAGTTTAGGATTTCTGTATTACTTGTGTTCATGTTAGCTTCTGGAGTATTTGATTATTCCAAAAGCCTTTTTTTGTTACTAAAGTAGACTTCTCTGAATCCCAATGACACGTGCTTTTGTGATTTGGAAAGGTTTTTTAAGGCGGAAAATACGATTTTCTTACGTTGTGTCACGTTTTGGCTCGGTCAACTACTCTCCCACCAGCTATATATCCGTGTAAAGCTGGGTATTGCGCAATCACGTATTTTGTTACCTCTTAGCTAACGATTTCACTCCAAAAAACCCCTGCAGATGTTCTTCGACGTGGCCCTTTGTTCTGAATGTGGCAAAACGAACAATTTTCAAGTAGATTGTGTTCATGCCTGGGCGAAAGTGTACTAAACTACACAATCGCGCGAACAGAACAAAAACAAAGGCTTTCCTGCTGTAGCGGAAACGCCAAAAAATGTGCGTCTGTTGTAAACATACGCATGGCTTTTCCTTTTTTTCTTTTTTATTTAACATAAAGTATCAGAAGGTCTATGTCTTTGCTAAGTTTAAGATCTGAGATTATTTTATGATTAACATTTCGTACTCCAAACTTGACCTTTAAGTTCATGTTACATGCCACACGAAGACGTCATTATGACGTCACTCTTCGCGGCACGACTTTGCATCAGGGTCTATACCTATGCTAACTCTGACTAAGATTCGATGTTGTTTGATGACAAAAGTGCCGATCAGAAAATCTATGCACAAAGTCTATGGGATTTGGGATAGAACTAAAATAAGAAGCAGAAAAAAAATAGATATAGGGCCTTCAAAAATGCAAATTTAAGATGACGTCACGTGACATGTGATGACGTCATCATGACGTCATGATTCGGCACCCATCTCGAGTAGATAGTCAATGCATATGCCAAGTTTGAAGTTCATGGCATTTGAAGAAGTGCAAAATTTTAAGAGTACAATGAAATTTGAAACATTTACAAATTTATAAAAAATCAGTCGATGACGTCATCATGACGTCACTTCGGATTTTGCATGCTAGTGGCACTATCTACCTACCCACCAATTTTTATGACGATCGGACGTACCCTTATGTGTGTTTCAGAAATGCACATTTTTGATGACGTCATGATGACGTCACACATTTTTCAAATGTATGTGAAAGAATATAGGAGCTAACAAAGCTATTACAAAAAGAATTTTGAATTTAGCATGTTCTGTTGGTGAGATATGGCTTTAAGAAACTTTGAAGTTCAAAAACTTTAATATTACTGTAAAATCGTATGATGACGTCATCATGACGTCACCTTAATTTTCATCTATAACACGAGCTACCATACCAACATACCAGGTTTGAAGGCAATCGGACCTACCGTTCTCTAGATATAGGCCCTAGAAAAATGCACATTTAAGATGACGTCACATGACACGTGATGACGTCATCATGACGTCACGTTTCGGCTTACATTTTCAGCTGAGGGTCTATGTTTGTGTTAAGTCTGATTAAGATCCGAGGTTGTTTAGTGACCAAAGTGCCACTTACAAAATTCGTGTACAAAGTCTATGGGATTTGGGATAGAACTAAAAAATTCACAGAAAATCAGCCGATGACGTCATCATGACGTCACCTCGGATTTTACATGCTAGTAGCACTATCTACCTACCCACTAATTTTTATGACGATCGGACGTACCCTTATGTGTGTTTCAGAAATGCACATTTTTGATGACGTCATGATGACGTCACACATTTTTCAAATGTATGTGAAAGAATATAGGAGCTAACAAAGCTATTACAAAAAGAATTTTGAATTTAGCATGTTCTGTTGATGAGATATGGCTTTAAGAAACTTTGAATTTCAAAAACTTAAAAATTACTATAAAATCGTATGATGACGTCATCTTGACGTCACCTCAAATTTCATCTATAACACGAGCTAGCCTACCAACATATCAGGTTTGAAGGAAATCGGACCTACCGTTCTCTAGATATGGGCCCTTGAAAAACGCACCTTTAAGATGACGTCACGTGACACGTGATGACGTCATCATGACGTCACTCTTCGACATACTATTTCAGCTTAGGGTCTATGTTTGAGGTAAGTTTGGTTAAGATCTGAGGTTTTTTAAGACCTAAAGTGCCGCGGAGAAAATTCGTGTACAAAGTCTATGGGATTTTGGTCAGAACTAAAAGAAGAAAAAACTAGAGGCAAGTGTTTGTGGACAAACACAGGGCTGTTTCGATTTTTTTTATTGTTAGTTTGGATGTCAAATGTGTATGCAATATTTAAAGTTGTTTGTTAGTTAGCAATGACGGAGGGATGAAGATGTTGTTATTGGATGTGTGAAGGATTGGTTTAAAAAAAGGAATCGTGTACAAATGCTATGGGAAATAGCCTAGCGAATGCCCCTTTAAGATGACATCACATAACATGTAATGACTTCATCATAACGTCATGTCAATTTTCATCTATGACACCGGGTGGCATACCTAAATGGTGTGTTTCAACTGAATCGGACTTGTACATTTGTAGATATATGGCTTCGAAAAATGCCCCTTTAAGATGACGTCACGTGACATGTGATGACGTCATCATGACGTAAAAGTTAGGCACACATTCTGAGCAGTTGGGGTAAGTGTCTGCCAAGTTTAAAAGTAGCCAAACTGGCCGGTAAGAAAGAAAACGTTTACAAATGCTATGGGCAATAATCTAGCGAGTGCCCCTTTAAGATGACACCACGTGACATGTTATGACTTGATCATAACGTCATGTCAATGTTCATCTATAACACCCGGTGGCATACCTAGATATTACGTTCCAACTTAATCGGACTTGTACTTTTGTAGATATATGCCTTCGAAAAATGCCCCTTTAAGATGACGTCACGTGACATGTGATGACGTCATCATGACGTAAAGGTTCGGCACACATTGTGAGCAGTTGGAGTAAGTGTCTGCTAAGTTTAAAAGTAGCCAAAGTGGCCGGTAAGAAAGAAAAAGTTTACAAATGCTATGGGCAATATTCTAGCGACTTGAAAAAAGATTTTTTTTTATGACGTCATCATGACGTCACACAATTTTCGCTTTTTAGGGCATATCTTTGAGACATACCAAAGCTATAACAAAAAGAATTTTGAAAATATCTTGTTTTGTTCGCTAGATATATTGAAAAGAATGTTACGATTCCAAAAATTTAAAATTCAGCGACTTGAAAAAAGACTACAAATCAACCCTTTTTATAAACAGCATGCTCATTTAAGCCATGGTTATCTGCCCTTCCCAGAATTCCTTTGTGTTATATTGAATTTGGTCTAAATTTTGAAACGGTTCCTATTTCTTACTTGAGTGAGCCACGACCATGAAATTTTGGAATTACGTACAGAAAAATTCAATGTATACATTTTTGTAATCGGATTGACCCTTACATGCGTTAAAAAAAAAAATATTGTTGATGACGTCATCATGACGTCACACAATTTTCGCCTTTTAGGGCATATCTTTGAGACATACCAAAGCTATAACAAAAATAATTTTGAAAATATCTTGTTTTGTTCGCTAGATATATTGAAAAGAATGTTACGATTTTAATACTTCAAAAATTCAGCGACTTGAAAAAAGACTAGAAATCAACCCCTTTTATAAACAGCAAGCACATAATAGCCATGGTTATCTGCCCGTCCCAGAATTCCTTTGTGTTATATTGAATTTGGTCAAAATTTTGAAATGGCTCTTATTTCTTACTTGAGTGAGCCACGATCATGAAATTTTGGAATTACGTACAGAAAAATTCAATGAATGCATTTTTGTAATCAGATTGACCCTTACATGCGTTTAAAAAAAAAAATATTGTTGATGACGTCATCATGACGTCACACAATTTTCGCCATTTAGGGCATATCTTTGAGACATACCAAAGCTATAACAAAAACAATTTTGAAAATATCTTGTTTTGTTCGCTAGATATATTGAAAAGAATGTTACGATTTTAATACTTCAAAAATTCAGCGACTTGAAAAAAGACTAGAAATCAACCCCTTTTATAAACAGCAAGCTCATAATAGCCATGGTTATCAGCCCGTCCCAGAATTCTTTTGTGTTATATTGAATTTGGTCTAAATTTTGAAATGGCTGTCATTTCTTACTTGAGTGAGCCACGATCATGAAATTTTGGAATTGGGTACAGGAAAATTCAATATATACATTTTTGTAATCGGATTGACCCTCACATGCGTTAATAAAAAAACACATTTTTGATGACGTCATCATGACGTCACACAATTTTCGCAATTTAGGGCATATCTTTGAGACATACCAAAGCTATCAGAAAAAGAATTTTGAAAATATCTTGTTTTGTTCGCTAGATATAATTTAATGAATGTTACGATTTTCAAAATTCAAAAATTCATAAAAAATCACGTGATGACGTCATCATGACGTAAAAGTTCGGCATGCATCCTGAGTAGTTGGTCTAAGTGTCTGTTAAGTTTAAAGGCAATCGGCTGCATAAAAGTAGCCAAAGTGCCTGGCAGAAAGAAATCGTGTACAAATGCTATGGGCAAAAGTCTGAAAAAGAAGAAAAAAAAAAAAAAAAGAAAAAAAAAAAATCTTAACGAAAACAAGGGCTGTTTCGAAAAACTTTCGAAACAGCCAAAAAACTAGAGGTCTATGTTTTTAAGAACATAGGGCTTTTCCATATGTTTTTATGATGTCACTTCGAATTTTGTAAACTAGTGACAAATCTACCTAACCACCAAGTTTCGTGACGATTAGACATGGTCTATCCATATGTCTTTCAAGAAATCATGCCTCTAATGACGTCATTATGACTTCAGTAATTTTTCGCATTTACATAAAAGAATGTACGAGCTAACAAAGCTATTACAAAAGGAATTTTGAATTGAACATGTTCTGTTGATGAGATGTGGTTTTAAGAATCTTTAACGTTAAAATTTTAAAATTACCATAAAAATCAGATGATGACGTCATTATGACGTCACCTCAATTTTGATTTATAACATGTACTTGTTTAGCCAACATACCAGGTTTGAATGCAATTGGACTTACGGTTCTCTTGATATGGGCCCTTGAAAAATGAGCCTTTAAGATGACATCACGTAACACATAATGACATCACTCTTCGGCACACAATTTCAGATTAGGGTCTATGTTTGGGTTAAGTTTGCTTAAGATCTGATGTTGTTTAGTGACCAAAGTGCCGCAGACAAAATTCGTGTTTAAGAAGAAACCAAAATAGTGGGTATTGTGTAGTTTAGGATTTCTGTATTAATTGTGTTCATGTTAGCTTCTGGAGTATTTGATTATTCCAAAAGCCTTTTTTTGTTACTAAAGTAGACTTCTCTGAATCCCAATGACACGTGCTTTTGTGATTTGGAAAGGTTTTTTAAGGCGGAAAATACGATTTTCTTACGTTGTGTCACGTTTTGGCTCGGTCAACTACTCTCCCACCAGCTATATATCCGTGTAAAGCTGGGTATTGCGCAATCACGTATTTTGTTACCTCTTAGCTAACGATTTCACTCAAAAAAACCCCTGCAGATGTTCTTCGACGTGGCCCTTTGTTCTGAATGTGGCAAAACGAACAATTTTCAAGTAGATTGTGTTCATGCCTGGGCGAAAGTGTACTAAACTACACAATCGCGCGAACAGAACAAAAACAAAGGCTTTCCTGCTGTAGCGGAAACGCCAAAAAATGTGCGTCTGTTGTAAACATACGCATGGCTTTTCCTTTTTTCTTTTTTATTTAACATAAAGTATCAGAAGGTCTATGTCTTTGCTAAGTTTAAGATCTGAGATTATTTTATGATTAACATTTCGTACTCCAAACTTGACCTTTAAGTTCATGTTACATGCCACACGAAGACGTCATTATGACGTCACTCTTCGCGGCACGACTTTGCATCAGGGTCTATACCTGCTAACTCTGACTAAGATTCGATGTTGTTTGATGACAAAAGTGCCGATCAGAAAATCTATGCACAAAGTCTATGGGATTTGGGATAGAACTAAAATAAGAAGCAGAAAAAAAATAGATATAGGGCCTTAAAAAATGCAAATTTAAGATGACGTCACGTGACATGTGATGACGTCATCATGACGTCATGATTCGGCACCCATCTCGAGTAGATAGTCAATGCATATGCCAAGTTTGAAGTTCATGGCATTTGAAGAAGTGCAAAATTTTAAGAGTACAATGAAATTTGAAACATTTACAAATTCATAAAAAATCAGCCGATGACGTCATCATGACGTCACTTCGGATTTTGCATGCTAGTGGCACTATCTACCTACCCACCAATTTTTATGACGATCGGACGTACCCTTATGTGTGTTTCAGAAATGCACATTTTTGATGACGTCATGATGACGTCACACATTTTTCAAATGTATGTGAAAGAATATAGGAGCTAACAAAGCTATTACAAAAAGAATTTTGAATTTAGCATGTTCTGTTGGTGAGATATGGCTTTAAGAAACTTTGAAGTTGAAAAACTTTAATATTACTGTAAAATCGTATGATGACGTCATCATGACGTCACCTTAATTTTCATCTATAACACGAGCTACCATACCAACATACCAGGTTTGAAGGCAATCGGACCTACCGTTCTCTAGATATAGGCCCTAGAAAAATGCACATTTAAGATGACGTCACATGACACGTGATGACGTCATCATGACGTCACGTTTCGGCTTACATTTTCAGCTGAGGGTCTATGTTTGTGTTAAGTCTGATTAAGATCCGAGGTTGTTTAGTGACCAAAGTGCCACTTACAAAATTCGTGTACAAAGTCTATGGGATTTGGGATAGAACTAAAAAATTCACAGAAAATCAGCCGATGACGTCATCATGACGTCACCTCGGATTTTACATGCTAGTAGCACTATCTACCTACCCACTAATTTTTATGACGATCGGACGTACCCTTATGTGTGTTTCAGAAATGCACATTTTTGATGACGTCATGATGACGTCACACATTTTTCAAATGTATGTGAAAGAATATAGGAGCTAACAAAGCTATTACAAAAAGAATTTTGAATTTAGCATGTTCTGTTGATGAGATATGGCTTTAAGAAACTTTGAATTTCAAAAACTTAAAAATTACTATAAAATCGTATGATGACGTCATCTTGACGTCACCTCAAATTTCATCTATAACACGAGCTAGCCTACCGACATATCAGGTTTGAAGGAAATCGGACCTACCGTTCTCTAGATATGGGCCCTTGAAAAACGCACCTTTAAGATGACGTCACGTGACACGTGATGACGTTATCATGACGTCACTCTTCGACATACTATTTCAGCTTAGGGTCTATGTTTGAGGTAAGTTTGCTTAAGATCTGAGGTTTTTTAAGACCTAAAGTGCCGCGCAGAAAATTCGTGTACAAAGTCTATGGGATTTTGGTCAGAACTAAAAGAAGAAGAAGAAGAAGAAGAAGAAAAAAAAAAACTAGAGGTCTATGTTTTTAAGAACATAGGGCTTTTCCATATGTTTTTATGATGTCACTTCGAATTTTGTAAACTAGTGACAAATCTACCTAACCACCAAGTTTCGTGACGATTAGACATGGTCTATCCATATGTCTTTCAAGAAATCATGCCTTTAATGACGTCATTATGACTTCAGTAATTTTTCGCATTTATATAAAAGAATGTACGAGCTAACAAAGCTATTACAAAAGGAATTTTGAATTGAACATGTTCTGTTGATGAGATGTGGTTTTAAGAATCTTTAACGTTAAAATTTTGAAATTACCATAAAAATCAGATGATGACGTCATTATGACGTCACCTCAATTTTGATTTATAACATGTACTTGTTTAGCCAACATACCAGGTTTGAATGCAATTGGACTTACGGTTCTCTTGATATGGGCCCTTGAAAAATGAGCCTTTAAGATGACATCACGTAACACATAATGACGTCATCGTGACATCACTCTTCGGCACACAATTTCAGATTAGGGTCTATGTTTGGGTTAAGTTTGCTTAAGATCTGATGTTGTTTAGTGACCAAAGTGCCGCAGACAAAATTGGTGTTTAAGAAGAAACCAAAATAGTGGGTATTGTGTAGTTTAGGATTTCTGTATTAATTGTGTTCATGTTAGCTTCTGGAGTATTTGATTATTCCAAAAGCCTTTTTTTGTTACTAAAGTAGACTTCTCTGAATCCCAATGACACGTGCTTTTGTGATTTGGAAAGGTTTTTTAAGGCGGAAAATACGATTTTCTTACGTTGTGTCACGTTTTGGCTCGGTCAACTACTCTCCCACCAGCTATATATCCGTGTAAAGCTGGGTATTGCGCAATCACGTATTTTGTTACCTCTTAGCTAACGATTTCACTCCAAAAAACCCCTGCAGATGTTCTTCGACGTGGCCCTTTGTTCTGAATGTGGCAAAACGAACAATTTTCAAGTAGATTGTGTTCATGCCTGGGCGAAAGTGTACTAAACTACACAATCGCGCGAACAGAACAAAAACAAAGGCTTTCCTGCTGTAGCGGAAACGCCAAAAAATGTGCGTCTGTTGTAAACATACGCATGGCTTTTCCTTTTTTTCTTTTTTATTTAACATAAATTATCAGAAGGTCTATGTCTTTGCTAAGTTTAAGATCTGAGATTATTTTATGATTAACATTTCGTACTCCAAACTTGACCTTTAAGTTCATGTTACATGCCACACGAAGACGTCATTATGACGTCACTCTTCGCGGCACGACTTTGCATCAGGGTCTATACCTATGCTAACTCTGACTAAGATTCGATGTTGTTTGATGACAAAAGTGCCGATCAGAAAATCTATGCACAAAGTCTTTCGGATTTGGGATAGAACTAAAATAAGAAGCAGAAAAAAAAATAGATATAGGGCCTTCAAAAATGCAAATTTAAGATGACGTCACGTGACATGTGATGACGTCATCATGACGTCATGATTCGGCACCCATCTCGAGTAGATAGTCAATGCATATGCCAAGTTTGAAGTTCATGGCATTTGAAGAAGTGCAAAATTTTAAGAGTACAATGAAATTTGAAACATTTACAAATTCATAAAAAATCAGCCGATGACGTCATCATGACGTCACCTCGGATTTTACATGCTATTAGCACTATCTACCTACCCACTAATTTTTATGACGATCGGACGTACCCTTATGTGTGTTTCAGAAATGCACATTTTTGATGGCGTCATGATGACGTCACACATTTTTCAAATGTATGTGAAAGAATATAGGAGCTAACAAAGCTATTACAAAAAGAATTTTGAATTTAGCATGTTCTGTTGGTGAGATATGGCTTTAAGAAACTTTGAAGTTCAAAAACTTTAATATTACTGTAAAATCGTATGATGACGTGATCATGACGTCACCTTAATTTTCATCTATAACACGAGCTACCATACCAACATACCAGGTTTGAAGGCAATCGGACCTACCGTTCTCTAGATATAGGCCCTAGAAAAATGCACATTTAAGATGACGTCACATGACACGTGATGACGTCATCATGACGTCACGTTTCGGCTTACATTTTCAGCTGAGGGTCTATGTTTGTGTTAAGTCTGATTAAGATCCGAGGTTGTTTAGTGACCAAAGTGCCATTTACAAAATTCGTGTACAAAGTCTATGGGATTTGGGATAGAACTAAAAAATTCACAGAAAATCAGCCGATGACGTCATCATGACGTCACCTCGGATTTTACATGCTAGTAGCACTATCTACCTACCCACTAATTTTTATGACGATCGGACGTACCCTTATGTGTGTTTCAGAAATGCACATTTTTGATGACGTCATGATGACGTCACACATTTTTCAAATGTATGTGAAAGAATATAGGAGCTAACAAAGCTATTACAAAAAGAATTTTGAATTTAGCATGTTCTGTTGGTGAGATATGGCTTTAAGAAACTTTGAAGTTGAAAAACTTTAATATTACTGTAAAATCGTATGATGACGTCATCATGACGTCACCTTAATTTTCATCTATAACACGAGCTCCCATAACATACCAGGTTTGAAGGCAATCGGACCTACCGTTCTCTAGATATAGGCCCTTGAAAAATGCACATTTAAGATGACGTCACATGACACGTGATGACGTCATCATGACGTGACGTTTCGGCTTACATTTTCAGCTGAGGGTCTATGTTTGTGTTAAGTCTGATTAAGATCCGAGGTTGTTTATTGACCAAAGTGCCACTTACAAAATTCGTGTACAAAGTCTATGGGATTTGGGATAGAACTAAAAAATTCACAGAAAATCAGCCGATGACGTCATCATGACGTCACCTCGGATTTTACATGCTAGTAGCACTATCTACCTACCCACTAATTTTTATGACGATCGGACGTACCCTTATGTGTGTTTCAGAAATGCACATTTTTGATGACGTCATGATGACGTCACACATTTTTCAAATGTATGTGAAAGAATATAGGAGCTAACAAAGCTATTACAAAAAGAATTTTGAATTTAGCATGTTCTGTTGGTGAGATATGGCTTTAAGAAACTTTGAAGTTGAAAAACTTTAATATTACTGTAAAATCGTATGATGACGTCATCATGACGTCACCTTAATTTTCATCTATAACACGAGCTCCCATAACATACCAGGTTTGAAGGCAATCGGACCTACCGTTCTCTAGATATAGGCCCTTGAAAAATGCACATTTAAGATGACGTCACATGACACGTGATGACGTCATCATGACGTCACGTTTCGGCTTACATTTTCAGCTGAGGGTCTATGTTTGTGTTAAGTCTGATTAAGATCCGAGGTTGTTTATTGACCAAAGTGCCACTTACAAAATTCGTGTACAAAGTCTATGGGATTTGGGATAGAACTAAAAAATTCACAGAAAATCAGCCGATGACGTCATCATGACGTCACCTCGGATTTTACATGCTAGTAGCACTATCTACCTACCCACTAATTTTTATGACGATCGGACGTACCCTTATGTGTGTTTCAGAAATGCACATTTTTGATGACGTCATGATGACGTCACACATTTTTCAAATGTATGTGAAAGAATATAGGAGCTAACAAAGCTATTACAAAAAGAATTTTGAATTTAGCATGTTCTGTTGGTGAGATATGGCTTTAAGAAACTTTGAAGTTGAAAAACTTTAATATTACTGTAAAATCGTATGATGACGTCATCATGACGTCACCTTAATTTTCATCTATAACACGAGCTCCCATAACATACCAGGTTTGAAGGAAATCGGACCTACCGTTCTCTAGATATAGGCCCTAGAAAAATGCACATTTAAGATGACGTCACATGACACGTGATGACGTCATCATGACGTCACGTTTCGGCTTACATTTTCAGCTGAGGGTCTATGTTTGTGTTAAGTCTGATTAAGATCCGAGGTTGTTTAGTGACCAAAGTGCCATTTACAAAATTCGTGTACAAAGTCTATGGGATTTGGGATAGAACTAAAAAATTCACAGAAAATCAGCCGATGACGTCATCATGACGTCACCTCGGATTTTACATGCTAGTAGCACTATCTACCTACCCACTAATTTTTATGACGATCGGACGTACCCTTATGTGTGTTTCAGAAATGCACATTTTTGATGACGTCATGATGACGTCACACATTTTTCAAATGTATGTGAAAGAATATAGGAGCTAACAAAGCTATTACAAAAAGAATTTTGAATTTAGCATGTTCTGTTGGTGAGATATGGCTTTAAGAAACTTTGAAGTTGAAAAACTTTAATATTACTGTAAAATCGTATGATGACGTCATCATGACGTCACCTTAATTTTCATCTATAACACGAGCTCCCATAACATACCAGGTTTGAAGGCAATCGGACCTACCGTTCTCTAGATATAGGCCCTTGAAAAATGCACATTTAAGATGACGTCACATGACACGTGATGACGTCATCATGACGTGACGTTTCGGCTTACATTTTCAGCTGAGGGTCTATGTTTGTGTTAAGTCTGATTAAGATCCGAGGTTGTTTATTGACCAAAGTGCCACTTACAAAATTCGTGTACAAAGTCTATGGGATTTGGGATAGAACTAAAAAATTCACAGAAAATCAGCCGATGACGTCATCATGACGTCACCTCGGATTTTACATGCTAGTAGCACTATCTACCTACCCACTAATTTTTATGACGATCGGACGTACCCTTATGTGTGTTTCAGAAATGCACATTTTTGATGACGTCATGATGACGTCACACATTTTTCAAATGTATGTGAAAGAATATAGGAGCTAACAAAGCTATTACAAAAAGAATTTTGAATTTAGCATGTTCTGTTGGTGAGATATGGCTTTAAGAAACTTTGAAGTTGAAAAACTTTAATATTACTGTAAAATCGTATGATGACGTCATCATGACGTCACCTTAATTTTCATCTATAACACGAGCTCCCATAACATACCAGGTTTGAAGGCAATCGGACCTACCGTTCTCTAGATATAGGCCCTTGAAAAATGCACATTTAAGATGACGTCACATGACACGTGATGACGTCATCATGACGTCACGTTTCGGCTTACATTTTCAGCTGAGGGTCTATGTTTGTGTTAAGTCTGATTAAGATCCGAGGTTGTTTATTGACCAAAGTGCCACTTACAAAATTCGTGTACAAAGTCTATGGGATTTGGGATAGAACTAAAAAATTCACAGAAAATCAGCCGATGACGTCATCATGACGTCACCTCGGATTTTACATGCTAGTAGCACTATCTACCTACCCACTAATTTTTATGACGATCGGACGTACCCTTATGTGTGTTTCAGAAATGCACATTTTTGATGACGTCATGATGACGTCACACATTTTTCAAATGTATGTGAAAGAATATAGGAGCTAACAAAGCTATTACAAAAAGAATTTTGAATTTAGCATGTTCTGTTGGTGAGATATGGCTTTAAGAAACTTTGAAGTTGAAAAACTTTAATATTACTGTAAAATCGTATGATGACGTCATCATGACGTCACCTTAATTTTCATCTATAACACGAGCTCCCATAACATACCAGGTTTGAAGGAAATCGGACCTACCGTTCTCTAGATATAGGCCCTAGAAAAATGCACATTTAAGATGACGTCACATGACACGTGATGACGTCATCATGACGTCACGTTTCGGCTTACATTTTCAGCTGAGGGTCTATGTTTGTGTTAAGTCTGATTAAGATCCGAGGTTGTTTAGTGACCAAAGTGCCACTTACAAAATTCGTGTACAAAGTCTATGGGATTTGGGATAGAACTAAAAAATTCACAGAAAATCAGCCGATGACGTCATCATGACGTCACCTCGGATTTTACATGCTAGTAGCACTATCTACCTACCCACTAATTTTTATGACGATCGGACGTACCCTTATGTGTGTTTCAGAAATGCACATTTTTGATGACGTCATGATGACGTCACACATTTTTCAAATGTATGTGAAAAAATATAGGAGCTAACAAAGCTATTACAAAAAGAATTTTGAATTTAGCATGTTCTGTTGATGAGATATGGCTTTAAGAAACTTTGAATTTCAAAAACTTAAAAATTACTATAAAATCGTATGATGACGTCATCTTGACGTCACCTCAAATTTCATCTATAACACGAGCTAGCCTAGCAACATATCAGGTTTGAAGGAAATCGGACCTACCGTTCTCTAGATATGGGCCCTTGAAAAACGCACCTTTAAGATGACGTCACGTGACACGTGATGACGTCATCATGACGTCACTCTTCGACATACTATTTCAGCTTAGGGTCTATGTTTGAGGTAAGTTTGGTTAAGATCTGAAGTTTTTTAAGACCTAAAGTGCCGCGGAGAAAATTCGTGTACAAAGTCTATGGGCTTTTGGTCAGAACTAAAAGAAGAAAAAACTAGAGGTCTATGTTTTTAAGAACATAGGGCTTTTCCATATGTTTTTATGATGTTATTTCGAATTTTGTAAACTAGTGACAAATCTACCTAACCACCAAGTTTCATGACGATTAGACATGGTCTACCCTTATATGTCTTTCAAGAAATCATGCCTTTGATGACGTCATTATGACCTCAGAAATTTTTCGCATTTATATAAAAGAATGTACGAGCTAACAAAGCTATTACAAAAAGAATTTTGAATTTAACATATGTTCTGTTGATGAGATATGGTTTTAAGAATCTTTAATGTTAAAACTTTGAAATTACTATAAAAATCAGATGATGACGTCATTATGACGTCACCTCAATTTTTATTTATAACGTACTTGTCTAGCAACATACCAGGTTTGAATGCAATTGGACTTACGGTTCTCTTGATATGGGCCTTGAAAAATGCGCCTTTAAGATGACATCACGTGACACATAATGACGTCATCATGATGTCACTTTTCGGCACACAATTTCAGATTAGAGTCTATGTTTGTATTAAGTTTGAATAAGATCTGATGTTGTTTAGTGACTAAAGTGCCGTAGACAAAATTCGTGTTTAAGAAGAAACCAAAAAAGTGGGTATTGTGTAGTTTAGGATTTGTGTATTAATTGTGTTCATGTTAGCTCCTGGAGTATTTGATTATTCCAAAAGCCTTTTTTGTCACTAAAGTAGACTTCTCTGAATCCCAATGACACGTGCTTTTGTGATTTGGAAAGGTTTTTTAAGGCGGAAAATATGATTTCCACCCGTTGTGTCATGTTTTGGCTCGGTCAATTTCGAACCAGCTCCTACTCTCCCACCAGTTATATATCCGTGTGAAGCTGGGTATTGTGCAATCATGTGTTTTTGACCTCTGAGCTAACGATTTCATTCAAAAAAAAACCTGGAGATGTTCTTGGACGTGGCCCTTTGTTCTGAATGTGGCAAAACGAACAATTTTCAAGTAGATTGTGTTCATGCCTGGGCGAAAGTGTACTAAACTACACAATCGCGCGAACAGAACAAAAACAAAGGCTTTCCTGCTGTAGCGGAAACGCCAAAAAATGTGCGTCTGTTGTAAACATACGCATGGCTTTTCCTTTTTTTCTTTTTTATTTAACATAAAGTATCAGAAGGTCTATGTCTTTGCTAAGTTTAAGATCTGAGATTATTTTATGATTAACATTTCGTACTCCAAACTTGACCTTTAAGTTCATGTTACATGCCACACGAAGACGTCATTATGACGTCACTCTTCGCGGCACGACTTTGCATCAGGGTCTATACCTATGCTAACTCTGACTAAGATTCGATGTTGTTTGATGACAAAAGTGCCGATCAGAAAATCTATGCACAAAGTCTTTCGGATTTGGGATAGAACTAAAATAAGAAGCAGAAAAAAAATAGATATAGGGCCTTCAAAAATGCAAATTTAAGATGACGTCACGTGACATGTGATGACGTCATCATGACGTCATGATTCGGCACCCATCTCGAGTAGATAGTCAATGCATATGCCAAGTTTGAAGTTCATGGCATTTGAAGAAGTGCAAAATTTTAAGAGTACAATGAAATTTGAAACATTTACAAATTCACAAAAAATCAGCCGATGACGTCATCATGACGTCACTTCGGATTTTGCATGCTAGTGGCACTATCTACCTACCCACCAATTTTTATGACGATCGGACGTACCCTTATGTGTGTTTCAGAAATGCACATTTTTGATGACGTCATGATGACGTCACACATTTTTCAAATGTATGTGAAAGAATATAGGAGCTAACAAAGCTATTACAAAAAGAATTTTGAATTTAGCATGTTCTGTTGGTGAGATATGGCTTTAAGAAACTTTGAAGTTGAAAAACTTTAATATTACTGTAAAATCGTATGATGACGTCATCATGACGTCACCTTAATTTTCATCTATAACACGAGCTACCATACCAACATACCAGGTTTGAAGGCAATCGGACCTACCGTTCTCTAGATATAGGCTCTTGAAAAATGCACATTTAAGATGACGTCACATGACACGTGATGACGTCATCATGACGTCACGTTTCGGCTTACATTTTCAGCTTAGGGTCTATGTTTGTGTTAAGTCCGATTAAGATCCGAGGTTGTTTAGTGACCAAAGTGCCACTTACAAAATTCGTGTACAAAGTCTATGGGATTTGGGATAGAACTAAACAATTCACAGAAAATCAGCCGATGACGTCATCATGACGTCACCTCGGATTTTACATGCTATTAGCACTATCTACCTACCCACTAATTTTTATGACGATCGGACGTACCCTTATGTGTGTTTCAGAAATGCACATTTTTGATGACGTCATGATGACGTCACACATTTTTCAAATGTATGTGAAAGAATATAGGAGCTAACAAAGCTATTACAAAAAGAATTTTGAATTTAGCATGTTCTGTTGGTGAGATATGGCTTTAAGAAACTTTGAAGTTCAAAAACTTTAATATTACTGTCAAATCGTATGATGACGTGATCATGACGTCACCTTAATTTACATCTATAACACGAGCTACCATACCAACATACCAGGTTTGAAGGCAATCGGACCTACCGTTCTCTAGATATAGGCCCTTGAAAAATGCACATTTAAGATGACGTCACATGACACGTGATGACGTCATCATGACGTGACGTTTCGGCTTACATTTTCAGCTGAGGGTCTATGTTTGTGTTAAGTCTGATTAGGATCCGAGGTTGTTTAGTGACCAAAGTGCCACTTACAAAATTCGTGTACAAAGTCTATGGGATTTGGGATAGAACTAAAAAATTCACAGAAAATCAGCCGATGACGTCATCATGACGTCACCTCGGATTTTACATGCTAGTAGCACTATCTACCTACCCACTAATTTTTATGACGATCGGACGTACCCTTATGTGTGTTTCAGAAATGCACATTTTTGATGACGTCATGATGACGTCACACATTTTTCAAATGTATGTGAAAGAATATAGGAGCTAACAAAGCTATTACAAAAAGAATTTTGAATTTAGCATGTTCTGTTGGTGAGATATGGCTTTAAGAAACTTTGAAGTTCAAAAACTTTAATATTACTGTAAAATCGTATGATGACGTGATCATGACGTCACCTTAATTTTCATCTATAACACGAGCTACCATACCAACATACCAGGTTTGAAGGCAATCGGACCTACCGTTCTCTAGATATAGGCCCTAGAAAAATGCACATTTAAGATGACGTCACATGACACGTGATGACGTCATCATGACGTCACGTTTCGGCTTACATTTTCAGCTGAGGGTCTATGTTTGTGTTAAGTCTGATTAAGATCCGAGGTTGTTTAGTGACCAAAGTGCCACTTACAAAATTCGTGTACAAACTCTATGGGATTTGGGATAGAACTAAAAAATTCACAGAAAATCAGCCGATGACGTCATCATGACGTCACCTCGGATTTTACATGCTAGTAGCACTATCTACCTACCCACCAATTTTTATGACGATCGGACGTACCCTTATGTGTGTTTCAGAAATGCACATTTTTGATGACGTCATGATGACGTCACACATTTTTCAAATGTATGTGAAAGAATATAGGAGCTAACAAAGCTATTACAAAAAGAATTTTGAATTTAGCATGTTCTGTTGGTGAGATATGGCTTTAAGAAACTTTGAAGTTCAAAAACTTTAATATTACTGTAAAATCGTATGATGACGTCATCATGACGTCACCTTAATTTTCATCTATAACACGAGCTCCCATAACATACCAGGTTTGAAGGCAATCGGACCTACCGTTCTCTAGATATAGGCCCTTGAAAAATGCACATTTAAGATGACGTCACATGACACGTGATGACGTCATCATGACGTCACGTTTCGGCTTACATTTTCAGCTGAGGGTCTATGTTTGTGTTAAGTCTGATTAAGATCCGAGGTTGTTTAGTGACCAAAGTGCCACTTACAAAATTCGTGTACAAAGTCTATGGGATTTGGGATAGAACTAAAAAATTCACAGAAAATCAGCCGATGACGTCATCATGACGTCACCTCGGATTTTACATGCTAGTAGCACTATCTACCTACCCACCAATTTTTATGACGATCGGACGTACCCTTATGTGTGTTTCAGAAATGCACATTTTTGATGACGTCATGATGACGTCACACATTTTTCAAATGTATGTGAAAGAATATAGGAGCTAACAAAGCTATTACAAAAAGAATTTTGAATTTAGCATGTTCTGTTGGTGAGATATGGCTTTAAGAAACTTTGAAGTTGAAAAACTTTAATATTACTGTAAAATCGTATGATGACGTCATCATGACGTCACCTTAATTTTCATCTATAACACGAGCTCCCATAACATACCAGGTTTGAAGGCAATCGGACCTACCGTTCTCTAGATATAGGCCCTTGAAAAATGCACATTTAAGATGACGTCACATGACACGTGATGACGTCATCATGACGTCACGTTTCGGCTTACATTTTCAGCTGAGGGTCTATGTTTGTGTTAAGTCTGATTAAGATCCGAGGTTGTTTAGTGACCAAAGTGCCACTTACAAAATTCGTGTACAAAGTCTATGGGATTTGGGATAGAACTAAAAAATTCACAGAAAATCAGCCGATGACGTCATCATGACGTCACCTCGGATTTTACATGCTAGTAGCACTATCTACCTACCCACTAATTTTTATGACGATCGGACGTACCCTTATGTGTGTTTCAGAAATGCACATTTTTGATGACGTCATGATGACGTCACACATTTTTCAAATGTATGTGAAAGAATATAGGAGCTACCAAAGCTATTACAAAAAGAATTTTGAATTTAGCATGTTCTGTTGATGAGATATGGCTTTAAGAAACTTTGAATTTCAAAAACTTAAAAATTACTATAAAATCGTATGATGACGTCATCTTGACGTCACCTCAAATTTCATCTATAACACGAGCTAGCCTACCAAAATATCAGGTTTGAAGGAAATCGGACCTACCGTTCTCTAGATATGGGCCCTTGAAAAACGCACATTTAAGATGACGTCACGTGACACGTGATGACGTCATCATGACGTCACTCTTCGACATACTATTTCAGCTTAGGGTCTATGTTTGAGGTAAGTTTGGTTAAGATCTGAAGTTTTTTAAGACCTAAAGTGCCGCGGAGAAAATTCGTGTACAAAGTCTATGGGCTTTTGGTCAGAACTAAAAGAAGAAGAAACTAGAGGTCTATGTTTTTAAGAACATAGGGCTTTTCCATATGTTTTTATGATGTCACTTCGAATTTTGTAAACTAGTGACAAATCTACCTAACCACCAAGTTTCGTGACGATTAGACATGGTCTATCCATATGTCTTTCAAGAAATCATGCCTTTAATGACGTCATTATGACTTCAGTAATTTTTCGCATTTATATAAAAGAATGTACGAGCTAACAAAGCTATTACAAAAGGAATTTTGAATTGAACATGTTCTGTTGATGAGATGTGGTTTTAAGAATCTTTAACGTTAAAATTTTGAAATTACCATAAAAATCAGATGATGACGTCATTATGACGTCACCTCAATTTTGATTTATAACATGTACTTGTTTAGCCAACATACCAGGTTTGAATGCAATTGGACTTACGGTTCTCTTGATATGGGCCCTTGAAAAATGAGCCTTTCAGATGACATCACGTAACACATAATGACGTCATCGTGACATCACTCTTCGGCACACAATTTCAGATTAGGGTCTATGTTTGGGTTAAGTTTGCTTAAGATCTGATGTTGTTTAGTGACCAAAGTGCCGCAGACAAAATTCGTGTTTAAGAAGAAACCAAAATAGTGGGTATTGTGTAGTTTAGGATTTCTGTATTAATTGTGTTCATGTTAGCTTCTGGAGTATTTGATTATTCCAAAAGCCTTTTTTTGTTACTAAAGTAGACTTCTCTGAATCCCAATGACACGTGCTTTTGTGATTTGGAAAGGTTTTTTAAGGCGGAAAATACGATTTTCTTACGTTGTGTCACGTTTTGGCTCGGTCAACTACTCTCCCACCAGCTATATATCCGTGTAAAGCTGGGTATTGCGCAATCACGTATTTTGTTACCTCTTAGCTAACGATTTCACTCCAAAAAACCCCTGCAGATGTTCTTCGACGTGGCCCTTTGTTCTGAATGTGGCAAAACGAACAATTTTCAAGTAGATTGTGTTCATGCCTGGGCGAAAGTGTACTAAACTACACAATCGCGCGAACAGAACAAAAACAAAGGCTTTCCTGCTGTAGCGGAAACGCCAAAAAATGTGCGTCTGTTGTAAACATACGCATGGCTTTTCCTTTTTTTCTTTTTTATTTAACATAAAGTATCAGAAGGTCTATGTCTTTGCTAAGTTTAAGATCTGAGATTATTTTATGATTAACATTTCGTACTCCAAACTTGACCTTTAAGTTCATGTTACATGCCACACGAAGACGTCATTATGACGTCACTCTTCGCGGCACGACTTTGCATCAGGGTCTATACCTATGCTAACTCTGACTAAGATTCGATGTTGTTTGATGACAAAAGTGCCGATCAGAAAATCTATGCACAAAGTCTATGGGATTTGGGATAGAACTAAAATAAGAAGCAGAAAAAAAATAGATATAGGGCCTTCAAAAATGCAAATTTAAGATGACGTCACGTGACATGTGATGACGTCATCATGACGTCATGATTCGGCACCCATCTCGAGTAGATAGTCAATGCATATGCCAAGTTTGAAGTTCATGGCATTTGAAGAAGTGCAAAATTTTAAGAGTACAATGAAATTTGAAACATTTACAAATTCATAAAAAATCAGTCGATGACGTCATCATGACGTCACTTCGGATTTTGCATGCTAGTGGCACTATCTACCTACCCACCAATTTTTATGACGATCGGACGTACCCTTATGTGTGTTTCAGAAATGCACATTTTTGATGACGTCATGATGACGTCACACATTTTTCAAATGTATGTGAAAGAATATAGGAGCTAACAAAGCTATTACAAAAAGAATTTTGAATTTAGCATGTTCTGTTGGTGAGATATGGCTTTAAGAAACTTTGAAGTTCAAAAACTTTAATATTACTGTAAAATCGTATGATGACGTCATCATGACGTCACCTTAATTTTCATCTATAACACGAGCTACCATACCAACATACCAGGTTTGAAGGCAATCGGACCTACCGTTCTCTAGATATAGGCCCTAGAAAAATGCACATTTAAGATGACGTCACATGACACGTGATGACGTCATCATGACGTCACGTTTCGGCTTACATTTTCAGCTGAGGGTCTATGTTTGTGTTAAGTCTGATTAAGATCCGAGGTTGTTTAGTGACCAAAGTGCCACTTACAAAATTCGTGTACAAAGTCTATGGGATTTGGGATAGAACTAAAAAATTCACAGAAAATCAGCCGATGACGTCATCATGACGTCACCTCGGATTTTACATGCTAGTAGCACTATCTACCTACCCACTAATTTTTATGACGATCGGACGTACCCTTATGTGTGTTTCAGAAATGCACATTTTTGATGACGTCATGATGACGTCACACATTTTTCAAATGTATGTGAAAGAATATAGGAGCTAACAAAGCTATTACAAAAAGAATTTTGAATTTAGCATGTTCTGTTGATGAGATATGGCTTTAAGAAACTTTGAATTTCAAAAACTTAAAAATTACTATAAAATCGTATGATGACGTCATCTTGACGTCACCTCAAATTTCATCTATAACACGAGCTAGCCTACCAACATATCAGGTTTGAAGGAAATCGGACCTACCGTTCTCTAGATATGGGCCCTTGAAAAACGCACCTTTAAGATGACGTCACGTGACACGTGATGACGTCATCATGACGTCACTCTTCGACATACTATTTCAGCTTAGGGTCTATGTTTGAGGTAAGTTTGGTTAAGATCTGAGGTTTTTTAAGACCTAAAGTGCCGCGGAGAAAATTCGTGTACAAAGTCTATGGGATTTTGGTCAGAACTAAAAGAAGAAAAAAAAAAAAAATCAGAACAAAAACAAGGCCTTTTCCGACGGAGTGTCGGAAAAGCCAAAAAAAAAATCAGAACAAAAACAAGGCCTTTTCCGACGGAGTGTCGGAAAAGCCAAAAAATCAGAACAAAAACAAGGCCTTTTCCGACGGAGTGTCGGAAAAGCCAAAAAACTAGAGGTCTATGTTTTTAAGAACATAGGGCTTTTCCATATGTTTTTATGATGTCACTTCGAATTTTGTAAACTAGTGACAAATCTACCTAACCACCAAGTTTCGTGACGATTAGACATGGTCTATCCATATGTCTTTCAAGAAATCATGCCTTTAATGACGTCATTATGACTTCAGTAATTTTTCGCATTTATATAAAAGAATGTACGAGCTAACAAAGCTATTACAAAAGGAATTTTGAATTGAACATGTTCTGTTGATGAGATGTGGTTTTAAGAATCTTTAACGTTAAAATTTTGAAATTACCATAAAAATCAGATGATGACGTCATTATGACGTCACCTCAATTTTGATTTATAACATGTACTTGTTTAGCCAACATACCAGGTTTGAATGCAATTGGACTTACGGTTCTCTTGATATGGGCCCTTGAAAAATGAGCCTTTCAGATGACATCACGTAACACATAATGACGTCATCGTGACATCACTCTTCGGCACACAATTTCAGATTAGGGTCTATGTTTGGGTTAAGTTTGCTTAAGATCTGATGTTGTTTAGTGACCAAAGTGCCGCAGACAAAATTCGTGTTTAAGAAGAAACCAAAATAGTGGGTATTGTGTAGTTTAGGATTTCTGTATTAATTGTGTTCATGTTAGCTTCTGGAGTATTTGATTATTCCAAAAGCCTTTTTTTGTTACTAAAGTAGACTTCTCTGAATCCCAATGACACGTGCTTTTGTGATTTGGAAAGGTTTTTTAAGGCGGAAAATACGATTTTCTTACGTTGTGTCACGTTTTGGCTCGGTCAACTACTCTCCCACCAGCTATATATCCGTGTAAAGCTGGGTATTGCGCAATCACGTATTTTGTTACCTCTTAGCTAACGATTTCACTCAAAAAAACCCCTGCAGATGTTCTTCGACGTGGCCCTTTGTTCTGAATGTGGCAAAACGAACAATTTTCAAGTAGATTGTGTTCATGCCTGGGCGAAAGTGTACTAAACTACACAATCGCGCGAACAGAACAAAAACAAAGGCTTTCCTGCTGTAGCGGAAACGCCAAAAAATGTGCGTCTGTTGTAAACATACGCATGGCTTTTCCTTTTTTTCTTTTTTATTTAACATAAAGTATCAGAAGGTCTATGTCTTTGCTAAGTTTAAGATCTGAGATTATTTTATGATTAACATTTCGTACTCCAAACTTGACCTTTAAGTTCATGTTACATGCCACACGAAGACGTCATTATGACGTCACTCTTCGCGGCACGACTTTGCATCAGGGTCTATACCTATGCTAACTCTGACTAAGATTCGATGTTGTTTGATGACAAAAGTGCCGATCAGAAAATCTATGCACAAAGTCTATGGGATTTGGGATAGAACTAAAATAAGAAGCAGAAAAAAAATAGATATAGGGCCTTCAAAAATGCAAATTTAAGATGACGTCACGTGACATGTGATGACGTCATCATGACGTCATGATTCGGCACCCATCTCGAGTAGATAGTCAATGCATATGCCAAGTTTGAAGTTCATGGCATTTGAAGAAGTGCAAAATTTTAAGAGTACAATGAAATTTGAAACATTTACAAATTCATAAAAAATCAGTCGATGACGTCATCATGACGTCACTTCGGATTTTGCATGCTAGTGGCACTATCTACCTACCCACCAATTTTTATGACGATCGGACGTACCCTTATGTGTGTTTCAGAAATGCACATTTTTGATGACGTCATGATGACGTCACACATTTTTCAAATGTATGTGAAAGAATATAGGAGCTAACAAAGCTATTACAAAAAGAATTTTGAATTTAGCATGTTCTGTTGGTGAGATATGGCTTTAAGAAACTTTGAAGTTCAAAAACTTTAATATTACTGTAAAATCGTATGATGACGTCATCATGACGTCACCTTAATTTTCATCTATAACACGAGCTACCATACCAACATACCAGGTTTGAAGGCAATCGGACCTACCGTTCTCTAGATATAGGCCCTAGAAAAATGCACATTTAAGATGACGTCACATGACACGTGATGACGTCATCATGACGTCACGTTTCGGCTTACATTTTCAGCTGAGGGTCTATGTTTGTGTTAAGTCTGATTAAGATCCGAGGTTGTTTAGTGACCAAAGTGCCACTTACAAAATTCGTGTACAAAGTCTATGGGATTTGGGATAGAACTAAAAAATTCACAGAAAATCAGCCGATGACGTCATCATGACGTCACCTCGGATTTTACATGCTAGTAGCACTATCTACCTACCCACTAATTTTTATGACGATCGGACGTACCCTTATGTGTGTTTCAGAAATGCACATTTTTGATGACGTCATGATGACGTCACACATTTTTCAAATGTATGTGAAAGAATATAGGAGCTAACAAAGCTATTACAAAAAGAATTTTGAATTTAGCATGTTCTGTTGATGAGATATGGCTTTAAGAAACTTTGAATTTCAAAAACTTAAAAATTACTATAAAATCGTATGATGACGTCATCTTGACGTCACCTCAAATTTCATCTATAACACGAGCTAGCCTACCAACATATCAGGTTTGAAGGAAATCGGACCTACCGTTCTCTAGATATGGGCCCTTGAAAAACGCACCTTTAAGATGACGTCACGTGACACGTGATGACGTCATCATGACGTCACTCTTCGACATACTATTTCAGCTTAGGGTCTATGTTTGAGGTAAGTTTGGTTAAGATCTGAGGTTTTTTAAGACCTAAAGTGCCGCGGAGAAAATTCGTGTACAAAGTCTATGGGATTTTGGTCAGAACTAAAAGAAGAAAAAAAAAACTAGAGGTCTATGTTTTTAAGAACATAGGGCTTTTCCATATGTTTTTATGATGTCACTTCGAATTTTGTAAACTAGTGACAAATCTACCTAACCACCAAGTTTCGTGACGATTAGACATGGTCTATCCATATGTCTTTCAAGAAATCATGCCTTTAATGACGTCATTATGACTTCAGTAATTTTTCGCATTTACATAAAAGAATGTACGAGCTAACAAAGCTATTACAAAAGGAATTTTGAATTGAACATGTTCTGTTGATGAGATGTGGTTTTAAGAATCTTTAACGTTAAAATTTTGAAATTACCATAAAAATCAGATGATGACGTCATTATGACGTCACCTCAATTTTGATTTATAACATGTACTTGTTTAGCCAACATACCAGGTTTGAATGCAATTGGACTTACGGTTCTCTTGATATGGGCCCTTGAAAAATGAGCCTTTCAGATGACATCACGTAACACATAATGACGTCATCGTGACATCACTCTTCGGCACACAATTTCAGATTAGGGTCTATGTTTGGGTTAAGTTTGCTTAAGATCTGATGTTGTTTAGTGACCAAAGTGCCGCAGACAAAATTCGTGTTTAAGAAGAAACCAAAATAGTGGGTATTGTGTAGTTTAGGATTTCTGTATTAATTGTGTTCATGTTAGCTTCTGGAGTATTTGATTATTCCAAAAGCCTTTTTTTGTTACTAAAGTAGACTTCTCTGAATCCCAATGACACGTGCTTTTGTGATTTGGAAAGGTTTTTTAAGGCGGAAAATACGATTTTCTTACGTTGTGTCACGTTTTGGCTCGGTCAACTACTCTCCCACCAGCTATATATCCGTGTAAAGCTGGGTATTGCTCAATCACGTATTTTGTTACCTCTTAGCTAACGATTTCACTCCAAAAAACCCCTGCAGATGTTCTTCGACGTGGCCCTTTGTTCTGAATGTGGCAAAACGAACAATTTTCAAGTAGATTGTGTTCATGCCTGGGCGAAAGTGTACTAAACTACACAATCGCGCGAACAGAACAAAAACAAAGGCTTTCCTGCTGTAGCGGAAACGCCAAAAAATGTGCGTCTGTTGTAAACATACGCATGGCTTTTCCTTTTTTTCTTTTTTATTTAACATAAATTATCAGAAGGTCTATGTCTTTGCTAAGTTTAAGATCTGAGATTATTTTATGATTAACATTTCGTACTCCAAACTTGACCTTTAAGTTCATGTTACATGCCACACGAAGACGTCATTATGACGTCACTCTTCGCGGCACGACTTTGCATCAGGGTCTATACCTGCTAACTCTGACTAAGATTCGATGTTGTTTGATGACAAAAGTGCCGATCAGAAAATCTATGCACAAAGTCTATGGGATTTGGGATAGAACTAAAATAAGAAGCAGAAAAAAAATAGATATAGGGCCTTAAAAAATGCAAATTTAAGATGACGTCACGTGACATGTGATGACGTCATCATGACGTCATGATTCGGCACCCATCTCGAGTAGATAGTCAATGCATATGCCAAGTTTGAAGTTCATGGCATTTGAAGAAGTGCAAAATTTTAAGAGTACAATGAAATTTGAAACATTTACAAATTCATAAAAAATCAGCCGATGACGTCATCATGACGTCACTTCGGATTTTGCATGCTAGTGGCACTATCTACCTACCCACCAATTTTTATGACGATCGGACGTACCCTTATGTGTGTTTCAGAAATGCACATTTTTGATGACGTCATGATGACGTCACACATTTTTCAAATGTATGTGAAAGAATATAGGAGCTAACAAAGCTATTACAAAAAGAATTTTGAATTTAGCATGTTCTGTTGGTGAGATATGGCTTTAAGAAACTTTGAAGTTGAAAAACTTTAATATTACTGTAAAATCGTATGATGACGTCATCATGACGTCACCTTAATTTTCATCTATAACACGAGCTACCATACCAACATACCAGGTTTGAAGGCAATCGGACCTACCGTTCTCTAGATATAGGCCCTAGAAAAATGCACATTTAAGATGACGTCACATGACACGTGATGACGTCATCATGACGTCACGTTTCGGCTTACATTTTCAGCTGAGGGTCTATGTTTGTGTTAAGTCTGATTAAGATCCGAGGTTGTTTAGTGACCAAAGTGCCACTTACAAAATTCGTGTACAAAGTCCATGGGATTTGGGATAGAACTAAAAAATTCACAGAAAATCAGCCGATGACGTCATCATGACGTCACCTCGCATTTTACATGCTAGTAGCACTATCTACCTACCCACTAATTTTTATGACGATCGGACGTACCCTTATGTGTGTTTCAGAAATGCACATTTTTGATGACGTCATGATGACGTCACACATTTTTCAAATGTATGTGAAAGAATATAGGAGCTAACAAAGCTATTACAAAAAGAATTTTGAATTTAGCATGTTCTGTTGATGAGATATGGCTTTAAGAAACTTTGAATTTCAAAAACTTAAAAATTACTATAAAATCGTATGATGACGTCATCTTGACGTCACCTCAAATTTCATCTATAACACGAGCTAGCCTACCGACATATCAGGTTTGAAGGAAATCGGACCTACCGTTCTCTAGATATGGGCCCTTGAAAAACGCACCTTTAAGATGACGTCACGTGACACGTGATGACGTCATCATGACGTCACTCTTCGACATACTATTTCAGCTTAGGGTCTATGTTTGAGGTAAGTTTGCTTAAGATCTGAGGTTTTTTAAGACCTAAAGTGCCGCGCAGAAAATTCGTGTACAAAGTCTATGGGATTTTGGTCAGAACTAAAAGAAGAAGAAGAAGAAGAAGAAGAAAAAAATTATGATGTCACTTCGAATTTTGTAAACTAGTGACAAATCTACCTAACCACCAAGTTTCGTGACGATTAGACATGGTCTATCCTTATGTCTTTTAAGAAATCATGCCTTTGATGACGTCATTATGACTTCAGTAATTTTTCGCAATTACATAAAAGAATGTACGAGCTAACAAAGCTATTACAAAAAGAATTTTGAATTTAACATGTTCTGTTGATGAGATATGGTTTTAAGAATCTTTAACGTTAAAATTTTGAAATTACTATAAAAATCAGATGATGACGTCATTATGACGTCACCTCAATTTTGATTTATAACATGTACTTGTTTAGCAACATACCAGGTTTGAATGCAATTGGACTTACGGTTCTCTTGATATGGGCCCTTGAAAAATGAGCCTTTAAGATGACATCACGTAACATATAATGACGTCATCGTGACGTCACTCTTCGGCACACAATTTCAGATTAGGGTCTATGTTAGGGTTAAGTTTGCTTAAGATCTGATGTTGTTTAGTGACCAAAGTGCCGCAGACAAAATTCGTGTTTAAGAAGAAACCAAAATAGTGGGTATTGTGTAGTTTAGGATTTCTGTATTAATTGTGTTCATGTTAGCTTCTGGAGTATTTGATTATTCCAAAAGCCTTTTTTTGTTACTAAAGTAGACTTCTCTGAATCCCAATGACACGTGCTTTTGTGATTTGGAAAGGTTTTTTAAGGCGGAAAATACGATTTTCTTACGTTGTGTCACGTTTTGGCTCGGTCAACTACTCTCCCACCAGCTATATATCCGTGTAAAGCTGGGTATTGCGCAATCACGTATTTTGTTACCTCTTAGCTAACGATTTCACTCCAAAAAAACCCTGCAGATATTCTTCGACGTGGCCCTTTGTTCTGAATGTGGCAAAACGAACAATTTTCAAGTAGATTGTGTTCATGCCTGGGCGAAAGTGTACTAAACTACACAATCGCGCGAACAGAACAAAAACAAAGGCTTTCCTGCTGTAGCGGAAAAGCCAAAAAATGTGCGTCTGTTGTAAACATACGCATGGCTTTTCCGTTTTCCTTTTTTATTTAACATAAAGTATCAGAAGGTCTATGTCTTTGCTAAGTTTAAGACCTGAGATTATTTCATGATTAACATTTCGTACTCCAAACTTGACCTTTAAGTTCATGTTACATGCCACACGAAGACGTCATTATGATGTCACTCTTCGCGGCACGACTTTGCATCAGGGTCTATACCTATGCTAACTCTGACTAAGATTCGATGTTGTTTGATGACAAAAGTGCCGATCAGAAAATCTATGCACAAAGTCTATGGGATTTGGGATAGAACTAAAATAAGAAGCAGAACAAAAATAGATATAGGGCCTTCAAAAATGCAGATTTAAGATGACGTCACGTGACATGTGATGACGTCATCATGACGTCATGATTCGGCACCCATCTCGAGTAGATAGTCAATGCATATGCCAAGTTTGAAGTTCATGGCATTTGAAGAAGTGCAAAATTTTAAGAGTACAATGAAATTTCAAACATTTAAAAATTCATAAAAAATCAGCCGATGACGTCATCATGACGTCACTTCGGATTTTGCATGCTAGTGGCACTATCTACCTACCCACCAATTTTTATGGCGATCGGACGTACCCTTATGTGTTTCAGAAATGCACATTTTTGATGACGTTATGATGACGTCACACATTTTTCAAACTTATGCGAAAGAATATAGGAGCTAACAAAGCTATAACAAAAAGAATTTTGAATTTAGCATGTTCTGTTGGTGAGATATGGCTCTAAGAAACTTTGAAGTTCAAAAACTTTAATATTACTGTAAAATCGTATGACGACGTCATCATGACGTCACCTTAATTTTCATCTATAACACGAGCTACCATACCAACATACCAGGTTTGAAGGCAATCGGACCTACCGTTCTCTAGATATAGGCCCTTGAAAAATGCACATTTAAGATGACGTCACATGACACGTGATGACGTCATCATGACGTCACGTTTCGGCTTACATTTTCAGCTTAGGGTCTATGTTTGTGTTAAGCCTGATTAAGATCCGAGGTTGTTTAGTGACCAAAGTGCCACTTACAAAATTCGTGTACAAAGTCTATGGGATTTGGGATAGAACTAATAAATTCACCGAAAATCAGCCGATGACGTCATCATGACGTCACCTCGGATTTTACATGCTAGTAGCACTATCTACCTACCCACTAATTTTTATGACGATCGGACGTACCCTTATGTGTGTTTCAGAAATGCACATTTTTGATGACGTCATGATGACGTCACACATTTTTCAAATGTATGTTAAAGAATATAGGAGCTAACAAAGCTATTACAAAAAGAATTTTGAATTTAGCATGTTCTGTTGGTGAGATATGGCTTTAAGAAACTTTGAAGTTCAAAAACTTTAATATTACTGTAAAATCGTGTGATGACGTCATCATGACGTCACCTTAATTTTCATCTATAACACGAGCTACCATACCAACATACCAGGTTTGAAGGCAATCGGACGTACCGTTCTCTAGATATAGGCCCTTGAAAAATGCACATTTAAGATGACGTCACATGACACGTGATGACGTCATCATGACGTCACGTTTCGGCTTACATTTTCAGCTTAGGGTCTATGTTTGTGTTAAGCCTGATTAAGATCCGAGGTTGTTTAGTGACCAAAGTGCCACTTACAAAATTCGTGTACAAAGTCTATAGGATTTGGGATAGAACTAAAAAATTCACAGAAAATCAGCCGATGACGTCATCATGACGTCACCTCGGATTTTACATGCTATTAGCACTATCTACCTACCCACTAATTTTTATGACGATCGTCCCTACCCTTATATGTGTTTCAGAAATGCACATTTTTGATGACGTCATGATGACGTCACACATTTTTCAAATGTATGTGAAAGAATATAGGAGCTAACAAAGCTATTACAAAAAGAATTTTGAATTTAGCATGTTCTGTTGGTGAGATATGGCTTTAAGAAACTTTGAAGTTCAAAAACTTTAATATTACTGTAAAACTGTATGATGACGTCATCATGACGTCACCTCAATTTGTATCTATAACACGAGCTACCATACCAACATACCTGGTTTGAAGGCAATCGGACGTACCGTTCTCTAGATATGGGCCCTTGAAAAATGCACCTTTAAGATGATGTCACATGACACGTGATGACGTCATCATGACGTCACGTTTCGGCTTACATTTTCAGCTTAGGGTCTCTGTTTGTGTTAAGCCTGATTAAGATCTGATGTTGCTTAGTGACCAAAGTGTCCCGTACAAAATTCGTGTACAAAGTCTATGGGATTTGGGATAGAACTAAAATAATCATAGAAAATCAGCCGATGACGTCATCATGACGTCACCTCGGATTTAACATGCTAGTAGCACTATCTACCTGCACACTAATTTTTATAACGATCGTCCCTACCCTTATATGTGTTTCAAAAAAGCATATTGTTGATGACGTCATGATGACGTCACACATTTTTCACATTTATGTGAAAGAATATAGGAGCTAACAAAGCTATTACAAAAAGAATTTTGAATTTAGCATGTTCTGTTGATGAGATATGGCTTTAAGAAACTTTGAAGTTCAAAAACTTTAATATTACTGTAAAATCGTATGATGACGTCATCATGACGTCACCTCAATTTTCATCTATAACACGATCTACCATACCAACATACCTGGTTTGAAGGCAATCGGACGTACCGTTCTCTAGATATGGGCCCTTCCAAAATGCACCTTTAAGATGACGTCACATGACACGTGATGACGTCATCATGACGTCACGTTTTGGCATACATTTTCAGCTTAGGGTCCCTGCTTGTGTTAAGTTTGATTAAGATCTGATGTTGTTTAGTGACCAAAGTGTCCCGTACAAAATTCGTGTACAAAGTCTATGGGATTTGGGATAGAACTAAAAATTCATAGAAAATCAGCCGATGACGTCATCATGACGTCACCTCGGATTTTACATGCTAGTAGCATTATCTACCTACCCACCAATTTTTATGACGATCGTCCCTACCCTTATATGTGTTTCAGAAATGCATATTTTTGATGACGTCATGATGACGTCACACATTTTTCACATTTATGTGAAAGAATATAGGAGCTAACAAAGCTATTGCAAAAAGAATTTTGAATTTAGCATGTTCTGTTGGTGAGATATGGCTTTAAGAAACTTTGAAGTTCAAAAACTGAAAAATTACTATAAAATCGTATGATGACGTCATCTTGACGTCACCTCAAATTTCATCTATAACACGAGGTAGCCTACCAACATATCAGGTTTAAAGGAAATCGGACCTACCGTTCTCTAGATATGGGCCCTTGAAAAACGCACCTTTAAGATGACGTCACGTGACACGTGATGACGTCATCATGACGTCACTCTTCGACATACCATTTCAGTTTAGGGTCTATGTTTGAGGTAAGTTTGGTTAAGATCTGAGATTTTTTAAGACCTAAAGTGCCGCGGAGAAAATTCGTGTACAAAGTCTATGGGCTTTTGGTCAGAACTAAAAGAAGAAAAACTAGAGGTCTATGTTTTTAAGAACATAGGGCTTTTCCATATGATTTTATGATGTTATTTCGAATTTTGTAAACTAGTGACAAATCTACCTAACCACCAAGTTTCATGACGATTAGACATGGTCTACCCTTATATGTCTTTCAAGAAATCATGCCTTTGATGACGTCATTATGACCTCAGAAATTTTTCGCATTTATATAAAAGAATGTACGAGCTAACAAAGCTATTACAAAAAGAATTTTGAATTTAACATATGTTCTGTTGATGAGATATGGTTTTAAGAATCTTTAATGTTAAAACTTTGAAATTACTATAAAAATCATATGATGACGTCATTATGACGTCACCTCAATTTTTATTTATAACGTACTTGTCTAGCAACATACCAGGTTTGAATGCAATTGGACTTACGGTTCTCTTGATATGGGCCTTGAAAAATGCGCCTTTAAGATGACATCACGTGACACATAATGACGTCATCATGATGTCACTTTTCGGCACACAATTTCAGATTAGGGTCTATGTTTGTATTAAGTTTGAATAAGATCTGATGTTGTTTAGTGACTAAAGTGCCGTAGACAAAATTCGTGTTTAAGAAGAAACCAAAAAAGTGGGTATTGTGTAGTTTAGGATTTGTGTATTAATTGTGTTCATGTTAGCTCCTGGAGTATTTGATTATTCCAAAAGCCTTTTTTGTCACTAAAGTAGACTTCTCTGAATCCCAATGACACGTGCTTTTGTGATTTGGAAAGGTTTTTTAAGGCGGAAAATATGATTTTCCACCCGTTGTGTCATGTTTTGGCTCGGTCAATTTCGAACCAGCTCCTACTCTCCCACCAGTTATATATCCGTGTGAAGCTGGGTATTGTGCAATCATGTGTTTTTGACCTCTGAGCTAACGATTTCATTCAAAAAAAAACCTGGAGATGTTCTTGGACGTGGCCCTTTGTTCTGAATGTGGCAAAACGAACAATTTTCAAGTAGATTGTGTTCATGCCTGGGCGAAAGTGTACTAAACTACACAATCGCGCGAACAGAACAAAAACCAAGGCTTTGCTGCTGTAGGGGAAAAGCCGAAAATTTTGCGTCTGTTGTAAACATACGCATGGCTTTTCCGTTTTCTTTTTTTCTTTAACATAAATTATCAGAAGGTCTATGTCTTTGCTATGTTTAAGATCTGAGATTATTTTATGATTCACATTTCGTACTCCATACTTGACCTTTAAGTTCATGTTACATGACAGGTGATGACGTCATCATGACGTCACGTTTCGGCTTACATTTTCAGCTTAGGGTCTCTGTTTGTGTTAAGCCTGATTAAGATCTGATGTTGTTTAGTGACCAAAGTGTCCCGTACAAAATTCGTGTACAAAGTCTATGGGATTTGGGATATAACTAAAATAATCATAGAAAATCAGCCGATGACGTCATCATGACGTCACCTCGGATTTAACATGCTAGTAGCACTATCTACCTACACACTAATTTTTATGACGATCGTCCCTACCCTTATATGTGTTTCAAAAAAGCATATTTTTGATGTCGTCATGATGACGTCACACATTTTTCACATTTATGTGAAAGAATATAGGAGCTAACAAAGCTATTACAAAAAGAATTTTGAATTTAGCATGTTCTGTTGATGAGATATGGCTTTAAGAAACTTTGAAGTTCAAAAACTTTAATATTACTGTAAAATCGTATGATGACGTCATCATGACGTTACCTCAATTTTCATCTATAACACGAGCTACCATACCAACATACCTGGTTTGAAGGCAATCGGACGTACCGTTCTCTAGATATGGGCCCTTCCAAAATGCACCTTTAAGATGACGTCACATGACACGTGATGACGTCATCATGACGTCACGTTTTGGCATACATTTTCAGCTTAGGGTCCCTGTTTGTGTTAAGTTTGATTAAGATCTGATGTTGTTTAGTGACCAAATTGTCCCGTACAAAATTCGTGTACAAAGTCTATGGGATTTGGGATAGAACTAAAAATTCATAGAAAATCAGCCGATGACGTCATCATGACGTCACCTTGGATTTAACATCCTAGTAGCATTATCTACCTGCACACTAATTTTTATGACGATCGTCCCTACCCTTATATGTGTTTCAAAAAAGCATATTTTTGATGACGTCATGATGACGTTACACATTTTTCACATTTATGTGAAAGAATATAGGAGCTAACAAAGCTATTACAAAAAGAATTTTGAATTTAGCGTGTTCTGTTGATGAGATATGGCTTTAGGAAACTTTGAAGTTCAAAAACTTTAATATTACTGTAAAACTGTATGATGACGTCATCATGACGTCACCTTAATTTTCATCTATAACACGAGCTACCATACCAACATACCAGGTTTGAAGGCAATCGGACCTACCGTTCTCTAGATATAGGCTCTTGAAAAATGCACATTTAAGATGACGTCACATGACACGTGATGACGTCATCATGACGTCACGTTTCGGCTTACATTTTCAGCTTAGGGTCTATGTTTGTGTTAAGTCTGATTAAGATCCGAGGTTGTTTAGTGACCAAAGTGCCACTTACAAAATTCGTGTACAAAGTCTATGGGATTTGGGATAGAACTAAAAAATTCACAGAAAATCAGCCGATGACGTCATCATGACGCCACCTCGGATTTTACATGCTAGTAGCACTATCTACCTACCCCCCTAATTTGTATGACAATCGGACGTACCCTTATATGTGTTTCAAAAAAGCACATTTTTGATGACGTCATGATGACGTCACACATTTTTCAAATGTATGTGAAAGAATATAGGAGCTAACAAAGGTATTACAAAAAGAATTTTGAATTTAACATGTTCTGTTGGTGAGATATGGCTTTAAGAAACTTTGAAGTTCAAAAAATTTAATACTACTGTAAAATCGTATGATGACGTCATCATGACGTCACCTTAATTTTCATCTATAACACGAGCTACCATACCAACATACCAGGTTTGAAGGCAATCGGACCTACCGTTCTCTAGATATAGGCTCTTGAAAAATGCACATTTAAGATGACGTCACATGACACGTGATGACGTCATCATGACGTCACGTTTCGGCTGACATTTTCAGCTTAGGGTCTATGTTTGTGTTAAGTCTGATTAAGATCCGAGGTTGTTTAGTGACCAAAGTGCCACTTACAAAATTCGTGTACAAAGTCCATGGGATTTGGGATAGAACTAAAAAATTCACAGAAAATCAGCCGATGACGTCATCATGACGTCACCTCGGATTTTACATGCTATTAGCACTATCTACCTACCCACTAATTTTTATGACGATCGGACGTACCCTTATGTGTGTTTCAGAAATGCACATTTTTGATGACGTCATGATGACGTCACACATTTTTCAAATGTATGTGAAAGAATATAGGAGCTAACAAAGCTATTACAAAAAGAGTTTTGAATTTAGCATGTTCTGTTGGTGAGATATGGCTTTAAGAAACTTTGAAGTTGAAAAACTTTAATATTACTGTAAAATCGTATGATGACGTCATCATGACGTCACCTTAATTTTCATCTATAACACGAGCTCCCATAACATACCAGGTTTGAAGGCAATCGGACCTACCGTTCTCTAGATATAGGCCCTTGAAAAATGCACATTTAAGATGACGTCACATGACACGTGATGACGTCATCATGACGTCACGTTTCGGCTTACATTTTCAGCTGAGGGTCTATGTTTGTGTTAAGTCTGATTAAGATCCGAGGTTGTTTAGTGACCAAAGTGCCACTTACAAAATTCGTGTACAAAGTCTATGGGATTTGGGATAGAACTAAAAAATGCACAGAAAATCAGCCGATGACGTCATCATGACGTCACCTCGGATTTTACATGCTAGTAGCACTATCTACCTACCCACTAATTTTTATGACGATCGGACGTACCCTTATGTGTGTTTCAGAAATGCACATTTTTGATGACGTCATGATGACGTCACACATTTTTCACATTTATGTGAAAGAATATAGGAGCTAACAAAGCTATTACAAAAAGAATTTTGAATTTAGCATGTTCTGTTGATGAGATATGGCTTTAAGAAACTTTGAATTTCAAAAACTTAAAAATTACTATAAAATCGTATGATGACGTCATCTTGACGTCACCTCAAATTTCATCTATAACACGAGCTAGCCTACCAACATATCAGGTTTGAAGGAAATCGGACCTACCGTTCTCTAGATATGGGCCCTTGAAAAACGCACATTTAAGATGACGTCACGTGACACGTGATGACGTCATCATGACGTCACTCTTCGACATACTATTTCAGCTTAGGGTCTATGTTTGAGGTAAGTTTGGTTAAGATCTGAAGTTTTTTAAGACCTAAAGTGCCGCGGAGAAAATTCGTGTACAAAGTCTATGGGCTTTTGGTCAGAACTAAAAGAAGAAGAAGAAGAAGAAAAAAAAAAAAAATCAGAACAAAAACAAAGCCTTTTCCGAAGGATTTCGGAAAAGCCAAAAAACTAGAGGTCTATGTTTTTAAGAACATAGGGCTTTTCCATATGTTTTTATGATGTCACTTCGAATTTTGTAAACTAGTGACAAATCTACCTAACCACCAAGTTTCGTGACGATTAGACATGGTCTATCCATATGTCTTTCAAGAAATCATGCCTTTAATGACGTCATTATGACTTCAGTAATTTTTCGCATTTATATAAAAGAATGTACGAGCTAACAAAGCTATTACAAAAGGAATTTTGAATTGAACATGTTCTGTTGATGAGATGTGGTTTTAAGAATCTTTAACGTTAAAATTTTGAAATTACCATAAAAATCAGATGATGACGTCATTATGACGTCACCTCAATTTTGATTTATAACATGTACTTGTTTAGCCAACATACCAGGTTTGAATGCAATTGGACTTACGGTTCTCTTGATATGGGCCCTTGAAAAATGAGCCTTTAAGATGACATCACGTAACACATAATGACGTCATCGTGACATCACTCTTTGGCACACAATTTCAGATTAGGGTCTATGTTTGGGTTAAGTTTGCTTAAGATCTGATGTTGTTTAGTGACCAAAGTGCCGCAGACAAAATTGGTGTTTAAGAAGAAACCAAAATAGTGGGTATTGTGTAGTTTAGGATTTCTGTATTAATTGTGTTCATGTTAGCTTCTGGAGTATTTGATTATTCCAAAAGCCTTTTTTTGTTACTAAAGTAGACTTCTCTGAATCCCAATGACACGTGCTTTTGTGATTTGGAAAGGTTTTTTAAGGCGGAAAATACGATTTTCTTACGTTGTGTCACGTTTTGGCTCGGTCAACTACTCTCCCACCAGCTATATATCCGTGTAAAGCTGGGTATTGCGCAATCACGTATTTTGTTACCTCTTAGCTAACGATTTCACTCCAAAAAACCCCTGCAGATGTTCTTCGACGTGGCCCTTTGTTCTGAATGTGGCAAAACGAACAATTTTCAAGTAGATTGTGTTCATGCCTGGGCGAAAGTGTACTAAACTACACAATCGCGCGAACAGAACAAAAACAAAGGCTTTCCTGCTGTAGCGGAAACGCCAAAAAATGTGCGTCTGTTGTAAACATACGCATGGCTTTTCCTTTTTTTCTTTTTTATTTAACATAAATTATCAGAAGGTCTATGTCTTTGCTAAGTTTAAGATCTGAGATTATTTTATGATTAACATTTCGTACTCCAAACTTGACCTTTAAGTTCATGTTACATGCCACACGAAGACGTCATTATGACGTCACTCTTCGCGGCACGACTTTGCATCAGGGTCTATACCTATGCTAACTCTGACTAAGATTCGATGTTGTTTGATGACAAAAGTGCCGATCAGAAAATCTATGCACAAAGTCTTTCGGATTTGGGATAGAACTAAAATAAGAAGCAGAAAAAAAATAGATATAGGGCCTTCAAAAATGCAAATTTAAGATGACGTCACGTGACATGTGATGACGTCATCATGACGTCATGATTCGGCACCCATCTCGAGTAGATAGTCAATGCATATGCCAAGTTTGAAGTTCATGGCATTTGAAGAAGTGCAAAATTTTAAGAGTACAATGAAATTTGAAACATTTACAAATTCATAAAAAATCAGCCGATGACGTCATCATGACGTCACTTCGGATTTTGCATGCTAGTGGCACTATCTACCTACCCACCAATTTTTATGACGATCGGACGTACCCTTATGTGTGTTTCAGAAATGCACATTTTTGATGACGTCATGATGACGTCACACATTTTTCAAATGTATGTGAAAGAATATAGGAGCTAACAAAGCTATTACAAAAAGAATTTTGAATTTAGCATGTTCTGTTGGTGAGATATGGCTTTAAGAAACTTTGAAGTTGAAAAACTTTAATATTACTGTAAAATCGTATGATGACGTCATCATGACGTCACCTTAATTTTCATCTATAACACGAGCTACCATACCAACATACCAGGTTTGAAGGCAATCGGACCTACCGTTCTCTAGATATAGGCTCTTGAAAAATGCACATTTAAGATGACGTCACATGACACGTGATGACGTCATCATGACGTCACGTTTCGGCTTACATTTTCAGCTTAGGGTCTATGTTTGTGTTAAGTCTGATTAAGATCCGAGGTTGTTTAGTGACCAAAGTGCCACTTACAAAATTCGTGTACAAAGTCTATGGGATTTGGGATAGAACTAAAAAATTCACAGAAAATCAGCCGATGACGTCATCATGACGTCACCTCGGATTTTACATGCTATTAGCACTATCTACCTACCCACCAATTTTTATGACGATCGGACGTACCCTTATGTGTGTTTCAGAAATGCACATTTTTGATGACGTCATGATGACGTCACACATTTTTCAAATGTATGTGAAAGAATATAGGAGCTAACAAAGCTATTACAAAAAGAATTTTGAATTTAGCATGTTCTGTTGGTGAGATATGGCTTTAAGAAACTTTGAAGTTCAAAAACTTTAATATTACTGTAAAATCGTATGATGACGTGATCATGACGTCACCTTAATTTTCATCTATAACACGAGCTACCATACCAACATACCAGGTTTGAAGGCAATCGGACCTACCGTTCTCTAGATATAGGCCCTTGAAAAATGCACATTTAAGATGACGTCACATGACACGTGATGACGTCATCATGACGTCACGTTTCGGCTTACATTTTCAGCTGAGGGTCTATGTTTGTGTTAAGTCTGATTAAGATCCGAGGTTGTTTAGTGACCAAAGTGCCACTTACAAAATTCGTGTACAAAGTCTATGGGATTTGGGATAGAACTAAAAAATTCACAGAAAATCAGCCGATGACGTCATCATGACGTCACCTCGGATTTTACATGCTATTAGCACTATCTACCTACCCACTAATTTTTATGACGATCGGATGTACCCTTATGTGTGTTTCAGAAATGCACATTTTTGATGACGTCATGATGACGTCACACATTTTTCAAATGTATGTGAAAGAATATAGGAGCTAACAAAGCTATTACAAAAAGAATTTTGAATTTAGCATGTTCTGTTGGTGAGATATGGCTTTAAGAAACTTTGAATTTCAAAAACTTAAAAATTACTATAAAATCGTATGATGACGTCATCTTGACGTCACCTCAAATTTCATCTATAACACGAGCTAGCCTACCAACATATCAGGTTTGAAGGAAATCGGACCTACCGTTCTCTAGATATGGGCCCTTGAAAAACGCACCTTTAAGATGACGTCACGTGACACGTGATGACGTCATCATGACGTCACTCTTCGACATACTATTTCAGCTTAGGGTCTATGTTTGAGGTAAGTTTGGTTAAGATCTGAAGTTTTTTAAGACCTAAAGTGCCGCGGAGAAAATTCGTGTACAAAGTCTATGGGCTTTTGGTCAGAACTAAAAGAAGAAGAAGAAGAAAAAAAAACTAGAGGTCTATGTTTTTAAGAACATAGGGCTTTTCCATATGATTTTATGATGTTATTTCGAATTTTGTAAACTAGTGACAAATCTACCTAACCACCAAGTTTCATGACGATTAGACATGGTCTACCCTTATATGTCTTTCAAGAAATCATGCCTTTGATGACGTCATTATGACCTCAGAAATTTTTCGCATTTATATAAAAGAATGTACGAGCTAACAAAGCTATTACAAAAAGAATTTTGAATTTAACATATGTTCTGTTGATGAGATATGGTTTTAAGAATCTTTAATGTTAAAACTTTGAAATTACTATAAAAATCATATGATGACGTCATTATGACGTCACCTCAATTTTTATTTATAACGTACTTGTCTAGCAACATACCAGGTTTGAATGCAATTGGACTTACGGTTCTCTTGATATGGGTCTTGAAAAATGCGCCTTTAAGATGACATCACGTGACACATAATGACGTCATCATGATGTCACTTTTCGGCACACAATTTCAGATTAGGGTCTATGTTTGTATTAAGTTTGAATAAGATCTGATGTTGTTTAGTGACTAAAGTGCCGTAGACAAAATTCGTGTTTAAGAAGAAACCAAAAAAGTGGGTATTGTGTAGTTTAGGATTTGTGTATTAATTGTGTTCATGTTAGCTCCTGGAGTATTTGATTATTCCAAAAGCCTTTTTTGTCACTAAAGTAGACTTCTCTGAATCCCAATGACACGTGCTTTTGTGATTTGGAAAGGTTTTTTAAGGCGGAAAATATGATTTTCCACCCGTTGTGTCATGTTTTGGCTCGGTCAATTTCGAACCAGCTCCTACTCTCCCACCAGTTATATATCCGTGTGAAGCTGGGTATTGTGCAATCATGTGTTTTTGACCTCTGAGCTAACGATTTCATTCAAAAAAAAACCTGGAGATGTTCTTGGACGTGGCCCTTTGTTCTGAATGTGGCAAAACGAACAATTTTCAAGTAGATTGTGTTCATGCCTGGGCGAAAGTGTACTAAACTACACAATCGCGCGAACAGAACAAAAACCAAGGCTTTGCTGCTGTAGGGGAAAAGCCGAAAATTTTGCGTCTGTTGTAAACATACGCATGGCTTTTCCGTTTTAGTTTTTTCTTTAACATAAATTATCAGAAGGTCTATGTCTTTGCTATGTTTAAGATCTGAGATTATTTTATGATTCACATTTCGTACTCCATACTTGACCTTTAAGTTCATGTTACATGACAGGTGATGACGTCATCATGACGTCACGTTTCGGCTTACATTTTCAGCTTAGGGTCTCTGTTTGTGTTAAGCCTGATTAAGATCTGATGTTGTTTAGTGACCAAAGTGTCCCGTACAAAATTCGTGTACAAAGTCTATGGGATTTGGGATATAACTAAAATAATCATAGAAAATCAGCCGATGACGTCATCATGACGTCACCTCGGATTTAACATGCTAGTAGCACTATCTACCTACCCACTAATTTTTATGACGATCGTCCCTACCCTTATATGTGTTTCAAAAAAGCATATTTTTGATGTCGTCATGATGACGTCACACATTTTTCACATTTATGTGAAAGAATATAGGAGCTAACAAAGCTATTACAAAAAGAATTTTGAATTTAGCATGTTCTGTTGATGAGATATGGCTTTAAGAAACTTTGAAGTTCAAAAACTTTAATATTACTGTAAAATCGTATGATGACGTCATCATGACGTTACCTCAATTTTCATCTATAACACGAGCTACCATACCAACATACCTGGTTTGAAGGCAATCGGACGTACCGTTCTCTAGATATGGGCCCTTCCAAAATGCACCTTTAAGATGACGTCACATGACACGTGATGACGTCATCATGACGTCACGTTTTGGCATACATTTTCAGCTTAGGGTCCCTGTTTGTGTTAAGTTTGATTAAGATCTGATGTTGTTTAGTGACCAAAGTGTCCCGTACAAAATTCGTGTACAAAGTCTATGGGATTTGGGATAGAACTAAAAATTCATAGAAAATCAGCCGATGACGTCATCATGACGTCACCTCGGATTTAACATCCTAGTAGCATTATCTACCTGCACACTAATTTTTATGACGATCGTCCCTACCCTTATATGTGTTTCAAAAAAGCATATTTTTGATGACGTCATGATGACGTTACACATTTTTCACATTTATGTGAAAGAATATAGGAGCTAACAAAGCTATTACAAAAAGAATTTTGAATTTAGCGTGTTCTGTTGATGAGATATGGCTTTAGGAAACTTTGAAGTTCAAAAACTTTAATATTACTGTAAAACTGTATGATGACGTCATCATGACGTCACCTTAATTTTCATCTATAACACGAGCTACCATACCAACATACCAGGTTTGAAGGCAATCGGACCTACCGTTCTCTAGATATAGGCTCTTGAAAAATGCACATTTAAGATGACGTCACATGACACGTGATGACGTCATCATGACGTCACGTTTCGGCTTACATTTTCAGCTTAGGGTCTATGTTTGTGTTAAGTCTGATTAAGATCCGAGGTTGTTTAGTGACCAAAGTGCCACTTACAAAATTCGTGTACAAAGTCTATGGGATTTGGGATAGAACTAAAAAATTCACAGAAAATCAGCCGATGACGTCATCATGACGCCACCTCGGATTTTACATGCTAGTAGCACTATCTACCTACCCCCCCTAATTTGTATGACAATCGGACGTACCCTTATATGTGTTTCAAAAAAGCACATTTTTGATGACGTCATGATGACGTCACACATTTTTCAAATGTATGTGAAAGAATATAGGAGCTAACAAAGGTATTACAAAAAGAATTTTGAATTTAACATGTTCTGTTGGTGAGATATGGCTTTAAGAAACTTTGAAGTTCAAAAAATTTAATACTACTGTAAAATCGTATGATGACGTCATCATGACGTCACCTTAATTTTCATCTATAACACGAGCTACCATACCAACATACCAGGTTTGAAGGCAATCGGACCTACCGTTCTCTAGATATAGGCTCTTGAAAAATGCACATTTAAGATGACGTCACATGACACGTGATGACGTCATCATGACGTCACGTTTCGGCTTACATTTTCAGCTTAGGGTCTATGTTTGTGTTAAGTCTGATTAAGATCCGAGGTTGTTTAGTGACCAAAGTGCCACTTACAAAATTCGTGTACAAAGTCCATGGGATTTGGGATAGAACTAAAAAATTCACAGAAAATCAGCCGATGACGTCATCATGACGTCACCTCGGATTTTACATGCTATTAGCACTATCTACCTACCCACTAATTTTTATGACGATCGGACGTACCCTTATGTGTGTTTCAGAAATGCACATTTTTGATGACGTCATGATGACGTCACACATTTTTCAAATGTATGTGAAAGAATATAGGAGCTAACAAAGCTATTACAAAAAGAGTTTTGAATTTAGCATGTTCTGTTGGTGAGATATGGCTTTAAGAAACTTTGAAGTTGAAAAACTTTAATATTACTGTAAAATCGTATGATGACGTCATCATGACGTCACCTTAATTTTCATCTATAACACGAGCTCCCATAACATACCAGGTTTGAAGGCAATCGGACCTACCGTTCTCTAGATATAGGCCCTTGAAAAATGCACATTTGAGATGACGTCACATGACACGTGATGACGTCATCATGACGTCACGTTTCGGCTTACATTTTCAGCTGAGGGTCTATGTTTGTGTTAAGTCTGATTAAGATCCGAGGTTGTTTATTGACCAAAGTGCCACTTACAAAATTCGTGTACAAAGTCTATGGGATTTGGGATAGAACTAAAAAATGCACAGAAAATCAGCCGATGACGTCATCATGACGTCACCTCGGATTTTACATGCTAGTAGCACTATCTACCTACCCACTAATTTTTATGACGATCGGACGTACCCTTATGTGTGTTTCAGAAATGCACATTTTTGATGACGTCATGATGACGTCACACATTTTTCACATTTATGTGAAAGAATATAGGAGCTAACAAAGCTATTACAAAAAGAATTTTGAATTTAGCATGTTCTGTTGATGAGATATGGCTTTAAGAAACTTTGAATTTCAAAAACTTAAAAATTACTATAAAATCGTATGATGACGTCATCTTGACGTCACCTCAAATTTCATCTATAACACGAGCTAGCCTACCAACATATCAGGTTTGAAGGAAATCGGACCTACCGTTCTCTAGATATGGGCCCTTGAAAAACGCACATTTAAGATGACGTCACGTGACACGTGATGACGTCATCATGACGTCACTCTTCGACATACTATTTCAGCTTAGGGTCTATGTTTGAGGTAAGTTTGGTTAAGATCTGAAGTTTTTTAAGACCTAAAGTGCCGCGGAGAAAATTCGTGTACAAAGTCTATGGGCTTTTGGTCAGAACTAAAAGAAGAAGAAGAAGAAGAAAAAAAAAAAAAATCAGAACAAAAACAAAGCCTTTTCCGAAGGATTTCGGAAAAGCCAAAAAAATCAGAACAAAAACAAAGCCTTTTCCGAAGGATTTCGGAAAAGCCAAAAAAAAAAAAAAAAAAAAAAAGAAAAAAAAATAGAGCCAATGGGAGGTGTTTGTGGACAAACACAGGGCTGTTTCGTTTTTTTTTTTTTATTTTTTGGATGTGAAATGAGAATACAATAATTTAAGTTTGTCAAACAATCGCGCTGCTGCCAGTTTTCTTTGTTAGACTTTGAAAATAATTAAAGTTGTTTGTAATAGTCACTTGTGATGACGTCATCATAACGTAATGTACATCTGTAAACTTGCTGACCTACCTAGATATTACATTTAAAATAATCGAACTTGTACTTTTGTAGATATACAATGTATGGCTTTAAAAACTGCCCCTTTAAGATAACGTGACGTGACATGTGATGACGTCATCATAACGTCACGTCAATTTTCATCTATAAACCTGCTTGCCTACCCGACTATATATTACATTTCAAATAAATCGGACCTGTACTTTTGAAGATATATGGCTTTGAGAAAAATGCCCCTTTAAGATAATGACACGAAACGAGTGATGACGTAATCATGACATCAATAATTTTGTTATTTAAAATACCTACTGGGCTACCTAGATATTACTTTTGAACTTAATCGGACTTGTACTTTTGTTTATATATGGCTTCAAAAACTGCACCTTTAAGATGACGTCATGTGACATGTGATGACATCATAATAATGTCATGTCAATTTTGATCTATAAACCTATTGGGCTACCTAGATATTACTTTTCAACTTAATCGGACATGTACTTCTTAATATATATGGCTTCAAAAACTGCCCCTTTAAGATGACGTCACGTAACATGTGATGACGTCATCATAACGTCATGTCAATTTCCATCTATAACACCCGGTGGCATACCTAGATATTACGTTTCAACTTAATCGGACTTGTACTTTTGTAGATATATGGCTTCGAAAAAATGCCCCTTTAAGATGGCGTCACGTGACATGTGATGACATCATCATGACGTAAAAGTTCGCCACACGTTGTGAGCAGTTGGGGTAAGTTTCTGCCAAGTTTAAAAGTAGCCAAAGTGGCCAGTAAGAAAGAAAACGTTTACAAATGCTAAGGGCAATAATCTAGCGAGTGCCCCTTTAAGATGACACCACGTGACATGTTATGACTTGATCATAACGTCATGTCAATGTTCATCTATAACACCCGGTGGCATACCTAGATATTACGTTCCAACTTAATCGGACTTGTACTTTTGTAGATATATGGCTTCGAAAAATGCCCCTTTAAGATGACGTCACGTGACATGTGATGACGTCATCATGACGTAAAGGTTCGGCACACATTGTGAGCAGTTGGGGTAAGTGTCTGCCAAGTTTAAAAGTAGCCAATGTGGCCGGTAAGAAAGTAAACGTTTACAAATGCTATGGGCAATATTCTATCGACTTGAAAAAAGAATTTTTTTATGACGTCATCATGACGTCACACAATTTTCGCCTTTTAGGGCATATCTTTGAGACATACCAAAGCTATAACAAAAAGAATTTTGAAAATATCTTGTTTTGTTCGCTAGATATAGTGAAAAGAATGTTACGATTATAAAACTTCAAGAATTCAGCGACTTGAAAAAAGACTAGAAATCAACCCCTTTTATAAACAGCAAGCTCATAATAGCCATGGTTATCAGCCCGTCCCACAATTCCTTTGTGTTATATTGAATTTGGTCTAAATTTTGAAATGGCTGTTATTTCTTACTTGAGTGAGCCACGATCATGAAATTTTGGAATTGGGTACAGCAAAATTCAATATATACATTTTTGTAATCAGATTGACCCTTACATGCGTTAAAAAAAAAAGCATTTTTGATGACGTCATCATGACGTCACACAATTTTCGCTTTTTAAGGCATATCTTTGAGACATACCAAAGCTATAAGAAAAATAATTTTTAAAATATCTTGTTTTGTTCGCTAGATATAATTTAATGAATGTTACGATTTTCAAAATTCAAAAATTCATAAAAAATCACGTGATGACGTCACCATGACGTAAAAGATCGGCATGCATCCTGAGCAGTTGGTCTAAGTGTCTGTTAAGTTTAAAGGCAATCGGCTGCATAAAAGTAGCCAAAGTGCCTGGCAGAACGAAAACGTGTACAAAGTCTATGGGCAAAAAGTCTGAAAAAGAAAAAAAAAAAAAAACTAGAGGCATGAGGTTGGTGTTTGTGGACAAACACAGGGCTGTTTCGTTTTTGGTTTTTTAGTTTGGATGTGAAATGTGAATACAATAATTTAAGTTTGTCAAACAATCGCGCTGCTGCCAGTTTTCTTTATTAATTTTGAAATTAATTAAAGTTGTTTGTAGTAGTAACATGTGATGACGTCATCATAACGTCACATAAATTTTCATCTATAAACTTGCTGACCTACCTAGATATAACTTTTCAACTTAATCGGACTTGTACTTTTGTTTATATATGGCTTCAAAAACTGCCCCTTTAAGATGACGTCACGTGACATGTGATGACGTCACAAGTGATGACGTCATCATAACGTCATGTCAATTTGCATTTATAAAACTACTTGGATACCTAGATATTACATTTTAACTTAATCGAACTTGTACTTTTGTAGATATATGGCTTTGAAAAATGCCCCTTTAAGATGACGTCACGTGACATGTGATGACGTCATTATGACGTAAAAGTTCGGCACACATTGTGAGCAGTTGGGGTAAGTGTCTGCCAAGTTTAAAATTAGCCAAAGTGGCCGGTAAGAAAGAAAAAGTTTACAAATGCTATGGGCAATATTCTAGCGACTTGAAAAAAAGAATTTTTTGATGACGTCATCATGACGTCACACAATTTTCGCTTTTTAGGGCATATCTTTGAGACATACCAAAGCTATAACAAAAAGAATTTTGAAAATTTCTTGTTTAGTTCGCTAGATATATTGAAAAGAATGTTACGATTTACACAATTTAAAAATTCAGCGACTTGAACAAAGACTACAAATCAACCTTTTTATAAACAGCATGCACATTATTTAAGCCATGGTTATCTGCCCTTCCCAGAATTCCTTTGTGTTATATTGAATTTGGTCTAAATTTTCAAATGGCTGTTATTTCTTACTTGAGTGAGCCACGATCATGAAATTTTTGAATTAGAGAGAGGAAAATTCAATGTATACATTTTTGTAATCGGATTGACCCTTACATGCGTTTAAAAAAAAAAACAATTGATGACATCATCATGACGTCACACATTTTCTCCCTTTTAGGGGATATCTTTGAGACATACCAAAGCTATAACAAAAAGAATTTTGAAAATCTATTGTTTTGTTCTCTAGATATATTGAAAAAAATGTTACGATTTAAAATTTTAAAAATTCATAAAAAGTCACGTAATGACGTCATCATGACCTCATTTTAGATTTTGCATTCTAGTGACAGTATCTACCTACCCACCACTTTGCATGACGATCGGACCTATCCTTATATGTGTTTAAAAAAATCACATTTTTGATGACGTCATCATGACGTCACACATTTTTTCCCTTTTAGGGCATATCTTTGAGACATACCAAAGCTACACAAAAAGAATTTTGAAAATATCTTGTTTTGTTTGCTAGATATATTGAAAAGAATGTTACGATTTTAAAACTTCAAAAATTCAGCGACTTGAAAAAAGACTAGGAATCAACCCCTTTTATAAACAGCAAGCACATTTAAGCCATGGTTATCTGCCCTTCCCAGAATTCCTTTGTGTTATATTGAATTTGGTCCAAATTTTGAAATGGTTGTTATTTCTTACTTGAGTGAGCCACGATCATGAAATTTTGGAATTACGTACAGCAAAATTCAATGTATACATTTTTGTAATCAGATTGACCCTTACATGCGTTTAAAAAAAAAACTTTTTTGATGACGTCATCATGACCTCAAACAATTTTCGCCTTTTAGGGCATATCTTTGAGACATACCAAAGCTATAACAAAAATAATTTTCAAAATATCTTGTTGTTTTCGTTAGATATATTGAAAAGAATGTTACGATTTTCAAAATTCAAAAATTCATAAAAAATCACGTGATGACGTCATCATTACGTAAAAGTTCGGCAGACATTCTGAGCAGTTGGTCTAAGTGTCTGCCAAGATTAAAGCCAATCGGCTGCTTAAAAGTGGCCAAAATGCCGGTTAGAAAGAAAACGTGCACAAATGCTATGGGCATTTGGGCTGAAAAAGAAAAAAAAAAAGAAACTAGAGCCAATAGTGTTTGTGGACAAACACAGGGCTGTTTCGGTTTTGTTGTGGTAGTTTGATTGTGAATTTTATAAATTTATAAATTAACAGAAAATCAACCAATGAAGTCACTCTGGCTTTTGCATGCTAGTAACAATACCTACGTATCCACCAATTTTCATGACGATGGTACCTACCCTTATACGTGTTTCAAAAAAGCACATTTTTTGATGACGTCATCATGACGTGTCGCATTTTTCACATTTATATGTATGTATCTATGACCTAACAAAGCTATTGTAAAAAGAATTTTGAAATTAATTTGTTCCGTTGATGAGATATGGCTGAAAGGTCCAAATACTTAAACATTATAGCAAACCCCAAAAAATAATAACTAGATAGCACATTTTAGCTTATTTGCACTTGCACTTCTGTAGATATATGGATTCAAATAAATGCACCTGCAGCTTTAAGATGAGGGGTCACGTGACATGTGATGACGTCATAATAATGTCTGTCAATTTAAATTTATAAACCTGCTGGCCTACAATGATATAACATTTCAACTCAATCAGACTTGTACTTTTGTAGATATATGGATTTGAAAAATGCACCTGCCCCTTTAAGATGAGTGGTCACGTGACAACTGATGTCATTATAACGTCATGTCAATTTTCGTCAATAAACCTGCTGGCCTACTTAGATATTACATTTCAACTTAATCGAGCTTCTACTTTTGTAGATATATGGCTTCAAAAACTGCCCCTTTAAGATGACGTCACGTGACATGTGATGACATCATGATAATGTCATGTCAATTTTCAGCTATAAACCTACTGGGCTACCTAGATATTACTTTTCAACTTAATCGAACTTGTACTTTTGTAGATATATGGCTTCAAAAACTGCCCCTTTAAGATGACGTCACGTGACATGTGATGAAGTCATCATAATGTCATGTCAATTTTCATCTATGAACCTGCAGATCTGCCTGGATATTACATTTCAACTTAATCGAACTTGTACTTTTGTTTATATGTGGCTTCAAAAACTGCCCCTTTAAGATGACGTCAGGTGACATGTGATGAAGTCATCATAACGTCATGTCAATTTTCATATATAAACCTGCTGGCCTACTTAGATATTACATTTCAACTTAATCGAGCTTGTACTTTTGTAGATATGGCTTCAAAAACTGCCCCTTTAAGATGACGTCACGTGACATGTGATGACATCATGATAATGTCATGTCAATTTTCAGCTATAAACCTACTGGGCTACCTAGATATTACTTTTCAACTTAATCAAACTTGTAATTTTGTTTATATATGGCTTCAAAAACTGCCCCTTTAAGATGACGTCACGTGACATGTGATGACATCATCATAACGTCAATTCAATTTTTATCTATAAACCTACTGGGCTACCTAGATATTACTTTTCAACTTAATCGGACTTGTGCTTTTGTAGACATATGGCTTCAAAAACTGCCCCTTTAAGATGACGTCACGTGACATGTGATGACATCAATCATGATAATGTCATGTCAATTTTCAGCTATAAACCTACTGGGCTACCTAGATATTACTTTTCAACTTAATCGAATTTGTACTTTTGTAGATATATGGCTTCAAAAACTGCCCCTTTAAGATGACGTCACGTGGCATGTCATGACGTCATCAAGAGGTAAAAGTTCGGCACACATTGTGAGCAGTTAGTCTAAGTGTCTGCCAAGTTTAAAAGTACCCAAAGTGCCGGTAAGAAAGAAAACGTGTACAAATGCTATAGGCAATAATCTAGCGAGTGTCCCTTTAAGATGACACCACGTGACATGTTATGACTTGATCATAACGTCATGTCAATTTTCATCTATAACACCAGGTGGCATACCTTACGTTCCAACTGAATCGGACTTGTACTTTTGTAGATATATGGCTTCGAAAAATGCCCCTTTAAGATGACGTCACGTGACATGTGATGACGTCATCAGGACGTAAAAGTTCGGCACACATTGTGAGCAGTTGGGGTAAGTGTCTGCCAAGTTTAAAAGTAGCCAATGTGGCCGGTAAGAAAGTAAACGTTTACAAATGCTATGGGCAATATTCTATCGACTTGAAAAAATAATTTTTTTATGACGTCATCATGACGTCACACAATTTTCGCTTTTTAGGGCATATCTTTGAGACATACCAAAGCTATAACAAAAAGAATTTTGAAAATATCTTGTTTTGTTCGCTAGATATAGTGAAAAGAATGTTACGATTATAATACTTCAAGATTCAGCGACTTGAAAAAAGACTACAAATCAACCCTTTTTATAAACAGCATGCACATTTAAGCCATGGTTATCAGCCCTTCCCAGAATTCCTTTGTGTTATATTGAATTTGGTCTACATTTTGAAATGGCTCCTATTTCTTACTTGAGTGAGCCACGATCACGAAATTTTGGAATTAGGTACAGGAAAATTCAATGTATACATTTTTGTAATCAGATTGACCCTTACATGCGTTTTAAAAAAAAAATATTGTTGATGACGTCATCATGACGTCACACAATTTTCGCCATTTAGGGCATATCTTTGAGACATACCAAAGCTGTAACAAAAATAATTTTGAAAATATCTTGTTTTGTTCGCTAGATATATTGAAAAGAATGTTACGATTTTAATACTTCAAAAATTCAGCGACTTGAAAAAAGACTAGAAATCAACCCCTTTTATAAACACCAAGCTCATAATAGCCATGGTTATCAGCCCGTCCCAGAATTCCTTTGTGTTATATTGAATTTGGTCTAAATTTTGAAATGGCTGTTATTTCTTACTTGAGTGAGCCACGATCATGAAATTTTGGAATTGGGTACAGCAAAATTCAATATATACATTTTTGTAATCAGATTGACCCTTACATGCGTAAAAAAAAAAAAGCATTTTTGATGACGTCATCATGACGTCACACAATTTTCGCTTTTTAAGGCATATCTTTGAGACATACCAAAGCTATAACAAAAATAATTTTTAAAATATCTTGTTTTGTTCGCTAGATATAATTTAATGAATGTTACGATTTTCAAAATTCAAAAATTCATAAAAAATCACGTGATGACGTCATCATGACGTAAAAGTTCGGCATGCATTCTGAGCAGTTGGTCTAAGTGTCTGTTAAGTTTAAAGGCAATCGGCTGCATAAAAGTAGCCAAAGTGCCTGGCAGAAAGAAATCGTGTACAAATGCTATGGGCAAAAGTCTGAAAAAGAAGAAAAAAAAACTAGACATGTTATGTGTTTGTCCCGTGGACAAACACAGGGCTGTTTCGTGTTTTTTTTATTGTGTTAGTTAGTCAAATGTTTATACAATAATTAACGTTATTGGATGTGTGAAGGATTGGTTTAAAGAAAGAAATCGAGTACAAATGTTATGGGGAATAGTGTAGCGAATGCCCCTTTAAAATGACATCACGTGACATGTGATCACTTCATAACGTCAAGTCAATGTTCACCTATAACACCCGGTGGCATACCTAGATACATGTTTCAACTTAATCGGACTTGTACTTTTGTAGATATATGGCTTTGAAAAATGCCTCTTTAAGATGACGTCACGTGACATGTGATGATGTCATCATGACGTAAAAGTTCGACACACATTCTGAGCAGTTGGTCTAAGTGTCTGCCAATTTGAAAAGTACCCAAAGTGCCAATAAGAAAAAAGTGTACAAATGCTATGGGCAATAGTCTAGCGAATGCTCCTTTAAGATGACATCACGTGACATGTGATGTCATCATAACGTTATGTCAACTTTCATCTATAACACACCGTGTAGCATACTTAGATATTACGTTTCAACTTAATCGGACTTGTACTTTTGTAGATACACAATGTATGGCTACGAAAAATGCCCCTTTAAGATGACGTCAAGTTGACATGTGATGACGTCATCATGACATAAAAGTTCGACACATTCTGAGCAGTTGGTCTAAGTGTCTGCCAATTTTAAAAGTACCCAAAGTGCCAGTAAGAAAAAAACATGTACAAATGCAATAGTCTAGCGAATGCCCCTTTAAGATGACATCACGTGACAGTGATGACATCATGATAATGTCATGTCAATTTCCATCTATAAACCTACTGGCCTACCTAGATATTACGTTTCAACTTAATTGAACTTGTACTTTTGTTGATATATGGCTTCCAAAACTGCCCCTTTAAGATGACGTCACGTGACATGTGATGACGTCGTCCTATTGTCATGTTTATTTTCATCTATGAACCTGCAGACCTACCTGGATATTACATTTCAACTTAATCGAAATTGTACTTTTGTAGATATATGGCTTCAAAACTGCCCCTTTAAGATGACGTCACGTGACATGTGATGACATCAATCATGATAATGTCATGTCAATTTTCAGCTATAAACCTACTGGGCTACCTAGATATTACTTTTCAACTTAATCGAACTTGTACTTTTGTAGATATATAGCTTCAAAAACTGCCCCTTTAAGATGACGTCACGTGGCATGTGATGACGTCATCATGTATGTCTGTAATTCAAAAGGAATGTTATAAGACGCCTGATTGTTTCTGTGCTTTTCACTGAATGCACTTGTTAAATACACAACTTTTTCTCTTCAACATTTTGTTTTCAGGCTTGTATTGGAGTAACTTGCCTCTCAAATTTGAATCTTTATTAATATTATGTGATATGTTCTTGATAAAAATGCATGTTGACATTGTGGCACGTAGGAAGCAATAAAAAGAATTCTTTGAAAACAAGACCTTTGAATGAAGAGAGTTATTTAATGAAGTCTTACTGGTATATTTTTATTACAGTATATAATTGAAAGAAAATACGGTCTTATTAACCCTAACAGTCCTGAATTCTCCAATTTTAATATGATTTTCCACACACCCTAGGGAGGTACAGTTAAATGCAAAGAAAGTCCGACATAATCTTGCTGGTCAAAAGTTTCTCTGCCACAATTGACAAACCTGTCAACTGTTTAGCGCAAGAGGGCGGTAGTACTTTAAAAAAATACTCCTCTGGTTGTGTTTAGTGAATTGTAGAGGGCAGCATACGAGTTTACTGGTAAAAATTCATTCACGGATTTTGTCCGGTGGCGCCTAGCACTGTATACCAAACTTAACTAACAATTTAAGGCAAACACACACATAGAGCGGTGGGTGAGAGCGAAGCATACCCCCTGTAGTGTTTGAAGACGGAAAACCAGTAATTAACGCAACACACCTTAAAGAATGGACGGCTGAAACAAACTATATTTGAGCAGTAGAAAATCACAGAACGCATTTGTTTTAATACATTGGGAATTATAAACTGGAAATTAAATGTAAGGTAATCCAAATGACGATTGAGACAACATTTACTTGAGTGGAACAAAATACAATAATTATTTTTGAAAATTATGTTAAATCCTCCCAAATCACAGAACGCAAAACTTGTTTACCTATGACCTAAAAAACATATTTCAAAAAGAATTACAATAAGAATTTGGAAAGAATGTTATAAGACGCCTGATTGTTTCTGTGCTTTTCACTGAATGCACTTGTTAAATACACAACTTTTTCTCTTCAACATTTTGCTTTCAGGCTTGTATTGGAGTAACTTGCCTCTCAAATTTGAATCTTTATTAATATTATGTGATATGTTCTTGATAAAAATGCATGTTGACATTGTGGCACGTAAGAAGCAATAAAAATAATTCTTTGAAAACAAGACCTTTGAATGAAGAAAGTTATTTAATGAAGTCTTACTGGTATATTTTTATTACAGTATATAATTAAAAGAAAATACGGTCTTATTAACCCTAACAGTCCTGAATTCTCAAATTTTAATATGATTTTCCACACACCCTAGGGAGGTACAGTTAAATGCAAGGAAAGTTCGACATAATCTTGCTGGTCAAACGTTTCTCTGCCACAATTGACAAACCTGTCAACTTTTTAGCGCAAGAGGGCGGTAGTACTTAAAAAAATACTCCTCTGGTTGTGTTTACGAGTTTACTGGTAAAAATTCATTCACGGATTTTGTCCGGTGGCGCCTGGCACTGTATACCAAACTTAACTAACAATTTAAGGCAAGCACACACATAGAGCGGTGGGTGGGAGCCCCTGTAGGTTTTGAAGACGGAAAACCAGTAATTAACGCAACACACCTTAAAGAATGGACGGCTGAAACAAACTATATTTGAGCAGTAGAAAATCACAGAACCCATTTGTTTTAATACATTGGGAATTATAAACTGGAAATTAAATGTAAGGTAATCCAAATGACGATTGAGACAACATTTACTTGAGTGGAACAAAATACAATAATTATTTTTGAAAATTATGTTAAATCCTCCCAAATCACAGAACGCAAAACTTGTTTACCTATGACCTAAAAAACATATTTCAAAAAGAATTACAATAAGAATTTGGAAAGAATGTTATAAGACGCCTGATTGTTTCTGTGCTTTTCACTGAATGCACTTGTTAAATACACAACTTTTTCTCTTCAACATTTTGTTTTCAGGCTTGTATTGGAGTAACTTGCCTCTCAAATTTGAATCTTTATTAATATTATGTGATATGTTCTTGATAAAAATGCATGTTGACATTGTGGCACGTAAGAAGCAATAAAAATAATTCTTTGAAAACAAGACCTTTGAATGAAGAAAGTTATTTAATGAAGTCTTACTGGTATATTTTTATTACAGTATATAATTAAAAGAAAATACGGTCTTATTAACCCTAACAGTCCTGAATTCTCCAATTTTAATATGATTTTCCACACACCCTAGGGAGGTACAGTTAAATGCAAGGAAAGTTCGACATAATCTTGCTGGTCAAAAGTTTCTCTGCCACAATTGACAAACCTGTCAACTTTTTAGCGCAAGAGGGCGGTAGTACTTTAAAAAAATACTCCTCTGGTTGGGTTTAGTGAATTGTAGAGGGCAGCATACGAGTTTACTGGTAAAAATTAGTTCACGGATTTTGTCCGGTGCCGCCTAGCATGCACTGTATACCAAACTTAACTAACAATTTAAGGCAAACACACACATAGAGCGGTGGGTGGGACCGAAGCATACCCCCTGTAGTGTTTGAAGACGAAAAACCAGTAATTAACGCAACACACCTTAAAGATTGGACGGCTGAAACAAACTTGATTTGAGCAGTAGAAAATCACAGAACGCATTTTGTTTAATACATTGGGAATTATAAACTGGAAATTAAATGTAAGGTAATCCAAATGACGATTGAGATACAATTTACTTGAGTAGAACAAAACACAACAATTATTTTTGAAAATTATGTTAAATCCTCTTAAATCACAGAACGTAAAACTTGTTTACCTATGACCTAAAAAACATATTTCAAAAAGAATTACAATAAGAATTTGGAAAGAATGTTATAAGGCGCCTGATTGTTTGTGCTTTTCACTGAATGCACTTGTTAAATACACAACTTTTTCTCTTCAACATTTTGTTTTCAGCCTTGTATTGGAGTAACTTGCCTCTCAAATTTGAATCTTTATTAATATTATGTGATATGTTCTTGATAAAAATGCATGTTGACATTGTGGCACGTAGGAAGCAATAAGAAGAATTCTTTGAAAACAAGACCTTTGAATGAAGAGAGTTATTTAATGAAGTCTTACTGGTACATTTTTATTACAGTATATAATTGAAAGAAAATACGGTCTTATGAACCCGAATAGTCCTGAATTCTCCAATTTTATTATGATTTTCCACACACCCTAGGGAGGTACAGTTAAATGCAAGGAAAGTTCGACATAATCTTGCTGGTCAAAAGTTTCTCTGCCACAATTGACAAACCTTTCAACTTTTTAGCGCAAGAGGGCGGTAGTACTTTAAAAAATACTCCTCTGGTTGTGTTCAGTGAATTGTAGAGTAGTAGTAGTAGTAGTGAGAGATGGCGCATATGACACACACAAAAGTGTCCTTTGCGCCAGAATTGTAGAGGGCAGCATACGAGTTTAATGGTAAAAATTCATTCACGGATTTTGTCCGGTGCCGCCTAGCACTGTATACCAAACTTAACTAACAATTTAAGGCAAACACACACATAGAGCGGTGGGTGAAAGCAAAGCATACCCCCTGTAGTGTTTAAAGAAGGAAAACCAGTAATTAACGCAACACACCTTCAAGAATAGACGGCTAAAACAAACTTTATTTGAGCAGTAGAAAATCACAGAACGCATTTTTGTTAATACATTGGAATTTATAAACTGGAAATTGAAAGTAAGGTAATCCAAATGACGATTGAGACAAAATTTACTTGAGTGGAACAAAATACAACTATTTTTGAAAATTATGTTAAATCCTCCCAAATCACAGAACGTAAAACTTGTTTACCTATGACCTAAAAAACCTATTTCAAAAAGAATTACAATAAGAATTTCGAAATTAGCATGTTCAGTAGATAAGATAGGCCCTATAGCTTAAAGATTCAAAAGTAAAAAAATTACTATAAAATCATATGATGACGTCACCATAACGTCGCATCAATTTTCATATATAACACATGCCGGCCTACAAGTATTCCAGATACAAAATTGTTTAAGATAATCCTACTGGGCTACCTAGATATTACTTTTCAACTTAATCTGACTTCTACTTCGGTAAAAATATGCTTCGAAAAATGCCCCTTTCAGATGACGTCACGTGACATGTGATGACGTCATCGTGACGTAAAAGTTCGGCACACATTGTGAGCAGTTGGGGTAAGTGTCTGCCAAGTTTAAAAGTAGCCAAAGTGGCCGGTAAGAAAGAAAACGTTTACAAATGCTATGTGCAATATTCTAGCGACTTGAAAAAAGAATTTTTTTTATGACGTCATCATGACGTCACACAATTTGCGCTTTTTATGGCATATCTTTGAGACATACCAAAGCTATAACAAAAATAATTTTGAAAATATCTTGTTTTGTTCGCTAGATATATTGAAAAGAATGTTACGATTCCAAAAATTTAACAATTCAGCGACTTGAAAAAAGACTACAAATCAACCCTTTTTATAAACAGCATGCTCATTTAAGCCATGGTTATCCGCCCTTCCCAGAATTCCTTTGTGTTATATTGAATTTGGTCTAAATTTTGAAATGGCTGTCATTTCTTACTTGAGTGAGCCACGATCACGAAATTTTGGAATTAGGTACAGGAAAATTCAATGTATACATTTTTGTAATCGGATTGACCCTTACATGCGTTTAAAAAAAAAAATATTGCTGATGACGTCATCATGACGTCACACAATTTTCGCCATTTAGGGCATATCTTTGAGACATACCAAAGCTGTAACAAAAATAATTTTGAAAATATCTTGTTTTGTTCGCTAGATATATTGAAAAGAATGTTACGATTTTAAAACTTCAAAAATTCAGCGACTTGAAAAAAGACTAGAAATCAACCCCTTTTATAAACAGCAAGCTCATAATAGCCATGGTTATTGTATTATCCTTGTATGGACAACTTTATGGGGTGATAAACTAAAATAAACAAACTGGAGGCAAATTGTAAACTTCTGCTGCAGTGTAACTTTCACTGTCCATATATTGTGTGAGCCAACTTTACATGTGCTTTTTCCCATGATGCACCTGTGGGTGTTACAAACAATCTTGCACTCAGGCCATTACATCCCTCCTCAAGTTGAATTGAAAACCAACACATCAAATTCAAAATGTCAACAATTTAAAGAGTAGCCATAAACAAAGTTCAATGAAGTTCTGGTTTTTTCCTGTTGTGACTTTGAAAACTAGCATTTCTTATTGGAAAGTGTTAAACAATTAATCAACAATTAAACGGTAATCTCGAACGGACAAAGTTCAATGTTAAGTTTCAGGTTTTTTTCCTTTCTTCTGTTTTGTCTTTGTCTAACGTTACACACAGTTATTTGTAGATCAGTCTATTTGACCACAAAGTCCTCGAGATATTTCGGGGGTTTGCGAATGCGAGTTGGTCGAGTGTGTGTTGGTTGAGTGTCAGTAGGTGTTGGCAAGGTGCGTGGCAATGGAGTAGGTGTCGTTGCTGGACCAGTGGAGGGTTTGTTTGTGTTATCCGGTGTGGTTTGGGTGCTTGGTGGTGTGTGATCTTTCTCCTCTTCATCCTCAATGTAGTCGTGCTGGTAGCTATTGGGGTCCCAAGGGATGCCCTTGAAGCGGGAGGAGTTTCGAGTGATGTTGTGGCCATTTGCAGAGGCGGTGACCATACTGCCTTTCCTAGCGGTGACAGTGTATGGCTGGGGGTCAAATGGGGTGGAGAGTTTGGACGGTTTGTTGTCATGTTTCACGAGAACAGTGTCACCGATCGCGATGTCATTTTGTCGTGCATGCAAGCGAATGTCGGCGTACTGCTTCTGCTTGAATTTTGCTTGTTCATCATTTGCTCGTGCTTGCTGATCTAATGCAGATGGACTATTGAGATCGATCTGTGGGAGTCGTGTGCGTGGCTCACGTCCAAACATTAGTTGATGGGGCGTGACACCAGTGGATGGGTGTGGTGTAGAGCGATACTGCCGAAGGTATTTATGGAGCTCCTGCCTCCAAGATTTGTGTTCGAGGTGGGCAGTACGAACAAGTTTCATTAGCGGCTTGTTGAAAGCCTCAGCCTGCGCGTTGGCCCGTGGCCAGTGAGGCGTGATGCGGCGATGCTTGAAACCGCTGTATTCTGCGAATTTTGTGAAGGCATGCGAATTGAATGGGCTGCCGTTGTCGGTCTTGATTATTTTGCAACAGCCAAATGTTGACAGTATTTTGTCCAAGACAGGAATAACTGTGTTTGCGGACACAGATTTCACAATTTCAACGTTCGGGTATCTGGAGTACTCATCCATGATGACCATGAGGTATTCTCCTGTGGGTAGCGGTCCACAGAAGTCCATGCTCAGATTTTGCCATGCTCCTGGTGGCAAGTCTGACATGCGAAGGGGCTCAAAGGGTCCTGGCTTGCTGTAGACAGATTGGCATGCAAGGCATTTGTGTATTGTCTGTTCGACTTTCTCATTGATTCCAGGAAACCAGACCTTTGATCGTATCATAGCTTTTGTTCGTGCCATGCCTTGGTGACCTTCATGTGCGAGAGAAACTGCCAGGTCGCGTAGTGATTTTGGAATCACAATCTTGTCGTTTCGCAGCAGGATGTTATCAACATGGGATGTAAGTTCATCTTTGCTGCTGCGGTACTGACGAAGTTCGATCATGTTAATGGACGGGTCAGTGATCTTTTCGATCTCGAACCAGCGACCTGTGCATACGAGGTCAATGGCTTTCATCAGGGTAGGATCGCGTGAAGTCGCTGCCTGGATGTCGTTGATGGTCATCGCACGTGGGACTGACGTTGTCGTCACAAAATTGACGTATTGCTCCGCGATCTTCTGTTCACGTGAAGTGTTCTTGGCATTGCCAAGCGGGTGACGTGATAAGTAGTCTGCTGGATTTGCGTGTCCGGGACTGTATTTGACTGTGAGTTTGTAGGGTTGTAGTCGGAGACCCCATCTTTCGATGCGCAGTGGCGGGTGTGGCTTCTGCCAGATGTTCACGAGGGGTTTGTGATCAGTGGTAACTACAAAGTGTGGGGTTCCACGAACATACATGTCATAGTGTTCACACGCCCATACAATAGCAAGGGCCTCGCGTTCTGTTTGACTGTATCGGGATTCGACGGGAGTCAAGGCACGGCTCGCGTAAGCTACAACGCGTCCATCCTGTATCAGTATGGCCCCTAGGCCAACAGGGCTGGCATCCACTGCGACTTCAATGTCTTTGCAGATGTCAAAGTATGCAATGTTTGCGTCTTCAGATAGGGCGTTCTTGAGTGAATTGAAAGCGTCCTGTTGTTCTTGAGACCAAACCCACGCTGTATCTTTTCTAGTGAGTCGTCTCAATGGCTCTGTGATTGTGGCATAGTTTCGGATGAAACGCGAGCTGTAGTTCGTCATTCCGAGAAAACTGCGTATCTCTTGTGCAGTCCTCGGTGGCGGTGTGTTATGTATGGTGTCCACTTTCTCTGGGTCTGGTGACACGCCTTTTGGGCTGAATATGAGACCGAAAAACTTTATAGTGTTTGTGTTGAACTCACATTTGTCCCAATTCACTGTGAGGCCGTGGTCATGGAGACGTGTTAGCGTTGCCTCTAGTGCTGCGTCATGGTCACGTTGTGCGTTGGGACCTGCTCCAAAGCAGATGATATCGTCACTGATGTTTCGGACTCCCTCGACACCGGAGATGAGGTTGCGAATGGTCTCTTGGAAGATTTCACTCGCTGAGGAGATTCCGAAGTTCAAGCGTTTATAGCGATAGAGCCCCATGTGTGTGTGGAACGTAGTAATGTATCGCGAACTTGGTTCGAGCTCAAGTTGGTGGTAGCCCGAACGAAGATCAAGCTTGCTGAAGACCGATGCTCCATTGAGATCATGGATCAGTTCGTTCACTGTTGGTGTGCTGTGTCTTTCGCGTATAATGGCCTTGTTGGGTTCTCGCATGTCAATGCATAGGCGTATCGAGCCGTCCTTCTTAGGGGGTGTTACAATTGGGGACACCCAGGGGGTTGGTTCCCCAAGTACACGTTCGATGATGTCTTGCTGTTCAAGGCGTTTGATCTCAGTTTCCACCTTTGTTCTGAGGTGGAAGGGTGTACGGCGGTTTGTAATTGCCTTGGGTTTCACTGTTTCGTCCACATGAAGTTTCACTTGTGTGTCTTTCAGTTTGCCTATGTCATGGAAAAGCCCAGGATATTTCTCCCGGCACGTGTCTTTGTATGTTGCGGTGTGTACAACGTTAATAAGTTTGAGCTTGGTCGCTGTCTCATAGCCAAGTAGAGAACCGTGGTTGCCTTGCGCAATCAAGAATCGGTGAATCTGTATCAAGGATGCTGTTTCCACTGTCAGTTCACACTCACCAAGTATGTGTATTGGGCTATCCTCTCCGTAAGCATGTACCTTTGACTGTCTGTGACGTTTGATGGGTGGACTACCCACATTTGCGTGTGTACGTTGATCAAGGATGTTCACAGTAGACCCCGTGTCGAGTAAAAGTCTGACCTCTTTGTTGTTCACTTTGACAGGGGCGGTGGGCAGTGACAGCGTGTACAGTGTATGTTTGTCATGCACCATATAGCTGTACTCGTCTTCGCTTGAGTCAGGCTGTTGTGAACTAGAGTTTTGTGCTTTGTCCTCAAGTTCTTGTATGTTATGGATGGCCTTGTCTTTCTTACGTTTGATGCAGGCCCGCTGGAAGTGATTTGGTTTACCACAATAGTTACAAGTCTGCCCCTTCGCTGGGCATGTACCGCTATGGGGATAGCTACCACCACAATAAATACAGAGCTTACCCTGTTGTTGTGCAGCGTTGGGGTTGTGCTGTGTCGAGCGTGTAGGGCCACTGGCTCGGTTTGTATTTCTAGCTTGGGGTTGTTGCCTGTTGATACCGTTGTTATATTTCGGCTTTACTGCATGAACAGTTTCACGCTCCATGGCAGAGGCCTGTGTGTCAGCCATCTCAAGTGTGCGCCCTATGTCAATTATTTGCATGAGGGTCTTGTCCGGTTCTCGAAGAGCTCTGCGGCGTAGTCGGTTTGATGTGCAGTGCTGTATTAGTTGGGTGAGGATTTCCTTGTCGGTAGATGCGAACTCACATGTCTTGGATAGTGTTCGCAATTCTGTAATATATTCATCTAGTGTCTGTCCTTCCTTTTGCTTGCATGATCTGAAGGTGTAGATTTCCATTTGTGTGTTTTTCTTGGGCCGAAAGTACGTATCAAGTACTGTCTTAGCATTGACGTATGTGTTGCTTGTTCCACCTCCAGTGTCTGTCTGTTTCTCTGCCTCGTAGATCTCGTGCACATGTTCACCGGCGTAGTGGAGTAAAAGTGCTCGCTTTCTCTCCTCACTTGATATGTCCATGGCGACAAATAAGTTCTCAAGACGTTTAACCCATTTGTCCCAACGAATGGCAACATTGGTTTTGTCGGTTTCATAGTCAAAAGATGGGAAAGGTGGGAGGTAGTTTGTCATCTTGATCTTAGCGAGAGAAGAAACACTGTTGTATTTGTAAACTTGAATGCGTGTTATCCTTATGCACTTACGTTATACAGTTCAGTTCAGTTCAATTCACCACAAAGTGCAGTCCAAAACTTGCTAAGATTACTCCAAATCGTAGTTGAAAAATCCTATATGGTGGGTGTTAAAAGGCTGTACTCCTCGTCGCCAGTGTATTATCCTTGTATGGACAACTTTATGGGGTGATAAACTAAAATAAACAAACTGGAGGCAAATTGTAAACTTCTGCTGCAGTGTAACTTTCACTGTCCATATATTGTGTGAGCCAACTTTACATGTGCTTTTTCCCATGATGCACCTGTGGGTGTTACAAACAATCTTGCACTCAGGCCATTACAGTTATCAGCCCGTCCCAGAATTCCTTTGTGTTATATTGAATTTGGTCTAAATTTTGAAATGGCTGTTATTTCTTACTTGAGTGAGCCACGATCATGAAATTTTGGAATTGGGTACAGCAAAATTCAATATATACATTTTTGTAATCAGATTGACCCTTACATGCGTTAAAAAAAAAAAGCATTTTTGATGACGTCATCATGACGTCACACAATTTTCGCTTTTCAAGGCATATCTTTGAGACATACCAAAGCTATAACAAAAAGAATTTTGAAAATATCTTGTTTTGTTCGCTAGATATAATTTAATGAATGTTACGATTTTCAAAATTCAAAAATTCATAAAAAATCACGTGATGACGTCACCATGACGTAAAAGATCGGCATGCATCCTGAGCAGTTGGTCTAAGTGTCTGTTAAGTTTAAAAGCAATCGGCTGCATAAAAGTAGCCAAAGTGCCTGGCAGAAAGAAAACGTGTACAAATGCTATGGGCAAAAGTCTGAAAAAGAAAAAAAAAAAAAAAAAAAAAAAAAAAAGAAAAAAAAAAAAATCTTAACGAAAACAAGGGCTGTTTCGAAAAACTTTCGAAACAGCCAAAAAAGACTAGACGGACGGTGTTTGTGGACAAACACAGGGCTGTTTCGTTTTTTTTTTTTTTTAGTTTGGATGTGAAATGGGAATACAATAATTAAACTTCGTCAAACAATCGCGCTCCTGCCAGTTTTCTATGTTAGACTTTGAAAATAATTTAGGTTGTTTGTAATAGTCACTTGTGATGACGTCATCATAACGTAATGTAAATTTACATCTGTAAACTTGCTGACCTACCTAGATATTACATTTAAAATAATCAAACTTGTACTTTTGTAGATATACAATGTATGGCTTTAAAAACTGCCCCTTTAAGATAACGTCACGTGACATGTGATGACGTCATCATAACGTCACGTCAATTTTTATCTATGAACCTGCTTGCCTACCCGACTATATATTACATTTCAAATAAATCGGACTTGTACTTTTGTAGATTTATGGCTTCGAAAAATGCCTCTTTAAGATAATGACACGAAACAAGTGATGACGTAATCATGACATCATAATTTTTTTAATTTAAAATACCTACTGGGCTACCTAGATATTACTTTTGAACTTAATCGGACTTGTACTTTTGTTTATATATGGCTTCAAAAACTGCCCCTTTAAGATGACGTCAGGTGACATGTGATGAAGTCATCATAACGTCATGTCAATTTTCAGCTATAAACCTACTGGGCTACCTAGATATTACTTTTCAACTTAATCGAACTTGTAATTTTGTTTATATATGGCTTCAAAAAGTGCCCCTTTAAGATGACGTCACGTGACATGTGATGACGTCATCATAACGTCAATTCAATTTTTATCTATAAACCTACTGGGCTACCTAGATATTACTTTTGAACTTAATCGGACTTGTGCTTTTGTAGACATATGGCTTCAAAAACTGCCCCTTTAAGATGACGTCACGTGACATGTGATGACATCAATTATGATAATGTCATGTCAATTTTCAGCTATAAACCTACTGGGCTACCTAGATATTACTTTTCAACTTAATCGAATTTGTACTTTTGTAGATATATGGCTTCAAAAACTGCCCCTTTAAGATGACGTCACGTGGCATGTCATGACGTCATCAAGAGGTAAAAGTTCGGCACACATTGTGAGCAGTTAGTCTAAGTGTCTGCCAAGTTTAAAAGTACCCAAAGTGCCGGTAAGAAAGAAAACGTGTACAAATGCTATAGGCAATAATCTAGCGAGTGCCCCTTTAAGATGACACCACGTGACATGTTATGACTTGATCATAACGTCATGTCAATTTTCATCTATAACACCAGGTGGCATACCTTACGTTCCAACTGAATCGGACTTGTACTTTTGTAGATATATGGCTTCGAAAAATGCCCCTTTAAGATGACGTCACGTGACATGTGATGACGTCATCAGGACGTAAAAGTTCGGCACACATTGTGAGCAGTTGGGGTAAGTGTCTGCCAAGTTTAAAAGTAGCCAAAGTGGCCGGTAAGAAAGAAAACGTTTACAAATGCTATGTGCAATATTCTAGCGACTTGAAAAAAGAATTTTTTTTATGACGTCATCATGACGTCACACAATTTGCGCTTTTTATGGCATATCTTTGAGACATACCAAACCTATAACAAAAAGAATTTTGAAAATATCTTGTTTTGTTCGCTAGATATATTGAAAAGACTGTTACGATTCTAAAACTTCAAAAATTTAGCGACTTGAAAAAAGACTAGAAATCAACCCCTTTTATAAACAGCAAGCACAAAATACCCATGGTTATCAGCCCTTCCCAGAATTCCTTTGTGTTATATTGAATTTGGTCTAAATTTTGAAATGGCTCCTATTTCATACTTGAGTGAGCCACGATCATGAAATTTTGGAATTAGGTACAGGAAAATTCAATGTATACATTTTTGTAATCGGATTGACCCTTACATGCGTTAACAAAAAAACACATTTTTGATGACGTCATCATGACGTCACACAATTTTCGCAATTTAGGGCATATCTTTGAGACATACCAAAGCTATAAGAAAAAGAATTTTGAAAATATCTTGTTTTGTTCGCTAGATATAATTTAATGAATGTTACGATTTTCAAAATTCAAAAATTCATAAAAAATCACGTGATGACGTCATCATGACGTAAAAGATCGGCATGCATCCTGAGCAGTTGGTCTAAGTGTCTGTTAAGTTTAAAAGCAATCGGCTGCATAAAAGTAGCCAAAGTGCCTGGCAGAAAGAAAACGTGTACAAATGCTATGGGCAAAAGTCTGAAAAAGAAGAAAAAAAAAAAAAACTAGACGGACGGTGTTTGTGGACAAACACAGGGCTGTTTCGCTTTTTATTTTTTTTAGTTTGGATGTGAAATGTGAATACAATAATTAAAGTTCGTCAAACAATCGCGCTCCTGCCAGTTTTCTTTGTTAGACTTTGAAAATGATTAAAGTTGTTTGTAATAGTCACTTGTGATGACGTCAAAATAACGTAATGTAAATTTTCATCTGTAAACTTGCTGACCTACCTAGATATTACATTTAAAATAATCAAACTTGTACTTTTGTAGATATACAATGTATGGCTTCAAAAACTGCCCCTTTAAGATAACGTCACGTGACATGTGATGACGTCATCATAACGTCATGTCAATTTTCATCTATAAACCTGCTTGCCTACCCGACTATATATTACATTTCAAATAAATCGGAGCTGTACTTTTGTAGATATATGGCTTCGAAAAATGCCTCTTTAAGATAATGACACGAAACAAGTGATGACGTAATCATGACATCATAATTTTTTTAATTTAAAATACCTACTGGGCTACCTAGATATTACTTTTGAACTTAATCGGACTTGTACTTTTGTTTATATATGGCTTCAAAAACTGCACCTTTAAGATGACGTCATGTAACATGTGATGACATCATAATAATGTCATGTAAATTTTCATCTATAAACCTATTGGGCTACCTAGATATTACTTTTCAACTTAATCAGACATGTACTTCTTAATATATATGGATTCAAAAACTGCCCCTTTAAGATGACGTCACGTAACATGTGATGATGTCATCATAACGTAATGTCAATTTTCATCTATAAACCTACTAGGCTACCTGGATATTACTTTTCAACTTAATCGGACTTGTACTTTTGTAGATATATAGCTTTTAAAAAATGCCCATTTAATATGACGTCACGTGACATGTGATGACATCATCATGACGTAAAAGTTTGGCACACATTGTGAGCAGTTGGGGTAAGTGTCTACCAAGTTTAAAAGTAGCCAAAGTGGCCGGTAAGAAAGTAAACGTTTAAAAATGCTATGGGCAATAATCTAGCAAGTGCCCCTTTAAGATGACACCACGTGACATGTTATGACTTGATCATAACGTTATGTCCATGTTTATCTATAACACCCGGTGGCATACCTAGATATTACGTTCCAACTTAATCGGACTTGTACTTTTGTAGATATATGGCTTCGAAAAATGCCCCTTTAAGATGACGTCACGTGACATGTGATGACGTCATCATAACATCATGTCAATGTTCATCTATAACACCCGGTGGCATACCTAGATATTACGTTTCAACTTAATCGGACTTGTACTTTTGTAGATATATGGCTTCGAAAAAATGCCCCTTTAAGATGACGTCACGTGACATGTGATGACGTCATCATGACGTAAAAGTTCGGCACACATTGTTAGCAGTTGGTGTAAGTGTCTGCCAAGTTTAAAAGTAGCCAAAGTGGCCGGTAAGAAAGAAAACGTTTACAAATGCTATGTGCAATATTCTAGCGACTTGAAAAAAGATTTTTTTTTATGACGTCATCAAGACGTCATCATGACGTCACACAATTTGCGCTTTTTATGGCATATCTTTGAGACATACCAAAGCTATAACAAAAAGAATTTTGAAAATATCTTGTTTTGTTCGCTAGATATATTGAAAAGAATGTTACGATTCTAAAACTTCAAAAATTTAGCGACTTGAAAAAAGACTAGAAATCAATCCCTTTTATAAACAGCAAGCACATAATACCCATGGTTATCAGCCCTTCCCAGAATTCCTTTGTGTTATATTGAATTTGGTCTAAATTTTGAAATGGCTCCTATTTCATACTTGAGTGAGCCACGATCATGAAATTTTGGAATTAGGTACAGGAAAATTCAACGAATACATTTTTGTAATCGGATTGACCCTTACATGCGTTTAAAAAAAAAAGATTTGTTGATGACGTCATCATGACGTCACACAATTTTCGCCATTTAGGGCATATCTTTGAGACATACCAAAGCTGTAACAAAAATAATTTTGAAAATATCTTGTTTTGTTCGCTAGATATATTGAAAAGAATGTTACGATTTTAAAACTTCAAAAATTCAGCGACTTGAAAAAAGACTAGAAATCAACCCCTTTTATAAACAGCAAGCTCATAATAGCCACGGTTATCAGCCCGTCCCAGAATTCCTTTGTGTTATATTGAATTTGGTCTAAATTTTGAAATGGCTGTCATTTCTTACTTGAGTGAGCCACGATCATGAAATTTTGGAATTGGGTACAGCAAAATTCAATATATACATTTTTGTAATCAGATTGACCCTTACATGCGTTAAAAAAAAAAAGCATTTTTGATGACGTCATCATGACGTCACACAATTTTCGCTTTTTAGGGCATATCTTTGAGACATACCAAAGCTATAAAAAAAAGAATTTTGAAAATATCTTGTTTTGTTCGCTAGATATAATTTAATGAATGTTACGATTTTCAAAATTCAAAAATTCATAAAAAATCACGTGATGACGTCATCATGACGTAAAAGTTCGGCATGCATTCTGAGCAGTTGGTCTGAGTGTCTGTTAAGTTTAAAGGCAATCGGCTGCATAAAAGTAGCCAAAGTGCCTGGCAGAAAGAAAACGTGTACAAATGCTATGGGCAAAAAGTCTGAAAAAGAAAAAAAAAAAAAAGAAACTAGAGGCAAGTGTTTGTGGACAAACACAGGGCTGTTTCGATTTTTTTTATTCTTAGTTTGGATGTCAAATGTGTATGCAATATTTAAAGTTGTTTGTTAGTTAGCAATGACGGAGGGATGAAGATGTTGTTATTGGATGTGTGAAGGATTGGTTTAAAAAAAGGAATCGTGTACAAATGCTATGGGAAATAGCCTAGCGAATGCCCCTTTAAGATGACATCACATAACATGTAATGACTTCATCATAACGTCATGTCAATTTTCATCTATGACACCGGGTGGCATACCTAAATGGTGTGTTTCAACTGAATCGGACTTGTACATTTGTAGATATATGGCTTCGAAAAATGCCCCTTTAAGATGACGTCACGTGACATGTGATGACGTCATCATGACGTAAAAGTTAGGCACACATTCTGAGCAGTTGGGGTAAGTGTCTGCCAAGTTTAAAAGTAGCCAAACTGGCCGGTAAGAAAGAAAACGTTTACAAATGCTATGGGCAATAATCTAGCGAGTGCCCCTTTAAGATGACACCACGTGACATGTTATGACTTGATCATAACGTCATGTCAATGTTCATCTATAACACCCGGTGGCATACCTAGATATTACGTTCCAACTTAATCGGACTTGTACTTTTGTAGATATATGGCTTCGAAAAATGCCCCTTTAAGATGACGTCACGTGACATGTGATGACGTCATCATGACGTAAAGGTTCGGCACACATTGTGAGCAGTTGGAGTAAGTGTCTGCTAAGTTTAAAAGTAGCCAAAGTGGCCGGTAAGAAAGAAAAAGTTTACAAATGCTATGGGCAATATTCTAGCGACTTGAAAAAAGATTTTTTTTTATGACGTCATCATGACGTCACACAATTTTCGCTTTTTAGGGCATATCTTTGAGACATACCAAAGCTATAACAAAAAGAATTTTGAAAATATCTTGTTTTGTTCGCTAGATATATTGAAAAGAATGTTACGATTCCAAAAATTTAAAATTCAGCGACTTGAAAAAAGACTACAAATCAACCCTTTTTATAAACAGCATGCTCATTTAAGCCATGGTTATCTGCCCTTCCCAGAATTCCTTTGTGTTATATTGAATTTGGTCTAAATTTTGAAACGGTTCCTATTTCTTACTTGAGTGAGCCACGACCATGAAATTTTGGAATTACGTACAGAAAAATTCAATGTATACATTTTTGTAATCGGATTGACCCTTACATGCGTTAAAAAAAAAAAATATTGTTGATGACGTCATCATGACGTCACACAATTTTCGCCTTTTAGGGCATATCTTTGAGACATACCAAAGCTATAACAAAAATAATTTTGAAAATATCTTGTTTTGTTCGCTAGATATATTGAAAAGAATGTTACGATTTTAAAACTTCAAGAATTCAGCGACTTGAAAAAAGACTACAAATCAACCCTTTTTATAAACAGCATGCACATTTAAGCCATGGTTATCAGCCCTTCCCAGAATTCCTTTGTGTTATATTGAATTTGGTCTAAATTTTGAAATGGCTCCTATTTCACACTTGAGTGAGCCACGATCATGAAATTTTGGAATTAGGTACAGGAAAATTCAACGAATACATTTTTGTAATCGGATTGACCTTTACATGCGTTTAAAAAAAAAAGATTTGTTGATGACGTCATCATGACGTCACACAATTTTCGCTTTTTAAGGCATATCTTTGAGACATACCAAAGCTATAACAAAAAGAATTTTGAAAATATCTTGTTTTGTTCGCTAGATATAATTTAATGAATGTTACGATTTTCAAAATTCAAAAATTCATAAAAAATCACGTGATGACGTCATCATGACGTAAAAGTTCGGCATGCATTCTGAGCAGTTGGTCTAAGTGTCTGCTAAGTTTAAATGCAATCGGCTGCATAAAAGTAGCCAAAGTGCCTGGCAGAACGAAAACGTGTACAAAGTCTATGGGCAAAAAGTCTGAAAAAGAAGCAAAAAAAAAAAAAAAAAAAAGAAAAAAAAAAAAATCTTAACGAAAACAAGGGCTGTTTCGAAAAACTTTCGAAACAGCCAAAAAAAAAAAAAAAGAAAAAAAAAAAAATCTTAACGAAAACAAGGGCTGTTTCGAAAAACTTTCGAAACAGCCAAAAAAAAAAAAGAAAAAAAAAAAAATCTTAACGAAAACAAGGGCTGTTTCGAAAAAATTTCGAAACAGCCAAAAAAAAAAAAAATCTTAACGAAAACAAAGGCTGTTTCGAAAAACTTTCGAAACAGCCAAAAAAGAAAACAATGGTGGATAAAATATCTCGTTTTATGGTCGTCTAGGTCAAGCAATCACGTGCTTATTCATAATCTTTTTAGAAATGTGAGCATACAAGCAGTTGATGACCATGATTACGTCATCAGACGTCACACATTTTTCACATTTATATTTAAGTGTGTATGACCTAAAAATATATTACAAAAATAATTATACAAAATTGTTTAAAATTCATGTTAGATACCACGTTTCAACTTAATCGGACTTGTACTTCTTAATATATATGGCTTCAAAAACTGCCCCTTTAAGATGACGTCACGTAACATGTGATGACGTCATCATAATGTAATGTCAATTTTCATCTATAAACCTACTAGGCTACCTAGATATTACTTTTCAACTTAATCGGACTTGTACTTTTGTAGATATATGGCTTCGAAAAAATGCCCCTTTAAGATGACGTCACGTGACATGTGATGACATCATCATGACGTAAAAGTTTGGCACACGTTGTGAGCAGTTGGGGTAAGTGTCTGCCAAGTTTAAAAGTAGCCAAAGTGAACGGTAAGAAAGAAAACGTTTACAAATGCTAAGGGCAATAATCTAGCGAGTGCCCCTTTAAGATGAAACCACGTGACATGTTATGACTTGATCGTAACGTTATGTCAATGTTCATCTATAACACCCGGTGGCATACCTAGATATTACGTTCCAACTTAATCGGACTTGTACTTTTGTAGATATATGACTTCGAAAAATGCCCCTTTAAAGATGACGTCACGTGACATGTGATGACGTCACCATGACGTAAAAGTTCGGCACACATTGTGAGCAGTTGGGGTAAGTGTCTGCCAAGTTTAAAAGTAGCCAAAGTGGCTGGTAAGAAAGAAAAAATGTACAATTGCTATGGGCAATATTCTAGCGACTTTAAAAAAAGAATTGTTTTATGACGTCATCATGACGCACACAATTTTCGCTTTTTAGGGCATATCTTTGAGACATACCAAAGCTGTAACAAAAATAATTTTGAAAATGCCTTGTTTTGTTCGCTAGATATATTGAAAAGAATGTTACGATTTTAAAACTTCAAAAATTTAGCGACTTGAAAAAAGACTAGAAATCAACCCCTTATATAAACAGCAAGCACATAATAGCCATGGTTATCTGCCCGTCCCAGAATTCCTTTGTGTTATATTGAATTTGGTCTAAATTTTGAAATGGCTGTTATTTCTTACTTGAGTGAGCCACGATCATGAAATTTTGGAATCAGGGAGAGGAAAATTCAATATATACATTTTTGTAATCGGATTGACCCTTACATGCGTTTAAAAAAAGAAATTTTTTGATGACGTCATCATGACGTCACACATTTTCTCCCTTTTAGGGGATATCTTTGAGACATACCAAAGCTATAACAAAAAGAATTTTGAAAATATATTGTTTTGTTCGCTAGATATATTGAAAACAATGTTACGATTTTAAAATTTCAAAAATTCATAAAAAGTCACGTGATGACGTCATTATGACCTCATTTTGGATTTTGCATGCTAGTGACAGTATCTACCTACCCACCACTTTTCATGACGATCGGACTTATCCTTATATGTGTTTTAAAAAATCACACTTTTGATGACGTCATCATGACGTCACACATTTTTTCCCTTTTAGGGCATATCTTTGAGACATACCAAAGCTATCACAAAAAAAAAATTGAAAATATCGTGTCATTTCTTGCTTGAGTGAGCCACGATCATGAAATTTTGGAATTGGGTACAGAAAAATACAATGTATACATTTTTGTAATCAGATTGACCCTTACATGCGTTAAAAAAAAAAAGCATTTTTGATGACGTCATCATGACGTCACACAATTTTCGCTTTTTAAGGCATATCTTTGAGACATACCAAAGCTATAAGAAAAAGAATTTTGAAAATATCTTGTTTTGTTCGCTAGATATAATTTAATGAATGTTACGATTTTCAAAATTCAAAAATTCATAAAAAATCACGTGATGACGTCATCATGACGTAAAAGTTCGGCATACATTCTGAGCAGTTGGTCTAAGTGTCTGTTAAGTTTAAAGGCAATCGGCTGCATAAAAGTAGCCAAAGTCCCTGGCAGAAAGAAATCATGTACAAACGCTATGGGCAAAAGTCTAGACTAGATACATGTTTCAACTTAATCGGACTTGTACTTTTGTTTATATATGGCTTCAAAAACTGCACCTTTAAGATGACGTCACGTGACGTGTGATGACATCATCATCATAATGTCATGTCAATTTTCGTCCATAAACCTGCAGACCTACCTGGATATTACATTTCACCTTAATCAAACTTGTACTTTTGTTTATATATGGCTTCAAAAACTGCCCCTTTAAGATGACGTCACGTGACATGTGATGACGTAATCATAACATGTCAATGTTCATCTATAACACCCGGTGGCATACCTAGATATTACGTTTCAACTTAATCGGACTTGTACTTTTGTAGATATATGGCTTCGAAAAAATGCCCCTTTAAGATGACGTCACGTGACATGTGATGACGTCATCATGACGTAAAAGTTCGCCACACATTGTGAGCAGTTGGTGTAAGTGTCTGCCAAGTTTAAAAGTAGCCAAAGTGGCCGGTAAGAAAGAAAACGTTTACAAATGCTATGTGCAATATTCTAGCGACTTGAAAAAAGAATTTTTTTCATGACGTCATCATGACGTCACACAATTTGCGCTTTTTATGGCATATCTTTGAGACATACCAAAGCTATAACAAAAATAATTTTTAAAATATCTTGTTTTGTTCGCTAGATATATTGAAAAGAATGTTACGATTCTAAAACTTCAAAAATTTAGCGACTTGAAAAAAGACTAGAAATCAACCCGTTTTATAAACAGCAAGCACATAATACCCATGGTTATCAGCCCTTCCCAGAATTCCTTTGTGTTATATTGAATTTGGTCTAAATTTTGAAATGGCTCCTATTTCACACTTGAGTGAGCCACGATCATGAAATTTTGGAATTAGGTACAGGAAAATTCAACGAATACATTTTTGTAATCGGATTGACCCTTACATGCGTTTAAAAAAAAAAGATTTGTTGATGACGTCATCATGACGTCACACAATTTTCGCCTTTTAGGGCATATCTTTGAGACATACCAAAGCTATAACAAAAAGAATTTTGAAAATATCTTGTTTTGTTGGCTAGATATATTGAAAAGAATGTTACGATTTTAATACTTCAAAAATTTAGCGACTTGAAAAAAGACTAGAAATCAACCCCTTTTATAAACATCAAGCACATAATAGCCATGGTTATCTGCCCGTCCCAGAATTCCTTTGTGTTATATTGAATTTGGTCTAAATTTTGAAATGGCTGTCATTTCTTACTTGAGTGAGCCACGATCATGAAATTTAGGAATTGGGTACAGGAAAATTCAATGTATACATTTTTGTAATCGGATTGACCCTTACATGCGTTAAAAAAAAAACATATTTTTGATGACGTCATCATGACGTCACACAATTTTCGCTTTTTAGGGCATATCTTTGAGACATACCAAAGCTATAACAAAAAGAATTTTTTAAATGTCTTGTTTTGTTCGCTAGATATATTGAAAAGAATGTTACGATTTAAAAAAATAAAAAATTCAGCGACTTGAAAAAAGACTAGAAATCAACCCCTTTTATAAACAGCATGCACATAATAGCCATGGTTATCTGCCCGTCCCAGAATTCCTTTGTGTTATATTGAATTTGGTCTAAATTTTGAAATGGCTGTCATTTCTTACTTGAGTGAGCCACGATCATGAAATTTTGGAATTGGGTACAGAAAAATACAATGTATACATTTTTGTAATCGGATTGACCCTTACATGCGTTTAAAAAAAAAAATATTGTTGATGACGTCATCATGACGTCACACAATTTTCGCCATTTAGGGCATATCTTTGAGACATACCAAAGCTGTAACAAAAATAATTTTGAAAATATCTTGTTTTGTTCGCTAGATATATTGAAAAGAATGTTACGATTTTATAACTTCAAAAATTCAGCGACTTGAAAAAAGACTAGAAATCAACCCCTTTTATAAACAGCAAGCTCATAATAGCCATGGTTATCAGCCCGTCCCAGAATTCCTTTGTGTTATATTGAATTTGGTCTAAATTTTGAAATGGCTGTCATTTCTTACTTGAGTGAGCCACGATCATGAAATTTTGGAATTGGGTACAGGAAAATTCAATATATACATTTTTGTAATCGGATTGACCCTTACATGCGTTAACAAAAAAACACATTTTTGATGACGTCATCATGACGTCACACAATTTTCGCAATTTAGGTCATATCTTTGAGACATACCAAAGCTATAAGAAAAAGAATTTTGAAAATATCTTGTTTTGTTCGCTAGATATAATTTAATGAATGTTACGATTTTCAAAATTCAAAAATTCATAAAAAATCACGTGATGACGTCACCATGACGTAAAAGATCGGCATGCATCCTGAGCAGTTGGTCTAAGTGTCTGTTAAGTTTAAAAGCAATCGGCTGCATAAAAGTAGCCAAAGTGCCTGGCAGAAAGAAAACGTGTACAAATGCTATGGGCAAAAGTCTGAAAAAGAAAAAAAAAAAAACTAGACGGACGGTGTTTGTGGACAAACACAGGGCTGTTTCGTTTTTTTTTTTTTTTAGTTTGGATGTGAAATGTGAATACAATAAATTAAACTTCGTCAAACAATCGCGCTCCTGTCAGTTTGCTTTGTTAGACTTTGAAAATAATTAAAGTTGTTTGTAATAGTCACTTGTGATGACGTCATCATAACATAATGTACATTTTCATCTGTAAACTTGCTGACCTACCTAGATATTACATTTAAAATAATCGAACTTGTACTTTTGTAGATATACAATGTATGGCTTTAAAAACTGCCCCTTTAAGATAACGTCACGTGACATGTGATGACGTCATCATAACGTCACGTCAATTTTCATCTATAAACCTGCTTGCCTACCCGACTATATATTAAATTTCAAATAAATCGGACCTGTACTTTTGTAGATTTATGGCTTCGAAAAATGCCCCTTTAAGATAATGACACGAAACAAGTGATGACGTAATCATGACATCATAAAAAAAATTATTTAAAATACCTACTGGGCTACCTAGATATTACTTTTGAACTTAATCGGACTTGTACTTTTGTTTATATATGGCTTCAAAAACTGCACCTTTAAGATGACGTCATGTGACATGTGATGACATCATAATAATGTCATGTCAATTTTCATCTATAAACCTATTGGGCTACCTAGATATTACTTTTCAACTTAATCGGACTTGTACTTTTGTTTATGGCTTCAAAAACTGCCCCTTTAAGATGACGTCACGTGACGTGTGATGACATCATCATCATAATGTCATGTCAATTTTCGTCCATAAACCTGCAGACCTACCTGGATATTACATTTCAACTTAATCGAACTTGTACTTTTGTTTATATATGGCTTCAAAAACTGCCCCTTTAAGATGACGTCACGTGACATGTGATGACGTCATCATAACATCATGTCAATGTTCATTTATAACACCCGGTGGCATACCTAGATATTACGTTTCAACTTAATCGGACTTGTACTTTTGTAGATATATGGCTTCGAAAAAATGCCCCTTTAAGATGACGTCACGTGACATGTGATGACGTCATCATGACGTAAAAGTTCGGCACACATTGTGAGCAGTTGGTGTAAGTGTCTGCCAAGTTTAAAAGTAGCCAAAGTGGCCGGTAAGAAAGAAAACGTTTACAAATGCTATGTGCAATATTCTAGCGACTTGAAAAAAGAATTTTTTTTATGACGTCATCATGACGTCACACAATTTGCGCTTTTTATGGCATATCTTTGAGACATACCAAACCTATAACAAAAAGAATTTTGAAAATATCTTGTTTTGTTCGCTAGATATATTGAAAAGACTGTTACGATTCTAAAACTTCAAAAATTTAGCGACTTGAAAAAAGACTAGAAATCAACCCCTTTTATAAACAGCAAGCACAAAATACCCATGGTTATCAGCCCTTCCCAGAATTCCTTTGTGTTATATTGAATTTGGTCTAAATTTTGAAATGGCTCCTATTTCTTACTTGAGTGAGCCACGATCATGAAATTTTGGAATTAGGTACAGGAAAATTCAATATATACATTTTTGTAATCGGATTGACCCTTACATGCGTTTAAAAAAAAGGATTTGTTGATGACGTCATCATGACGTCACACAATTTTCGCCATTTAGGGCATATCTTTGAGACATACCAAAGCTGTAACAAAAATAATTTTGAAAATATCTTGTTTTGTTCGCTAGATATATTGAAAAGAATGTTACGATTTTAAAACTTCAAAAATTCAGCGACTTGAAAAAAGACTAGAAATCAACCCCTTTTATAAACAGCAAGCTCATAATAGCCATGGTTATCAGCCCGTCCCAGAATTCCTTTGTGTTATATTGAATTTGGTCTAAATTTTGAAATGGCTGTCATTTCTTACTTGAGTGAGCCACGATCATGAAATTTTGGAATTGGGTACAGCAAAATTCAATATATACATTTTTGTAATCAGATTGACCCTTACATGCGTTAAAAAAAAAAAGCATTTTTGATGACGTCATCATGACGTCACACAATTTTCGCTTTTTAAGGCATATCTTTGAGACATACCAAAGCTATAAAAAAAAGAATTTTGAAAATATCTTGTTTTGTTCGCTAGATATAATTTAATGAATGTTACGATTTTCAAAATTCAAAAATTCATAAAAAATCACATGATGACGTCATCATGACGTAAAAGTTCGGCATGCATTCTGAGCAGTTGGTCTGAGTGTCTGTTAAATTTAAAGGCAATCGGCTGCATAAAAGTAGCCAAAGTGCCTGGCAGAAAGAAATCGTGTACAAACGCTATGGGCAAAAAGTCTGAAAAAGAAAAAAAAAAAGAAACTAGAGGCAAGTGTTTGTGGACAAACACAGGGCTGTTTCTAATTTTTTTATTGTTAGTTTGGATGTCAAATGTGTATGCAATATTTAAAGTTGTTTGTTTGTTAACAATGACGGAGGGATGAAGATGTTGTTATTGGATGTGTGAAGGATTGGTTTAAAAAAGGAATCGTGTACAAATGCTATGGGAAATAGCCTAGCGAATGCCCCTTTAAGATGACATCACATAACATGTAATGACTTCATCATAACGTCATGTCAATTTTCATCTATGACACCGGGTGGCATACCTAAATAGTGTGTTTCAACTGAATCGGACTTGTACATTTGTAGATATATGGCTTCGAAAAATGCCCCTTTAAGATGACGTCACGTGACATGTAATGACGTCATCATGACGTAAAAGTTAGGCACACATTCTGAGCAGTTGGGGTAAGTGTCTGCCAAGTTTAAAAGTAGCCAAACTGGCCGGTAAGAAAGAAAACGTTTACAAATGCTATGGGCAATAATCTAGCGAGTGCCCCTTTAAGATGACACCACGTGACATGTTATGACTTGATCATAACGTCATGTCAATGTTCATCTATAACACCCGGTGGCATACCTAGATATTACGTTCCAACTTAATCGGACTTGTACTTTTGTAGATATATGGCTTCGAAAAATGCCCCTTTAAGATGACGTCACGTGACATGTGATGACGTCATCATGACGTAAAAGTTCGGCACACATTGTGAGCAGTTGGTGTAAGTGTCTGCCAAGTTTAAAAGTAGCCAAAGTGGCCGGTAAGAAAGAAAAAGTTTACAAATGCTATGTGCAATATTCTAGCGACTTGAAAAAAGAATTTTTTTCATGACGTCATCATGACGTCACACAATTTTCGCTTTTTAGGGCATATCTTTGAGACATACCAAAGCTATAACAAAAAGAATTTTGAAAATATCTTGTTTTGTTCGCTAGATATATTGAAAAGAATGTTACGATTCTAAAACTTCAAAAATTTAGCGACTTGAAAAAAGACTAGAAATCAACCCGTTTTATAAACAGCAAGCACATAATATCCATGGTTATCAGCCCTTCCCAGAATTCCTTTGTGTTATATTGAATTTGGTCTAAATTTTGAAATGGCTCCTATTTCACACTTGAGTGAGCCACGATCATGAAATTTTGGAATTAGGTACAGGAAAATTCAACGAATACATTTTTGTAATCGGATTGATCCTGACATGCGTTTAAAAAAAAAAGATTTGTTGATGACGTCATCATGACGTCACACAATTTTCGCCTTTTAGGGCATATCTTTGAGACATACCAAAGCTATAACAAAAAGAATTTTGAAAATATCTTGTTTTGTTCGCTAGATATATTGAAAAGAATGTTACGATTTTAATACTTCAAAAATTCAGCGACTTGAAAAAAGACTAGAAATCAACCCCTTTTATAAACATCAAGCACATAATAGCCATGGTTATCTGCCCGTCCCAGAATTCCTTTGTGTTATATTGAATTTGGTCTAAATTTTGAAATGGCTGTCATTTCTTACTTGAGTGAGCCACGATCATGAAATTTTGGAATTGGGTACAGGAAAATTCAATATATACATTTTTGTAATCGGATTGACCCTTACATGCGTTAACAAAAAAACACATTTTTGATGACGTCATCATGACGTCACAGAATTTTCGCAATTTAGGGCATATCTTTGAGACATACCAAAGCTATAAGAAAAAGAATTTTGAAAATATCTTGTTTTGTTCGCTAGATATAATTTAATGAATGTTACGATTTTCAAAATTCAAAAATTCATAAAAAATCACGTGATGACGTCATCATGACGTAAAAGTTCGGCATGCATCCTGAGCAGTTGGTCTAAGTGTCTGTTTAGTTTAAAGGCAATCGGCTGCATAAAAGTAGCCAAAGTGCCTGGCAGAAAGAAATCGTGTACAAATGCTATGGGCAAAAAGTCTGAAAAAGAAAAAAAAAAAAAAAGAAAAAAAAAAAAATCTTAACGAAAACAAGGGCTGTTTCGAAAAACTTTCGAAACAGCCAAAAAAAAAAAGAAAAACTAGACGGACGGTGTTTGTGGACAAACACAGGGCTGTTTCGCTTTAATTTTTTTTAGTTTGGATGTGAAATGTGAATACAATAATTAAAGTTCGTCAAACAATCGCGCTCCTGCCAGTTTTCTTTGTTAGACTTTGAAAATGATTAAAGTTGTTTGTAATAGTCACTTGTGATGACGTCAAAATAACGTAATGTAAATTTTCATCTGTAAACTTGCTGACCTACCTAGATATTACATTTAAAATAATCAAACTTGTACTTTTGTAGATATACAATGTATGGCTTCAAAAACTGCCCCTTTAAGATAACGTCACGTGACATGTGATGACGTCATCATAACGTCATGTCAATTTTCATCTATAAACCTGCTTGCCTACCCGACTATATATTACATTTCAAATAAATCGGAGCTGTACTTTTGTAGATATATGGCTTCGAAAAATGCCTCTTTAAGATAATGACACGAAACAAGTGATGACGTAATCATGACATCATAATTTTTTTAATTTAAAATACCTACTGGGCTACCTAGATATTACTTTTGAACTTAATCGGACTTGTACTTTTGTTTATATATGGCTTCAAAAACTGCACCTTTAAGATGACGTCATGTAACATGTGATGACATCATAATAATGTCATGTAAATTTTCATCTATAAACCTATTGGGCAACCTAGATATTACTTTTCAACTTAATCAGACATGTACTTCTTAATATATATGGATTCAAAAACTGCCCCTTTAAGATGACGTCACGTAACATGTGATGATGTCATCATAACGTAATGTCAATTTTCATCTATAAACCTACTAGGCTACCTGGATATTACTTTTCAACTTAATCGGACTTGTACTTTTGTAGATATATAGCTTTGAAAAAATGCCCATTTAATATGACGTCACGTGACATGTGATGACATCATCATGACGTAAAAGTTTGGCACACATTGTGAGCAGTTGGGGTAAGTGTCTACCAAGTTTAAAAGTAGCCAAAGTGGCCGGTAAGAAAGTAAACGTTTAAAAATGCTATGGGCAATAATCTAGCAAGTGCCCCTTTAAGATGACACCACGTGACATGTTATGACTTGATCATAACGTTATGTCCATGTTTATCTATAACACCCGGTGGCATACCTAGATATTACGTTCCAACTTAATCGGACTTGTACTTTTGTAGATATATGGCTTCGAAAAATGCCCCTTTAAGATGACGTCACGTGACATGTGATGACGTCATCATAACATCATGTCAATGTTCATCTATAACACCCGGTGGCATACCTAGATATTACGTTTCAACTTAATCGGACTTTTACTTTTGTAGATATATGGCTTCGAAAAAATGCCCCTTTAAGATGACGTCACGTGACATGTGATGACGTCATCATGACGTAAAAGTTCGGCACACATTGTTAGCAGTTGGTGTAAGTGTCTGCCAAGTTTAAAAGTAGCCAAAGTGGCCGGTAAGAAAGAAAACGTTTACAAATGCTATGTGCAATATTCTAGCGACTTGAAAAAAGAATTTTTTTTATGACGTCATCATGACGTCACACAATTTGCGCTTTTTATGGCATATCTTTGAGACATACCAAAGCTATAACAAAAAGAATTTTGAAAATATCTTGTTTTGTTCGCTAGATATATTGAAAAGAATGTTACGATTCTAAAACTTCAAAAATTTAGCGACTTGAAAAAAGACTAGAAATCAATCCCTTTTATAAACAGCAAGCACATAATACCCATGGTTATCAGCCCTTCCCAGAATTCCTTTGTGTTATATTGAATTTGGTCTACATTTTGAAATGGCTCCTATTTCATACTTGAGTGAGCCACGATCATGAAATTTTGGAATTAGGTACAGGAAAATTCAACGAATACATTTTTGTAATCGGATTGACCCTTACATGCGTTTAAAAAAAAAAGATTTGTTGATGACGTCATCATGACGTCACACAATTTTCGCTTTTTAGGGCATATCTTTGAGACATACCAAAGCTGTAACAAAAATAATTTTGAAAATATCTTGTTTTGTTCGCTAGATATATTGAAAAGAATGTTACGATTTTAATACTTCAAAAATTTAGCGACTTGAAAAAAGACTAGAAATCAACCCCTTTTATAAACAGCAAGCACATAATACCCATGGTTATCAGCCCTTCCCAGAATTCCTTTGTGTTATATTGAATTTGGTCTAAATTTTGAAATGGCTCCTATTTCATACTTGAGTGAGCCACGATCATGAAATTTTGGAATTAGGTACAGGAAAATTCAATGTATACATTTTTGTAATCGGATTGACCCTTACATGCGTTTACAAAAAAACATATTTTTGATGACGTCATCATGACGTCACACAATTTTCGCAATTTAGGGCATATCTTTGAGACATACCAAAGCTATAAGAAAAAGAATTTTTAAAATATCTTGTTTTGTTCGCTAGATATAATTTAATGAATGTTACGATTTTCAAAATTCAAAAATTCATAAAAAATCACGTGATGACGTCATCATGACGTAAAAGTTCGGCATGCATGCTGAGCAGTTGGTCTAAGTGTCTGTTAAGTTTAAAGGCAATCGGCTGCATAAAAGTAGCCAAAGTCCCTGGCAGAAAGAAATCGTGTACAAACGCTATGGGCAAAAGTCTGAAAAAGAAAAAAAAAAAAAAAAAAAACAAAAAAAAAAAAAAAGAAACTAGAGGCAAGTGTTTGTGGACAAACACAGGGCTGTTTCTAATTTTTTTATTGTTAGTTTGGATGTCAAATGTGTATGCAATATTTAAAGTTGTTTGTTTGTTTGTTAACAATGACGGAGGGATGAAGATGTTATTGGATGTGTGAAGGATTGGTTTAAAAAAGGAATCGTGTACAAATGCTATGGGAAATAGCCTAGGGAATGCCCCTTTAAGATGACATCACATAACATGTAATGACTTCATCATAACGTCATGTCAATTTTCATCTATGACACCGGGTGGCATACCTAAATAGTGTGTTTCAACTGAATCGGACTTGTACATTTGTAGATATATGGCTTCGAAAAATGCCCCTTTAAGATGACGTCACGTGACATGTAATGACGTCATCATGACGTAAAAGTTAGGCACACATTCTGAGCAGTTGGGGTAAGTGTCTGCCAAGTTTAAAAGTAGCCAAACTGGCCGGTAAGAAAGAAAACGTTTACAAATGCTATGGGCAATAATCTAGCGAGTGCCCCTTTAAGATGACACCACGTGACATGTTATGACTTGATCATAACGTCATGTCAATGTTCATCTATAACACCCGGTGGCATACCTAGATATTACGTTCCAACTTAATCGGACTTGTACTTTTGTAGATATATGGCTTCGAAAAATGCCCCTTTAAGATGACGTCACGTGACATGTGATGACGTCATCATGACGTAAAAGTTCGGCACACATTGTGAGCAGTTGGTGTAAGTGTCTGCCAAGTTTAAAAGTAGCCAAAGTGGCCGGTAAGAAAGAAAACGTTTACAAATGCTATGTGCAATATTCTAGCGACTTGAAAAAATATTTTTTTTCATGACGTCATCATGACGTCACACAATTTGCGCTTTTTAGGGCATATCTTTGAGACATACCAAAGCTATAACAAAAAGAATTTTGAAAATATCTTGTTTTGTTCGCTAGATATATTGAAAAGAATGTTACGATTCTAAAACTTCAAAAATTTAGCGACTTGAAAAAAGACTAGAAATCAACCCGTTTTATAAACAGCAAGCACATAATACCCATGGTTATCAGTCCTTCCCAGAATTCCTTTGTGTTATATTGAATTTGGTCTAAATTTTGAAATGGCTCCTATTTCACACTTGAGTGAGCCACGATCATGAAATTTTGGAATTAGGTACAGGAAAATTCAACGAATACATTTTTGTAATCGGATTGACCCTTACATGCGTTTAAAAAAAAAAGATTTGTTGATGACGTCATCATGACGTCACACAATTTGCGCTTTTTAGGGCATATCTTTGAGACATACCAAAGCTATAACAAAAAGAATTTTGAAAATATCTTGTTTTGTTCGCTAGATATATTGAAAAGAATGTTACGATTTTAATACTTCAAAAATTCAGCGACTTGAAAAAAGACTAGAAATCAACCCCTTTTATAAACATCAAGCACATAATAGCCATGGTTATCTGCCCGTCCCAGAATTCCTTTGTGTTATATTGAATTTGGTCTAAATTTTGAAATGGCTGTCATTTCTTACTTGAGTGAGCCACGATCATGAAATTTTGGAATTGGGTACAGGAAAATTCAATGTATACATTTTTGTAATCGGATTGACCCTTACATGCGTTTAAAAAAAAACATATTTTTGATGACGTCATCATAACGTCACACAATTTTCGCTTTTTAGGGCATATCTTTGAGACATACCAAAGCTATAACAAAAAGAATTTTGAAAATACCTTGTTTTGTTCGCTAGATATATTGAAAAGAATGTTACGATTTTGAAATTTCAAAAATTCATAAAAAATCACGTGATGACGTCATCATGACGTAAAAGTTCGGCATGCATCCTGAGCAGTTGGTCTAAGTGTCTGCTAAGTTTAAAGGCAATCGGCTGCATCAAAGTAGCCAAAGTGCCTGGTAGAAAGAAAACGTGTACAAAGTCTATGGGCAAAAAGTCTGAAAAAGAAGCAAAAAAAAAAAAAAAAAAAAAGAAAAAAAAAAAAATCTTAACGAAAACAAGGGCTGTTTCGTAAAACTACGAAACAGCCAAAAAAAAAAAAAGAAAAAAAAAAAAATCTTAACGAAAACAAGGGCTGTTTCGAAAAACTTTCGAAACAGCCAAAAAAAAAAAATCTTAACGAAAACAAGGGCTGTTTCGAAAAACTTTCGAAACAGCCAAAAAAAAAATCTTAACGAAAACAAGGGCTGTTTCGAAAAACTTTCGAAACAGCCAAAAAACGAGAGATGTGTGACTGTTGATGAACAGTACACATAGCTTTTCCGCTCTCCATTTTCTTTTTTTTTTACATGAAAGGAATTAAGGAATAAAGAGTAAGTTTAAAGAGTGAAAGTATTAAGAGTGAAAGTATAATAAAGGTTGCATGAAATATACCTTAGATTTGTAGATATGTTTTCTTTGCGATTATAAGTATCGCACTTTGATGTGTTTTGGTACATGTTGGTTCACGTCATTATGGTCTTAATTTGGAGAATTAAAAACACAGAATTTTAAAAGGGAATCATTTACAACTCTATTTGTGGGGTTAGCACTGTACATTGTGTACAAATGATGTATATGCGCGATGCGCGGCTGTTCGAGTGGCAAATTTTTTTCTCTAGGAAGGTTAGGGGCAATTACCATAAATGGGCGTATCTAGACCGCTATTACGATCAAGCATATTCATGATTAAGTTAATTTATATAATAAGCATCGCACGCATTATTCAGACAGCTATATAAGGTTGAAGTAAAAATATTTTGTCTGGCTACTGTTGTGGCTATAATTGGTTGAGCACTGAAAGCTTTAAACTACAGAGGCCTGGGTTCGAATCCTCTGCCCGATTTATATTTCAAGGGAAAACACAACGTCTATTTATGACAATTGACCCTAACTTATCTCACTTCCGTTTTGGACCGGAAGGAAGGGTCACGTGAATTTGCACGTAATATAAAAAATGAAGACCCTGGATTATTCTATCGGTTCCCATAAAAATCAAAATCAGATCTCTCTCGATTGATTTTTATATTGATTTTCAAAGATTAAACTTTCAAGTTATAAGGCACTTCCGGTTTGGACCGGAAGGAAGGGTCACGCGACTTTGCACGTAATATAAAAAATGAAGACCCTGGATTATTCTATCAGTTGCCGTAAAAAGCAAAATCAGATCTCTCTCGATTGATTTTATATTGATTTTCAAAGATTAAACTTTCAAGTTATAAGGCACTTCCGGTTTAGACCGGAAGGAAGGGTCACGTGAATTTGCACGTAATATAAAAAATGAAGACCCTGGATTATTCTATCGGTTCCCGTAAAAATCAAAATCAGATCTCTCTCGATTGATTTTTATATTGATTTTCAAAGATTAAACTTTCAAATTATAAGGCACTTCCGGTTTGGACCGGAAGGAAGGGTCACGTGACTTTGCACGTAATATAAAAAATGAAGACCCTGGATTATTCTATCAGTTGCCGTAAAAAGCAAAATCAGATCTCTCTCGATTGATTTTATATTGATTTTCAAAGATTAAACTTTCAAATTATAAGGCACTTCCGGTTTGGACCGGAAGGAAGGGTCACGTGACTTTGCACGTAATATAAAAAATGAAGACCCTGGATTATTCTATCGGTTCCCGTAAAAAGCAAAATCAGATCTCTCTCGATTGATTTTATATTGATTTTCAAAGATTAAACTTTCAAATTATAAGGCACTTCCGGTTTGGACCGGAAGGAAGGGTCACGTGACTTTGCACGTAATACAAAAAATGAAGATCCTGGATTATTCTATCAGTTCACATTAAAGCAAAATCAGATCTCTCACGGTTGATTTTATATTGATTTTCAAAAACTAAATCTAGAAATCTTTGGTTGCTTGTAATCTGATACTTGATGACGTCATCGTGACGTCATTATCGGAAAACTCGAGAACTATGTAAACTATGCTATCTGAAGAAGAAATCTGCATTATATCTCCTGCGGTTGATTTTTCAGCAATTTTTTTAGGTTTAAAGGTCTTTTCATTGCAACTTCCGGTCTGGTGACGTCATCAATCTTTCTCCACCTCAACTTGTTCTTAGCGTGAAGCCGATTACATACATCAATTATAGAGTGATTTCAGCAAACTTCGCCACACACATCGACCGATTATTCATTTTAAGCATTTTTCAACTTGCCGCTAGAGGGCGCTCGAACATTTTATGACGTCACAAATAATTTTTTTGTGAAGTACAACCTAGTCGGAGACCAACATCGTTGAAAGCAAGTTCCCATCTTTTTCCACTTTCAAATGATGAGGCACTTCCGGTTTGGACCGGAAGGAAGGGTCACGTGATTTGACGCACACGAGATAAAATAAAGGTCCTGGATTATACTATCAATTCCCACAAAAATCAAGTTCCGGGCTCTCACGGTTGATTTTATATTGATTTTCAAAGATTAAATCTGCTAATCTTTAATTGCTTGTAATTTGATACATGATGACGTCATCATGACGTCAGAGTAATATGCACGAGTTCAGTACAGGGTCTGAGTGTATGCCAACTCTCATTAAGATTGAAGTTTGTTTAAGGGCAAAAGTGCCGATTAGAAAAAACGTGCATGAAGTTTATGGGGTTTTGGGGAGAAAAAGAAAAAGAAGACGAAGAAGAAGAAACGAGAGCTATATGTCTGTTTCCTAAACAGAACATAGGGCTTTTCCATAGTATTTGCTATAATGTCACTTAGAATATTGCCTACTAATGAGAAATTCGACTACCCACCAAGTTTCGTGACAATCCGACGGATCTACCAATTTATATGTGTCTATAAATTACGCCTTTAATAACGTCATTATGATGTTCCACATCAATCGCCTCTATTTTTTACATATTATTTATGACCTAACAAACTTATTTCAAAAAGAATTTCGAAAGTAGTTTGTTCTGTTGACGGGATATGGCTTACAGATTCAAGAACGTAACCATGTTAAAATCATATTTAATCACCGGCCCTTTAACATACCACCAGGTTTCACCCTAATCGGTCCAACAACTGTCTAGATATGGCCCCTTTTAAAAACGCACCTTTAAGGTGACGTCACGTGACACATAATAACATCATCATGACGTCACTTTGGATTGTGCATGCTGATGACAATATCTGCATACTCACCACTTTTCGTGACGATCAGATGTATCCTTTCAATTTGTTTCAAAATTGCAAATTGTTGATGACGTCATCACTTTTTACCTTTATATGTAAATATTTATGATCTAATAAACGTATTACAAAGGGAAATTCGAGATTATGTTCCGTTGTCGAAATATAGCCTTTGGGTTAAAATATTCAGAAATGGGTATAAAAACCATATGACGTCATCGTGACGTCACAGCAATTTTCTTCAACCACATAAGCCAGTCTACCAACAATCCAAATTTGGGCTCAAGTGGACTTACGGTTCTCCATATATGGGCCCTTCAAAAACGGACACGATGACGTCATCGTTACTTTATTATCGGAAAGCTCGAGAACTATGTTATAATGCCATCTAAAGCAAAAATCTGGATTATATCATCGTATAGACTTTTCTATCGATCGCTAGCGTTTTGGGCCAAGACTAATACATATGGCGCTCAATGTTTACAAACAATTGTCTTGATGGGGTGCATCTACGTAAATAGGCTAAAAATCCGTCCGACGAGCTCATGAATATAAATTATACACTCAAATTAGGCTAAGTAAAGAAAAAATACACCAGTTGATAGTCCGGTTTTTTTTCAAAAAAGAGGAGGATGAGGGGCCTTCTATTTTGTTATTGAAAAATAGGCTAAAATAGTCATATTTAGCTTACACGATATGTGTTTTAAAAAGGAGAAGGACCCTACTATTTTATACTTCTGGGCAGTTGTCTTATAGTTGATGGTCACAAAACCTCTTAATATGTTTATTTAACATTAGTAAAGTTATTGAAAACATCTGAACTTGTGAAACATCTTTAAAAAAAATGTTATGCATGAAATACAAAAATGATGCAGTTCAAAAGAGGAAGCGGGGAGGACGATTAAGTTTTTGTTTGTTTGTTTATTTGTTTGTTTTGTTTTTGTTTTTGATTGATTTTTTTATTTTTTTTTACTTTACTTTACTTAGCCTTATTCTATTATTAGAAAGCTAGAGTTCTGAGAGCCATGGAATTGAGAAATTGAAAAGATATGGCAATGTACCTCTGACCCGGACTTGGGGCTTCCAATTTCGAGCATTTTGGATGCAATTGGGCCAGAAAGTGGCGCTACCTAGCCATGTTGTGGAGTGATCCTTTTTCAAGATGGCTGCTTTTTCACTTTGGGAAACATCACTCGTTTTAGGGGTCGTCGTCTTCGTGAGAATTTCTCTAGAAGTCGATGGTCAACTACCAAAGATTGCAAAGAAAATTAAAGATGACGTGCTGAGTATGAGAGTTCTGAGTATTTTAAAATGAATTTTGGGCATTTATTGCCATTTATCACTGTTGTCTATGAGAATTTACTTGGTGGGGGTGTATCCTTATTATAAGAGAAGACAGGACAATTTTCTGAAAAAAGAAAGAAATGAAACAGAAAGTATTTGATTAGGAGGTAACAATGCATGGGAAGGGCGCATCGCACGGTAGGTAGGTAAAGAGCAAGTTTCTCTATGCACTCAACTAATTACTATTATTTTGTGCAAAGTAAAGCCCCTAAGTTATTTTCTTTTTCGTACAATCTTGTAGATATATAACACTTTAAAGCAGTTTATTATTTCATTAATAACATCCCCATGTGCTTTATTGGGAAATGCGTAAAAGTGTCTAAAACTTGTTATTTTACAGTTGACAGTATTATGTTTATGAGCTTGCTGTAGAGGAATAATGGCTTGAAAGACAATATGAACGATTTCTGCCAATTCTGTCCACTCTGCATCATTTGTAAAATGTATTATTACTTATGGCTTATTTTCAAGTAAACAGTATATTTGAAAATTAATTAACTGTTGAAATAAATTATGAATGACTTTCTTTCGCACTCCTTTTTTCAAAAATAATTTGTGGGTTTGTGTAAGTGCACAGTGCTTTTAATGTAATGTAAAGCGTTTTTAAATTAATATAAATTATTGTTATACCGGTAGCAACATAAAATTTAAGGGGATCATAATCATTGTTTCATGTTATGAGCAATGGGTTATATAGTTACAAAATGATTTTGTCCTATTTAATAATAAAACTAAAATGCGAATTTTTTTTTCAAAGCGAAAAAGTAGGAACAGTCAGCTGAATAATCTCGAGGGGGGACCGCGATAGAGTGAAAACAATTGACCGAAATCCTCGCGATCGATCGATCGCGCCTGCCTTGTGCGCTCTGATCTGATGATGACCCCGTATTTGAAAGTACAGTCTGAGCTGCAGAAAATGAATAGCGCCCTCTTTTGTTGGAATGCGATAAATAGATGTTCAACTGTTTGGCTTCCGCCTCGTATTCTCGTGGAATGAACGTGCGGCAAGTGTATGGAGCAGATACGCGGAGACCAGACTGAACATATCGCAGCGTTCATCGTAAGTGTAGGGTTGGTAGCCGTTCAACCGAAGAAAAACGTTTATTTTTTGTTGTTTTGTTCAAATTATTTCAGCATTTAATTTCAAAGGATTTCATTTATGTATAATTGGAAGTATAAAGATTATTTTTTACGGAGAAGTATTGATGTTTAACGCATGGAGGAAGGATATCATTCCTTCATGTTTAACGTTAGTCGTTAGCTCCACACTGCTAATGATTCCTCTATCCATGGTACATGGCGATTGTGTAGTGTAGGGCCCCTCTTTAGTTTCGATCAAATTAGAGTCAAGGGTATTTTTTCTCATTCCAAAATGACTTTTTCAACCTAAAGTATGCAGACTTCTCTTAATTCTATGACATCGTTTTTTGTAATTTTGAACACTTTATTGTGGTACAAAATGTAATTTTCTTACGCGCTTTACGCAATTACGGCAGTTGCCATGTGAATCAATGTGGTTTTGCGTGTTTACTGCATGCGTGTCGCGGTGAGCGGCCATCTTTATTTTCGCTTTGCGTTTTGTCGTCCTCATCACCACTTTACCCTAAAATTTCACTCAAAAACTAAAACCCTGCCCTTTATCTACGACATACCTGTTGGTTTGTAATGTTGTTAACTAGTTTGGCATAAAAGTGAATTTTTGTTCCCTTATACTAGGGAACAGGGCCCTACACTACACAATCGCCAAATACATAGCCACGGTTCGCTGCCATTTCTGTCCTGGCAATAGACCCAAGACGTAATGACGTCACGCTTTGTTTACATGTGCGCTTTCCTATGGGAGCCAGGTCAGGGCACCAGACAAGGTAGGGACATAGGAAAGCGCACATGTAAACAAAGCGCGACGTCATTACGTCTTGGGTCTATTGACTCGGTTGCAAGGCATCGACTTACAAATTTATATTTAACGGGCACTAATGTGTTCAGTACTTACATAACTATTATTCATCTAACTTCCAGTGGCATAGGATCTATCATTTTAAAGATGTTTTCAGAAAGAATTCCATATATCCGGACTCCACTTATTTTCCCTTATGACTTAAAACTACCAAAAAGTGTAAATCTGATGAAGAAACACCAATTTAGGAGGGAACCAAATTTCCCATTTTTCTTTGTAAATACTTTGACTTTTTCTGTCATGGCCCATGCCATAGGCCCTAGACTTTGTGTATGAGGTGTAAGTGGAGTCAGGATATGGAATTCTTTCCATATATTTTCACTTTTTGGAGCGATATGCACAGAGACTGCAGTAATTTTGAATGGAAGAAGCATGACCCATAGCTGTGACGTTGTCATGCCAGTTGCACTGCGACGGCTGTTTTATGTACAACCTCTCAACTGATAGTACATGTAGTGCGCAAACGGCCTTTATGTTTGCACGAATCTGGTGTACATGAAACAGCCATCGTGTCACGATAAGATCGATTTACATAATACAACATCACAGCTTTGGGGTCATGCTTCTTACATTTAAAATGGCTGTAATCGATATGACAGACGTTTTACGTGTGCATATCGCTCCAAAAAGTGAAAATTTCTATAAAATGACAGATCATATGTCACTGGAAGTTGAATGAATTATAGTTATGGGAAAGAATTCCATATCTCACCGCCACTTTTTTTCTCCTTAATATGATTTAAAAACTACCAAGAAGTGTCAATCTGAGGGAAAAACACCAATCTAGGAGTGAAAAAATTCCTAGTTTTTCTTTGGAAATACTTGGGCCTTTTTTGTTATGGCCCTTATGGAATTCTTTTCTAGTTATATAGGTACTGAACAAATTAGTGCCTGTTAAATTCAGATTCAAAATTTGATGGCTTGCAACCGGGTCAATTGCAAGGCCAGAAGTGGCACCGAACAGTGGCTATATGTATACAGCTACATTTACGGGTCTAACACTATCTATGCAGTGGCAACGGACCTGTGGCAATGATATTGCATGCTGCGCAAAATACAGTGCTACAATAGCGTCGTTAAGTACTATAAGTAGTAACGTTAGTAGCAGTAGTACTAGTGTCAGCTGGCTAGTGGGGCTAATGTTTACATTATGTGCCAATCAACTGTTTTTAGGTTTAGGCTTTGACTTAGTCATGTTAGTCTAAGTAACTTTGACCTAACTTATCGTCTTTTTAATATTTGGACATAGTCTGGTGGAAAGATTTTACTTTAATACCCCCCACCAAAATAGGTCAAGAACAGCAAAATCTTTGAAAATAACAAACCCTCTTTCAGTACAACTGTCTAAACATGTGGAACAACCTATTATTCCAATATTTATTTTGGCCAAATTTGTAAAACAAAATGAGGAAGAAATCAACATGTATGTGAACACTTAAATTGAGTGACTGGTGCAAAGACCTACCTAACACAGAATTTGTTTTCCTATATTGCACTAAAATTCCTCAACAAAATTCTCAAAATCAAATGTTGTATCAAGTGTTTATACAATTATGAACACAAATGGGTACTGTAGTTATTTCCCAAGATTTGCTGTTCTTTACCGATTTTGGTGGAGGTATTAAAGTAAAGTTGTTCCGGTCTGGCGAGTGTCGTGAATAGCAGACATCGTGTTTCAAATACGCCATTTTCAGTCAGCTATCTGCAGTGAGACACCTGTCTTAGCCTGTCTGATGCTAGGCACCATCCACAAGTCAATCATAGTGTTGCAGCTAATTGAAAATGGCGTTCGTGCGGTATTCACGACAGAGCATTTGTTGATAAACGGGAAATTTCACTTTGCATCCGGATTGTAAGTAAACCTTAGTACTTATATCTTAATCATCAATCTGTACTTGCATGACTTGTAACTCAGGTGGGGTATCTAGTAATTTTGTGGCTGTTTTGAGGGTGAAATTTGATGTTTATGTTGGCAAATGGTTGGTTTGTTTCTTATTTGAAACGCCATGTCAGCCATTCGCTGAGACTCTATACTATCACCAGACCATGTTCAATTGTTAAAAAGGCGATAAGTTGTTCGCACTAAGGTAGTTTTATTGTATTATCAATGAGAGTTGAGTTGAAGATGAAGTAAAAGAAATAGGTGGCCATGTGTGTGCATGAGCAGATTAGTCATGTTGGAAAGAGTTCTGTATTCGGCCACTAGTTGTTTCAATTAAACTTCTAAAATGCTAAAAACGTTCATGTCATATTGTTATTTTCTCTATTTTTTTTACCTCAACTTGCACCCTTCTTTGATCTGCTTCCCTCTTGGTCTGTTAGCATCAGAGAATGCTTATGCTACATTACGAACATTGGTCTTGTTGGGAATCGAACATGGAGAATAGAGAAACTTTCATGATTAAACACACCAGTGTTATCTATTCGAGTACAAGTGCTTGTTGTTGTTGAGAGTCCATTTGATATGTATTTAAGGTGCTTGTTGAAATAAGATTAATAAATAATAAGATTAAATATTTTATGAGAAATTAGATATTTATGATGAGGTATCATGTTATTGGCTAGTGTGTTGTCATGCACAGTGGTTAATAGTCTACATCATGTATGGTTATTTGGATTTAGCATTTAGAGTTGGGGTGACAATCATTGTGTAATTAGTAAAAATTTGCTTTTATTGAAGTCTTGCATATAAAACATTGACTAATCAATGGATAAAGTATGAAGCAAATAAAATTGTCATTGGAAGTAGAAAGCAAAGGCATTTACAGTTCAAACTACTTGAACATAATAAAGTGTCAACATGTGGATTTTGTGTTAACTGTGGTATGATCTTTTATGCACTCTTACAATGTATGTCACATGGCATTTGTAGTTTGGTTTATTAGTGTGTGTTATTTACACATGCTTGGGAATTGCATAATGATATGCTCATTTATGTGGCTTACATCATGTAACAGATAACAAAATCAGTGGCATAACTTTCAAGGACTTCTGAGGGTTGGGGCATTGAGTGCATGTTCCCCCCGCAGCCATGAGAGCCTTGCATGTAATATCTTGAACAAAATTGGTGGTCCCATTGAGAAATGTGTGTACATTGTTTGTACATGTTCTGTATATACGTGCGAGGACAAGAGGATACAGGAAACAAAAGATCTTTTCAGTTGCCGCTAGTCAGTTCTTTGGTTGAAACCGGTCCTTGCACGTTGAAATACGTGCTTAGTTTATGAGGTTGGGTTATATTAAAGGAACAATGGGAAACACAAAGCATTGTCCTCACAAGTATTGGGAAAGTACGACATTCGATACGTCCTCGTGTGCTGTCTTCCCCACAAGTGTAGCAAAGGCTATTTATGTCACTGAGTAATACGGACATCTTGAATATTTCTCAGTGTAGACAAGAATGATAGTTAATAATTTAGCATACTAGCATTGGGGAAAAATATCATACAATTTTCATGTTTTCAATTGCGTTTGATTTTTAGTCTATTACATGGTAAATGTCTTGCGTGTGTTGAAGGGCTACTTTTTTATCCAAACAATTTGGGAGTAAAGGCAGTTTTGTAAAGAAGAATTGCATTGCACTGATTACTGATGAGTTGTGACCTCAACTCTAAGTGTTGAAGCTTAGTAAGCGTTATGCGTGGGACTGCCAAAAGAATATAATCATACTATTGGTTTTTGTTTTTTGTTTCAGAAATGAAGACATCAGATGTCATTTGCAGTGAAAGCTTCAACTTCTTTCCTGTGTGTTAGTTTTGTCCAGTGTGTCCAGTGCGTCTGTCCATTTAACCTTCCTTCGTCATCTCATTCCATTTGTTAGTGTATTTCACCTGTGCTTCATTAACATTTCATCTACCTTTCATCAACTGGAATTGCTTATGCAAACGATCAAAGTGAAGTTGAATTGCTTATGCAAACAAGTAGAAAGTGAAGTTGAATTACTTATGCAAACGATTAGTTGCAAACGTTTACAAAGTCAAGTGGAATTACTTACGCAAACGATTACAAAGTGAAGTTGAATTGCTTATGCAAACGATTAGTTGCAAACGTTTACAAAGTCAATTGGAATTGCTTATGCAAACGATTACAAAGTGAAGTGAAGTTGATTAGTTGCAAACGAAAGTGAAGTTGATTAGTTGCAAACGAAAGTGAAGTTGATTAGTTGCAAACGAAAGTGAAGTTGATTAGTTGCAAACGATTCCAAAGTGAAGTTGATTAGTTGCAAACGATTACAAAGTTAAGTTGATTAGTTGCAAACGATTACAAAGTGAAGTGAAGTTGATTAGTTGCAAACGAAAGTGAAGTTGATTAGTTGCAAACAAAAGTGAAGTTGATTAGTTGCAAACGAAAGTGAAGTTGATTAGTTGCAAACGATTCCAAAGTGAAGTTGATTAGTTGCAAACGATTACAAAGTTAAGTTGATTAGTTGCAAACGATTACAGAGTGAAGTTGATTAGTTGCAAACGATTACAGAGTGAAGTTGATTAGTTGCAAACGATCACAAAGTGAAGTTGAGTCAATTGAAAGCCAAAAATTAGACTCGAAGTTGACAGTGTATTGAAAGCCAAACATTTCAAAGTTAAAGTTGATTGTCAATTCAAGGCCAAAGATTACAAAGTTGAAGTTAATTCTACATTTATTTCAAAATACATGTATGTCAAAGGTGAACTTGATTGTTAATTCTTGGCCATAACGCAGAAGACCACAAAGCTTAAATTGATTGTCAATTCATAGCCAAAGATCATACAGCTAAAGTTGTCATTTCATAGCCAAAGATTTTAAAGCTGAACTTGATTGATAATTCTTGGCCAAGGTTACAAAGCTGAAGTTGATTGTCAATTTATAGCCAAAGATGACGAAGGTGAAGTCAGTTAAACTATCAAAGGTAAACTCAAGTCTTGTAACAGGGGCTGTGTTGAAGCCGAAGTTCAAACAAGAATCAAAGTCTCGATCAAATGGAATCCCAGTGTGCATCATTCAATTCATACAAGAACGTATGCTTCAGTCTGATAGTGAACATGTGTGTGAATCACATAATGTATGTATGTATATTCCTGTTTCAAATGTTGAAAGACAGGTGAATCAGTTCAAGAACCGGAGAATTAACAAAATGACCAAAAAGAGACTCGGACACAAGAAAGCAATGAGAAGGTTGAAAGAAAAGAAACAGACATGTTGCAGTAGAAGTCAAATATTAGACTGTGTTGTAGAGTACTGTCGAGAGCAAAGAAAGGTATCAAAACCAAACAGAAAGAAAATGAGAAGAAATGAATGCAAAAAAGCATATCATAGGTCAAAGAACGGTAAGGTGGTGGAAATTCGCATGAGCCAAGAAGAACGAAGAAACCATGAGAAAGCACAGAAAAGAATTCAAAGTCATACTAGAAGAGGTTTGAGTTATGTCATCAAGAATATGCAGAAGAGAGATAATTGCAAACATAAGCAGAAAAGCAAAACTCAGCATGAACAAGTTTCATTAAAGAGAAATAAATGTTCAGAATCAGTAACCCAAAATGTTACACAAATTTTGCATAAGAGAGACAGTGTTGTTGACAAGACAAAGGCTAAGCATGTGAATTACTTGAAGAAAACAGAAGCTAGGCAATGTTGGTTATGTGATAAATTGTTTGATCCAGTTGAAAGAAGTGTAGAGTGTGACAGTTGCAACATTCTGTATCATGTGAACTGTTTGGGGTTTTCAAAGATGGAGTCTATTTTAGCAAGTAAAGCAGTATCATGGTTGTGTCGCAAATGTGGACGATGTACTTATATTGATTGTTTGTTGTATGATCTTGGAATTCCTACAGATGAGAACAAATATGAGATGCTGAACGTGGATAGTGTAGCTGTCAAGTCATGTACTGAGGGACTTTCATCTACAGAAGGGTACTTTCAAATTTCAACAATGAATGGAAATGAAGGTGAGGCACAAACTTGTTCTAGCAAGCACGTAGTAGATGACATGGATTGCAGAGATGCATTAAATACAGGCCAAGGACAGTGCATAGTTGAGCAAACTGGAGGCTATTCTCTGCGGAGCAAGAAAAGTACCAATGTTGAGAGTTCTAATAGTGGAGAGGAAACAATTCAGGGAAATCAGGCAAAACAACAGAAGACTAGAGGTAAACCTGTCAAGCAAGATCAACAGCATAATGTAAGCAGAAATGAAGTGACTTCAGACAGAAAAGTTAGTACCAGATATAGACTTAGAAACAGGAGAGAGAAAGTGTTGGTACCAAATGAAAAGTGTAGTGATGAGAAAATGAAGCCAAAGAGAAAAGCTGAAGACAATGTGGAAACTTCTATTGAAGATAATGATGGTCGAAAAAAGCAAAGAGTTCGACAAATTAGTAATTCACAGAGAATACATAAACCTGATGAGGCAAATGACATATGTATTGATAGTAAAAGTACTTCTTGCATTGAAAATCAAAAGATAGAACAGAGTAAAAATATCACATTTGTTCAAGGTAGTTTTCATCAAGGTGATCTTAGATTTGGGGAATTGGCTGGAAGACAATGTGTTTGTATGAGCCTTTGTGGAATCCTCTTTGGCCAAATTAAGCCATTGAACATGTGGTGTTCTAAAGACATGGATTTTGTGTTGAATACCGGCAATGAATTGTACAGTTGTTTGTCTCGGAGCTCCACGATGATGAATGAATATTTGTTAGTAAATGAGTTGCCCGATGAAATTGATGCATTCGGAAAACATTTCCACACGAAGATTGATGAATCTGTGTCTGGCACTTTTGCAGAAGAAACAAATCTAAATGAGTTCAATATGATTTCATTCAGGAGGGCAGTAGAGCAGACAGTCCAGAAATATTGTGCATGTTTTATCTGTTTCAAGGGGAACACATTTTCAGTAATTGCTCAAGATGGAATGTATTATGTTTTTGATTCACATGCTAGAAATCAGAATGGCCACCAAGACAGTGAAGGAAGAAGTTTGTTGAAATGCGAATCATCATGGCACGGTGTATACAGGTACTGTTCAGAACTCAGAGTATCTATGAATATTAGGGATTATGAACAATTTGAAATCACAGGAGTGAGTGTCTGGATAGATGATGATCACAGTATCTGTAATGAGGAGAGTTATAACAAGAGCAGTGCAGGCACAAGCACAAATGCACAGGCAAAGCAATCAAATGGAAGTGAGATAGAAATTTTGCAAAGTCATGATGCAACTGTTCATAAATTTGCTCCTTTAACATATAGAAATAAGATTGCGCTTTGTGAGAAATTTGGTGTATCCAAAGTATCTCTAAACAGTCATGACATTCCAAATTCATGTGAGAAAATGGGAGCACCTGACTGTATCACAAGAATTCAAGGTGATGGTAATTGCTTCTTTAGAGCTATTTCTTGTGCTATCTCAGGAACTGAGAATAATCATATGCAGTTCAGGACAGCAATAGTTAATCATTTAATGACAAATAGAACCAAATTTCAGTGTTTATTACGTGAAGGTTACATGACAGTTGAAGATTATGTATTGAGAACAAGAATTTTTGAAAGTGGTACATGGGCTACAGAAGTAGAAATAATGGTAATGGCAAACATGCTGGATGTAGATATTTATACATATGACAATGTAAATAAGTGGTATAAATTGTCTAGTACATACATATATACAGGCAGTGAGAGTAGTGAGAATGTTTTGAAGTCGGGAATTTATTTGTACCACAGAGGACGTGTACATTATGATTTGGTTACAAAGGTTTCAGACGTCAGTGAGGAAGAAAGCAGATGTATTAATATGCAGCGGAAACAACGGAATCGTGTAAATTTGAGATTGAAACAGAAATCACAAAGGGAGAAAGCTAAAGAAAAATATGCCAGAAGGAAGGATTTGAAAAGTGTAAAAAGCAACACTTCTGATGTCAGTAAGACTAAGTGCAGATTAAGAAATAAAGACAGATATGTCAATGATATGCAGTATCAAAGTGATAAGAAATCAGCAGCAAAAACTCAATATAAAGAAAATAGTATGTATAAGGAAAAGAAAAAATCTGCCAAGAAAGAAACATATCATGGTTGTAAGAAAATAAGAAAAGCTGCACTTGCATATGAGAAAAAGAATTATGAAAGAAATGCTTCCAAGAAAAAAGAAACTTTGAGAGAGAAATATGAACAAAATGTTAAATATAAAGAGAATAAAATTAGATGTGTTGAATACAGATATGAGAATGCAGAATATAGACAAAAAACATTGATTACCAAAAAAGATAAGTATCACAGGAATGAAGCACATAGGCAAAAGAAGATTAACTATGCAGAAGCTAAGTATAACAAGAATGAAGCACATAGGCAAAAGAAGATTAGATATGCAGAAGCTAAGTATAACAAGAATGAAGCACATAGGCAAAAGAAGATTAGATATGCAGAAGCTAAGTATAACAAGAATGAAGCACATAGGCAAAAGAAGATTAGATATGCAGAAGCTAAGTATAACAAGAATGAAGCACATAGGCAAAAAAAGATTAACTATGCAGAAGCTAAGTATCACAAGAATGAAGCACATAGGCAAAAAAAGATTAACTATGCAGAAGCTAAGTATCACAAGAATGAAGCACATAGGCAAAAGAAGATTAGCTATGCAGAAGCTAAGTATAACAAGAATGAAGCACATAGGCAAAACAAGATTAACTATGCAGAAGCTAAGTATCACAAGAATGAAGCACATAGGCAAAAAAAGATTAACTATGCAGAAGCTAAGTATCACAAGAATGAAGCACATAGGCAAAAAAAGATTAGATATGCAGAAGTTAAGTATCACAAGAATGAAGCACATAGACGGGAGAAGATTGCCTGCGCAAAAACTAGGTATCATGACAATGTAACATACAGACTAAAAAAGATTAATGCTGCAAAGAGTAAATATCATACTAATTTAACATATAGAAATAATCTGATTAAAAATATAAAAAGAAAGTATTATTGTAATATACATTATCGAAGGTCATTAATTGATAAAGCAAAAAAAAAGTATCAAAGTGATAAACTGTACCGTGAGAAATTGAAGCATATGAATTTACAAAGATCATTCAGGAATAGAGCAAAGCAAAGAGTTATGAGTAATGTAAGAACAAACTGGAGGAAAGAAGTGTCAGCAGGACCTGAATATATATGTGCAGTCTGCCATAAACTTCTTTTTCGCAAACAAGTCATTAAGTGTAAGAAATACAAATACAGTAACATTGCTGGTACATGTATATCTTTTAAGTATTTGCATACATGTATAAACACAATATGTAGTGAGAGGTGTGGATTGTCAGAATCAAGTCGATCATGTTTGTGGATTTGCTATACGTGTCACAGGAAATTGCTTCAGAACAGGATACCAGCAGAAGCATGTACAAACAATTTGGCATTGGAAGATATCCCCGAGGAATTGAGTTGTTTGAATACATTGGAAGAACATTTAATTGCACTTAATGTAGCATTTATGAAGATGATAGCATTGCCTAGAGGAGGTCAGAATGCAGTCCATGGTCCAGTTGTTTGTGTACCATCAAATATTTCTGAGACAGTAACAGCATTGCCTAGATGTGGAAGTAATAACCAGTTAATCCGAGTTAAGTTGAAGAGAAAATTATCTTTCAAAGGATATTACCAGTTTCAGTATGTAACCAGAGAACATGTTGAACGTGCTCTCTGTTTTTTGAAGCAAAACAATTTGTGGTATAGTAACATTGACATAAACAATGAGTGGCAAAATCCATTGGAAGATGAAGATGAACAAGGAGATAAATCTGACAATTCATGTGAGAGTGATGAAGACACAGAGGAAGAAACAGATGAGGAACGTTTGACAGGCATTACTTACGATACATGCATGCAACCAGTTAATGTTGCTTCTGAGATTTTAGATCAGCATTTCGATGAAGTCTTATGTGTAGCCCCATGTGAAGCAAATAGTCCAGTGAGAGTTCTCATGGAACAAGCAAATGAAGCCAAGTGTTTTCCAACACTATTTCCAACAGGTATGCCGACATTTACTGATCATCATGAAGGGAATCTAAGTCTTTCTAGATATTTTCATAACAGGTTAATGAATGCAGATAATAGATTTGCAAAAAACATTCAGTATGTTTTCTATGCCCAATACCTGTCAGAAATACAACAAGTTATGTCAAGTGTGTCAATTGCATTGCGTCAGAGTTCAGGAAAAGTACATTGTGCTGAGAATGTGCAGGCGAACATGATTAAGGATAGAGATCAACTTAATGATATTTTACAATCTGATAGTGGTTATAAGTTCTTGAAGCCCATCAGAGGTACACCCCCATATTGGCAATCAGCTCAGAAAGATGTCATGGCAATGATTAGACAGCTTGGAATACCGACATGGTTTTGCTCATTTTCAGCAGCTGATATGAGATGGCCTGAAATCATAAACACATTATTGCGGCAACAAGGTGATTCTAGAGACATAAAAGATTTGGATTGGGGTGATAAGTGTAAATTATTGCGAAGCAATCCTGTGACTGTAGCTAGAATGTTTGATAAACGGTTCCATACATTTTTGAAAGATGTTATCATGTCAAGGGCTGAACCTATTGGCAAAGTGAATGACTATTTTTATAGAGTTGAATTTCAGCAAAGAGGATCTCCTCATACACATTGTTTATTCTGGATTGAGAATGCTCCAAAGTTAGGAATTGACAGTGATGAAGAAGTGATTAAATTCATTGATTCATACATTAGTTGCAAATTGCCATCTAAGGAACAAGATGAGGAACTGAATGATATAATCTCTCATGTGCAGCTACATAGTCGGAAACATTCTAAGTCATGTAAAAAAAAAGGAACTGAGTGTAGATTTAACTTTCCAAGACCACCTTCAAATAGAACATTTATTACTGAGCCAGATGCAATAGTTAATGATGTTGATGACAGTGATTATGTTGGTGGTAGAGATTACGAAGATGAGAATGATAAAAGTAATGTTGAGTGTAGT